>CM073763.1:4561712-5005459 GCA_037127475.1 Arma custos
TAATTAAAGATAGATAATTAAATATAGATAATTAAAGATAGATAATTAAAGATAGATAATAAAAGATAGATAATTAAAGATAGATAATAAAAGATAGAGAATTAAAGATAGATAATTAAATATAGATAATCAAAGATAGATAATTAAAGATAGATAATTAAATATAGATAATCAAAGATAGATAATTAAAGATAGATAATTAAAGATAGATAAGAAAAGATAGATAATTAAAGATAGATACACATAACATGTATTTACTGCTTACTTTCAGTTTTAACACTTTACATCTTATAAGAAAGAAAGCCAGAAAAATAATTTCTTAATTAAGGTTAAACTATTTATTTATTTATTTGTAAAATAAAAAAAATAGTGCAACCATATTGAAGATATTATTGCTCAAATCTCTACCCGGACCATTCCTTCCCCTTAAAGTTCAAGCCTACAAATATTATTCAAGAAAAATATGAATATTCTAGTTCAAGAGGGCAATAGGTCTTGTTTTGTAGCTAGTGGAAATACATGACAAATATTCTATGCCTTGAGTATTACATATTACATGAGGCGGAATTCAATAATGCTTTTTATATTGAAATATAAAAATTCGTTGCGGCTTTAAATTGAATAGCTTATTCACCAATATACAATATACTTTCCGCCTGCTGTGCCATAATAGTAATTTTATTTGATATCATTATATGTACATAATATTTTATAAATATCGATATGTAATATACTCTACTCGATACCTTTGTACCTTCACTATATAAAAGTAAATATCCTGGTAGAGAAAGGTCCTTAGACGAAGTACGGTTTTGATTTAGTCCTCTCTGAAAGAACTGCTTGGTTTTATTGGGGACTGGAAGAGAAGTGTGGTCAATTAATTGAAGGAAGGTAGAGCTCCGGCCAAACTTTGTCCATAACTGAGATTTCAAATAAACTTCTATCCTCGGAACAAACTGAGCACGCGCAAAACAATTGATTAAATAAATAATTAATTTTATAAATAGTCTTTCAATGTATGTTGCTATAAAATAAAATAAATAAAACACAACATTTATTATTTTATCTAGGACCCTCCTGGGATTCACCCAGCCTCTATAAAGTGTGTACCCAAAATAAGGGGAGAAAATCTGGCGGTTGATTGTGATCTAGGTCAAATTACATCCTTGCACGACCATTGTCCAAGTAACAGTCCGACCGATTTAGTCGCTCGTGGAATCAAAATAGTTTATTTATACGGAAGCGCCTACATTGGATCCGATGCGATACTGTACGATCAGGTGCGATTTTCACATTTCAAAATCATTAGTTTTCAATCCGATAAGCCAGCCGTTACCGTTATGTGTGGCAACCTAACCTTTATTGTCTAAAATGTTTATTAAAAAATATACATTTTAATTTGATAATTAACTATTATATAAATATCCGTCATAAATCAAAATTAAATATACTCAATTCTCATTAAAATATGTTATTACTAATCTTCATGAACCATTAAATATAGTAGCGAAGGTTATTTTTCCGTTGAATAAAATTAAATCTATCAAAAATGTACATAAAAAATATACCTACATAAAATTTTAATTCTTCAAAGAAAATTGGAAACATTAACTTTTGATAAAATTATTGTCTTAATGTTTAATTTATTTGTTAAACAGTTGGCAACACTGGGGGGTAAAGGCTTTTCTGATTTTTTATACTCGTTTGCAAAGATTAACAAAAAAATAGACTGAAAAGAATTGCTCATTGAGTTAGTTCGAAAAGAGCCTTGATTGTGTCATCAAAGAAATAAATATTATCACAATCGAGAAAATTAAATCATTATATAAAACACAAATATATTAAAAAAACAATAAATTATATTTTTTTTTATTGAAAAACAACTAAATTATTTATTTATATTCATACAGCAAGACAAAAATATTCTAATATAGTAATATTACCTGATTGTTATAACATTTGTTTCAGTCCAACTGAGGGAAAATTAAGGAAGTGGATCACAATTGTAACTTGTCACTTCATCATTGTGCTACCAATCTAGTGCTTAATTAAAATTATTGCAGTAGTTTTCCATTTGCTTTATAATAGTGGTAAGTAAATTTAACAAATTAATATAACGCAATCACAAGAAAACAATATTTCGATGTTATTCCATGAAATCTAGATGGAGGGCGTCACAGTTTCTAAGGTGCAGAGGATATGCAGATGTTTTCTAAGATGTAATACTCATAATTAAAGCAACAATTATAATCTATGATTTTAAACATTATATTATTCTATTATAATTGTGATTTTGTTGATGGGTTTTATAGAATTTTTACTGTTTATTTATATTCTATCGTTTAGATACATACTGTTGTAAGTGGAAAGGCTATCAGGGCATAAATACTGCATTTAATAGGAAAGTGTTCAAAGAAGAGATGAAGTATCTAAAGTTTAGTTGTAATAACCGGCGATATTGTGGCTTTTTATCGCTTTTCTTTTCTTTCATTTTATGGATAATGATTATTTTATACTTAAAGTATATGGGTCATTATTATCAACTGCTATAACAATATTTGAGTTGTAGATTGAGAAGCGAGTTTTAGAATTCTCCATTATTGTTTACTGTCACTTTTAGTGTAAGATTACTTGGCTTTTAAAGCTATGAAAACACAGTAGAGGATGACGTAGTAATGAAACTTTAAAGTGAAGAGAGAGTAATAGAGAGAGGGTGTGATAAGAGAGATAGGAGGGAGAGAGTGATAGAGGGGTAGGGTGGGAGGGAGGGAGGGAGGGAGAGAGGGAGAGAGAGAGAGAGAGAGAAGACAAGACCACCTGCGGACGAAGCCATCCCGGATGCAAATTGAATCGGGGCCCAATCCCGGCGATAACAGAATCGACGACCACTCCTAGAGCTGGAGACCTCGCAATTACATTGCCCTCCCTAACAGGTATCTAAATAGCTTCAGGCCTCCGTAACAAAGGATCCCCTTTTTATCCCCCCAGCTAACTCCTTGTTATCTTCCATATCCTTCCTTGTTTGTCTTCTTAGCCGTTATATAACCCTTATTGAAGATAAGTGGTGCCTTGTTATGTAATTAGTTGCGCGCTCTGATAGAGGAACGTGTCGCCTCTTTTCTTTAATTAGGCCGACTTCTCCAAGCGGCTGCTCTGTTATCACCATGCATTATCATTAGCAGCTCTGTTTACATCTGCGCTTTCGTACATCGATTCCTGATCCAGAGTTTTCTGCTTTAGCTTAGCGTTAAGAAGCTAAGTTGGTTCAAGCCACGTTAAGAGGCTGTAACTCTGACTTATAAATGAATGATAATTCTCCAGAAAAATGTAAAAATAAAATAAAAAGCACACAATAATTTGTAAAATTAAGAATATTATATCATAATTTTATGATGTTAGACTATGTTGAAGATTGAAGAACGGATCATTTTAAGGAAAGTTGTAGGCCTTAAATTATCCAAACTTGTCTATTAACGAAATGAGACCCTTTACAAAACTGTAGGAAGAATCTCTGGCAAAATGAAGAAAAAAAAGGGTTTATTTATATGGGCGTATCCTGCGAATGAATGCAAGTAGATTAACTAAAAGAATATTTGAATTCCTCAGAAAAAGAAAAACTGGTTAAGCTCAGGGTTTTGGATGATATACGAGTACTTATGAATGAAACTGCGAAGATTATAATCCGAAGCAGTAATGATAACGTTTGAGGCAAGAACGAAACGGACGATCGAAATCTCCCATGAGGCAAGGAGTAGGAGATTAGAGAGGATGAACTGGACGGAGGGTACGCCGAACAAGCACTAATAAATAGTTGATCTGGAGTACTCCAAACTTGGGTGAAACAAAAAAAAAAATCTTCCAAACCAATCTAGTGTTCCGGGTACCGTTTTTATACAGGCTAGCCCAGGGATGTATGGGATAAAAACTTGAATAAATACTTTGTAGAGATTGGATGAGCACAAGGAAACTCTCCTGATAGTTGATTCACGGTTGCTGACCGAATAAATAACTAGGATCCTAGAGATCATTAATAACTAGGACCCTAGAGATCATTAATAACTAGGACCCTAGAGATCATTAATAACTAGGACCCTAGAGATCATTAATAACTAGGACCCTAGAGATCATTAATAACTAGGACCCTGGAGATCATTAATAACTAGGACCCTAGAGGTCATTAATAACTAGGACCCTAGAGATCATTAATAACTAGGACCCTAGAAATCATTAATAACTAGGACCCTGGAGATCATTAATAACTAGGACCCTAGAGATCATTAATAACTAGGACCCTAGAGATCATTAATAACTAGGACCCTAGAGATCATTAATAACTAGGACCCTAGAGATCATTAATAACTAGGACCCTAGAGATCATTAATAACTAGGACCCTAGAGATCATTAATAACTAGGACCCTAGAGATCATTAATAACTAGGACCCTAGAGATCATTAATAACTAGGACCTTAGAGATCATTAATAACTAGGACCCTAGAGATCATTAACCCGGTGCTCTACCTATTGCGCTGCTTCGCTCCTGCTTTGTATAATTTATATTTATATCTCCTCAAGGTAGTATCCTTGGTCCAATCCTTTATACAGCTGACATCCCGACTCATCCTAATACTATCCTTACCACGTATGCTGATGATACATGTGTATTATCAGTCAACACCAATCCATTTATTGCATCCCAAAGCCTCCAATCCCATATCACTTCAATAATATCCTACTGGTCCCTGTAGAACAGATCCGATACTTAGTGTTGCACCTTGACAAACGATTGACCTGGAATCCTCACACAAGACTGAAAAGACAAGAAACCGCTCGACGTTTCAGGCTACTTCAACACTTACTAGAAAAACGCTCTAAGCTCCCAATTAACTACAAAAGACTGATCTACATGACCATCATACGACCTATTTGGACTTACGGAGTAGAGCTTTGGGGCTCCACTAAGCCATCGAATTCCTCTCGTATCCAATCCTTACAATCCAAAATCCTTCGTAAAATCCTCAATGCTCCTTCTTTTGTTAAGAATAAACTCATCCATAACGACCTTAATGTCCCTTTTGTTGCTGATTTAGCCCGAACCCGGTATCTATCCTTTCATAACAAACTTCATTACCACTCAAACCCTCTAGTTTCAAACCTAGCTTCCTCTTCCATTCCCGATAATCCTCCGAGGCGTCTGAAAAGAAGATGGCCACGTGACCTCCTTACTTGAACTTTGATTTGAGTACTACCAGTGGGTAGTTTCTCTACTTGTCATTATCATGTCATTATGTAGCACTTATCCTATTTACTTGTTGTATTATTGTAATACAGTTGTAAATATCAATAAATAAATTTAGATATATATATATATATATATATATATATATATATATATATATATATATATATATATATTTATATCTGTTTTATTGTTTACGATATTCCGAATTGCGGTAGCCTTAAAGTACACTAGTTGATCGTTGTAGAGGTCTCTCGCAGAGAGGATAACCCCTTTTGGTCGAAAGCCAGATAGCGCCATGTCTTTGATCTCTTAATTGAGCCTATTGTTGCCACTTCAAATATTTAATGCAGGGTTTAGTCGAGGCAGCTCATCCTCTCCTAAATATTTACATTTGTCAAAACTGATAATGTATAAATAATTAATTAAGGCCTTGTTTCAATTATTATTATAGTCCTTCGATGAAAATTTATTTTAAATTCTAAGAATGTATTTTAATATAAACTGGCGTTTTATTTTTTCTTATTCTTTAAATTAAATATAGAGAAAATATAGCTCAAGTTTCAAGGATATTCTAAACAATTTTTAGTTATTCTTTCTGATCAAAAATAACAGAGTTTTCAAAAAAATATCATTCACTTTGTTTCAAAGATACTCTTTTATCCTACACTTCATTTATTCAAACCAGGTTCGATTTGAGCTGAAAAGGATTTTTATATGGTTACAGCAACTTCCCAATATCTGGAATGTTCTGGAATAAAACATCTGATATATTCCAGAGAACCAACTTAGTCATCATGCCAACCAAACAACCAAGTCGTATATTTTTTTCATATTATAATATGTGATTTAGGTGAAACATTGTACAATAATTGGTAACAAACAGTTAATAATAAATGAGAAACGTGTGTAACTAATTAGTTAGGTACACTAAACAATTAGTTATAATTAGCGATCCCATTTAGCTTTCTATTATTAAAACTGAATGGCATTAAACCCCGGCCAATTTGGTTGACTGCTGATCGACCAATTAGCTGCTGTTTGGATTGTCATGAGCTGAGGATCCGTCGTCATTGGTTGGCGATTAGTCGCTCCGTTGACATGTTGACACGATGCGTTGTTGACACCATTTGATTTGGCCGCTTTATCCGGGACTAATAATAAACTAAAATCATATTAGCAATTTGTTAATTCCATTTTACAAGGCCCGATTGTGGGCAAAGTGGATTTCAAAAAGGAAATTCCTTATATAGTTAACGTATATTCTAGCTGTTTGTCGACAACTAGTAACTGTGTTGTTGTTGTGTAGGTGGCCCTTGGTTTTTTTTTAGGGGATAAAAAATCATTGGAGCCTGTACGATGTCAGGTACTTGTTAAAAATCCGGATATTAATTAAATCTGGACAGGAAAAAAATTAGGACTCCCATTGTAGCATCGTCCGATTAGACATAGCAGCATTAAGAGACGTTTAATAAACAAACAGCAGTTCATTTCAACGGATGAGTAGGCTTGTGATTTAGTCTATAATGGATGAAAGTTTACAGTAATATAGGTTATACATCAGAATAACACATAGGCTACAGCAAGGGTGGATTTAGGTGGACGTGCCCCCGTCCCCCCCCCTTGACAGTTTTTTAGGTACTGTGGAGAATCCATTATAGTACATAATTAAAGGCAAATTACATGACAATAGTTGTTAAAATAATAGAAAGAACATGAGTGAAACTATTGTTTTGATATCCTACTAATCCTTCAATTATTATAAATGCGAAAGTTTGTATGTTTGCCTCTCTTTCACGCAAAAACTACTTAACGGATTTGGATAAAACTTTACAGTAATATAGGTTATACATCAGAATAACACTTAGGCTATAGCAAAGGCAGATTTAGGGGAAGGGGGCACGGGGGCACGAGCCCCTCCCCCCCAGACAGGTTTTTGTGTTCTCTGGAGAATCCATTACAGTACATAATTAAAGGAAAATCAGGAACTTAACATCATGAAATTTGCTGATAGGTTCTTTTTATAATTGAATAAAGAAATTTGGATAATTCCACCCCCAAGGGTTTCTCCCTTAATATAATAGTGGTTCAAAGATTGTATGGAATCCATCAGTTTTGAAGTTAGATATCTGAAATTTTGGATATACGAGTAACTTATAGTTATAGTTAAAAAAAAATTAAATTATTTATTTAAAATGACTGTCACGAAACTTATGTGGCAGAGAAAATTCCACGCGAGCGAAGCCGCGGGCAAAAGCTATATTATAAATGCGAAAGTAGATCTGTCTGTCTGGTATACTTTCACGCCTAACAATACTAACTAACGAACCAATTTAAATGAAATTTGGTAGAGAGATAGTCTAGAGCAGGGGTTCCCAAACTTTTTTGTACCACGCTCCCCTTTTGTTGAAATGAAAGCTTCTCGCGCCCCCCCTTAACAATAAATTGTGTGGGCCTAGGAACAAAACAAAAACAAATAAGTATTAAATGGCCAATCTCTTTCAAAGATCTCAAAAAGCTCAATAATCAAGAATTTTCAACATTTCGAGAAGCAGGTGAGGATAGATTAGAGAATGATAATCATTGCATTCTTTAATGGAACAAATAACAGAAGCCCTTCCACTTTTAAATTCAGAACAAAGATTAGTTTTTGACACAGTTATTCAAAAAGTTACCAGTGGCGAAGGAGGTTGTTCTTTTTGGATGCTCCAGGAGGCACTGGCAAAACCTCTTTTAAATTACTATTAGCCCAAATCCGGAAATATAAAGGAGTTGCTGTTGCAATACTCGTACATCTATCTTTGTACTTTACAGGCAAGGTACTGAAAATTGTAAAAAAAGTTGAATTGAGTACTCTTTGTGGCGATAAATTTATCTCATGCCACTAAAGCCGGAGAAAGTCCATAAATTTATAATACATAATTCTGAAAACTTTTTTGAGTATCCCTGAAATTATATTGTATGTATTCTTTTTTCTCCCCCCCCCCAGTAACTCCCTTGTGGAGACCGTTTATTTGGACCTGCACTCCATGCTTAAATAAACACATTACATTAGATTAATATTGCGTATCGTACCTAAGCTAATAAACAAAATGGAAAAAATCGTCATAATGAATTGATATATGCTTAATAAATATTTCTAAATATCGAAAGCATTTAATATTTTAAATATTACTGCTATAATGAAATCTTTATGGTATTATTAATGCTGAAATAGTTTAAATATTTCCAAGAATCAATGAAAAGAAAAAGAAATTATAAATAAATGATTGCCTTACGGATACACGATGTTAAAATTTATATATATATATATATATATATATATATATATATACATATATATATATATATATATATATATATATATATATATATATATATATATATATATTTATATATATATAAAATTGTATATTTGTCTGTGAATACATTGAGTGTTCATTTTGGTGAATCAATCATTAATACTTTTTAAAAGTAAAATTTCTTGGCACTCAATAATTTATACTTAATAAATAAATACATTCATAAAATAAACACATTACAGCCGCAAAATATCTGTTGAGCATATTCTCGGGAAATTTACTTCCCTCCAAAACCGTTATTGCACTGAACCCAACATTCCTAATCTCTTGAAGTGGTACAGCTTTTCGTTTAACATCAAGTCACTAATTCTTGGCTTGCAATAAAAATAAAATTGCTGTTACAAAAGAACCAAATTAGAGTAATATAATAATAAAATAGAATATACTACCCGTGATATAATCTAGGAAAGCTCAAATTATTTAAAATGCAATGAATGTTTGTTTAAAAACTTCAAACAATATTATAAAAAAAAATTAATTTCATTGGTAATAAATTTCTTAAAAGTTTTTAAATATGTTGGTACCTATTATTTTTACTTCTATATCTTCAATTCAGTTTAAGTATGAGTATTTTATTTTTACCTTTAAAATTTTCTATATCTAAAAATTAAAAAAAATATTAATAAAAATAATATAAGTTATAATTAAAATATTTAATTGCCTTAATGGTTTCATTGAGTGATGAAGCTGTAATTATGTAGTAGATATATTTATATTTAAAATACAGTAAATTCAGCCTTCTTAATTAATTTGAATATGTATTATATATTTATATATATTTTATGAATAAAGATACATACGAAAAGTAATTATTTCAGAGAAGACATATTTTAAGATAATTTTATAAACCTGTGATGTAGACTTGAGAAAAGCAGAAAACTGACTGAATATTAGAAAGGAAGTGGCGGATTTGTTTAGGCCGGATAATAGAGTACTCGATTCTGATTGGCTGTCACTTTGGTACCATCTCTGTTTCAAAAACATCGCTCATTAGTATGCCGGATAGTGCCGGCTGGTGAAGGTGCTCCGTTAGATTACTTATTCAAAATTCCAAATTTGTGAAATAATTTTCAAATAATGTAAGTGATAATTGTTATAATAATAGTGTGTGTTAATATTTTATCCACATCTAATTTATATTATTAGTTTGGTGTAAATAAAATAGTGTTTCAGTGAAAATAATACAATAGATTCATTAGAAGGATTTAAACAGGTACTAAAATTAGCGTTTATATTTGTAAAGAATATTATTAATATCACTCTCTCTCACTCTCTCTCTGTCTATAGATATATATATATATATATATATATATATATATATATATATATATATATATTTTTTAATATTTGTTCCCCCTATGGTAACCGCTTGGAGGGACGGTTTATTAATATTAGGACATGCTCCATACTTAAGTAAGCATATTACATGCCATTACATGTGATATATATATATATATATATATATATATATATATATATATATATATATATATATATCCTACTAATATTATAAATGCAATTATTTGTATTTTGTATCTTTATCACTCTTTCACGCAAAAACTACTGAACGGATTTGGATGAAACTTAACAGTAATATAGTTTATAGATCAGAACACATACGCTACAATTTATAATGATTTTGTGTAATTTGGTTATGATAAAACGATAAATATCATTAAAAATTACTTGGATATAACACATTACCTCCAACAAATTGATGCCTTATTTCACATACGTGTTAAGTGCCGAAACAAGATTTACAGGAGTCAATATGATAATAATTTAACGCAATAAATTTAGCACAAGTTTAAGCACACCATATATTTTTGTAACCTTCACAGCTTCTCTAATAATTTTATATCAATATATAATTCCTGATCACAATTTTACAATATTATTTATATATAACAAAACTCATTTTTGAAAAATTCGCACTTAACACATTTGTGAACTAAAGCATCGATATGTCCATTGTTAGAAATTATTAACAAAAGAAAAATATGTAGTTTGTTGTAATCCCTTTCTTAAGTAAGATCTTTTGAATTCTCTTATGCCTATCCTAGAAAGATGATATCTTATGTCCAGTTCTCATTCAAAACCAAGATCAACTATGTTTCATGCTAATTAGATATTTTTATGAACTAGAAATAAAGAAATACGTTTTTTTTAATTTTTTGAAAATTGACCCAGAAAAGTGTAAAATCGTATCATGTGAAGTTAGAGATGTGAATTTCGTAAGCAGGCTTTACATTTTAACATAATAATAATTGTATTCATGATTTTGCAAAATAAACCCCTTATTTATTACAGTTTATTAGATACCCCTTATTTATTAGATATTACAGTTTTTGATATTATATGGTGGATTTCAATAGAAAACCTATCGATAGTTCTGTAATTATACCATTTAATATTTAATAGGACAGTTTATTAACATCTATCAACAAAGGGACAAGCATTGGTAGGCTGGCTCAATTCACAAATGCTCTAATTGAGCCGTTTATTTTGAAAGTGGCCCACCTCCATTTATCTTCAAATGGAGATATTTAAGGGTTTGCGTTTCAATGAATTTAAAAATATACATATAGGATACTAATGAGTCATACTGTTTAAGTGTATCTAAGGGTGTTAAATTTATGGTTGCTATTAAAATTGTAACAATTATTAAGTGAATAATGTGCGTTTTCTTATCAAGAATGGAGTTAGGCCACTTTCAAAATTAACAACCAAATTCATTAAAAATTTTGAAGGTACCCAAGTCGATTCAACATAATTTAAGATGCTTCAAATTGAAAAAAACAATATTCAATTTATTTTACATATCTTTAAAACACTTCGGAAACACAATTTATGCGATTCAAAACATTTTTTAATCATTTAAAAAATGATAAATTAAAGAACATATAAAATTACAAACATAAATTTATTACAAAACAATTTACTATTCATCTACATTTTGCTCGTGTGAAAGGGATTTGAAGAAATCATGATGTTCCGGTGGTATATCTAAAAAAAAAATCAATCATGTCCTTGAATTTTGCTGTTGTAATTCGTCTGATATTTTTATAGAGTGGTTTCAATACAATGTTTTCGAATTTTCTTGGTCTACCCCGACGTGGTAATAAATTCAGGACTTTCAAATTTTCATTCTCATTCATTGATGTCTTATAGAAAATTTTATACGGTTCATTTCTAACAAAACGCATATTTGTAACCAGTTTACTGATTCTCCATCAGAATTCTTTACCCTTTTAAAAATTGCGTCTTTTAATAATTTTGTTGATACAAAATCTTTTTGTCTCATTTCATTTACAATAAAATTATTACCTTTCCGACCCTTCACCACTGCTTTCAGACATTATACATAATAAATATCTTGATATAAGTATAAAATAAATGGAGTTAGGCCACTTTCAAACTGCACGGTTCAGTTATTGAACTAATTCTGAAAACTTATATGTCAAAAACTTATCGTATTTGCTCGGAATATCAGCAACCTGAAATGCTTCACTGATATATAATGTGAAGTTGTACATGTAACCATGGTAACTGGCAAACAATTGAAAAACGGAGTTAGGCCACTTTCAAAATAAACGGCTCAATTCATTGTTTTTAATATGAAGTTCATTTATGGAATTCAAAATTCACTCTCCGTTTAAACTGAACATTGATTACTATTTAAGATCAACGCGGACGAAGTCGCGGGCGAAAGCTAGTGCTCGATAAAGGATAACCAACTTTACGGACCATAGTTGACTCAAGAGAGCTCGCACACCCGCCTGTGGCGATCCGCGATCGTCAACAGTTTCAAGAGTTTATCCTGTTGGTCGATTTTGAACTCGAGAGTAGTTCTCCTCATCCAGCTATCGTATTAAATGTATATATTCCTTATAAACAGAAACTTCTTTTTTATTGCTTATGAAACTTTTGACGGAATAATTATTAGTTCAAAGTTATTTAAGAATCCATTACGGCAAGCTATCTCCTTTAATTAAGCTGTATATTTAGCGTCCTTAAATTTGATTCCTATAAAGAAAGTACCCTCTGACTTATTATATATTAGAATTTTCCCTTCACGGTACGATACATGTATACATACATATTATTTACTAAGCTATTTATGAGACAGGTACTTTACTAGACGACCTAATTATATTCCACTATACTTGCGCTTGAAGTTGAGCACCGAACGTGTTATCTAAAATTCAAAAACAGCTGTTCATCAAGGACTAATTAAGAAGGCCGTGGCGATAAGAAGCTTCGAGAGGGGAAGGGAGGGGAGTGTAATTTAGGCGGACAAAAGACTTCGCCGTGCTTCCTTCAGGACACTCTTCGTCATCAGGACTCTTCCTGAATAGGTTTAGCTTCGTCCTTTTTCCTAACGAATATATCATTAAGTGATTAACCCGAAGTCTTCCTCTTCCGTTAAGTGCCGAAATAGAACAATCATAATGGAAACTCATTATTACGGAAAATCTTCTAGTTTCAAAATGAGCCAAGTCAGCTTTATTCTGCACTGAAGTGGCAATTTCTACCTTTCTACATTATGTGTAATATAACTAAGGTTTTAAATTATTCTTTGCACCCGTCATTATAATTTAACCTAATGGTTAAAGCAAATTACATAAATTTAAATGTTGCTTCCTAATTATTAACTCAGCGGGATTATATATAGATTACGTTCACTTCATTATTCAACATACCAACGCTAAATTATATAAACTCATACATATTTTATATCATTTAAATTTCTAATAAGATTTATTTATTTACACATGTTTTATATATTAACAGACAATATAATTCTTGGAAAATTCTATTGTAAGGTGTTCCATTTTTAATATTTTTTTCTCATCTATCTGATGGAAGGATTAATATCACACTTGCTATTTAGAATGTTAGGAGTGTCTAAATAATTAGGTTAAGGATCACTGAGCCGGCGGCAGAAGTGTGCGTTAGGATGGGTATCTGAAGATACATTGTGATACTGGACGGAGGGTAATTGATGGCAAGAAGTGGAAAACTCAAGATCTAGGAATGTCCACAATAGTGAACGGTTTTCTTTCTTTGTAATTAAATATATACTTGTTAGTTAATTTGTAGATAAGATGAGCACATAATATACATACACACACACACACACACATATATATATATATCTTACTAATATAATAAATGTGAAAGTTTGTATTTTTGTCTCTCTTTCACGCAAAAACTACTGAACGGATTTGGATGAAACTTTACAGTAATATAGGTTATACATCAGAATAACACATGGGCTATAGCAAGCGCGGATTTAGGGAGGCGCACAGGGGCACGTGCCCTTCCCCACCCCCCACAGTTTTAGAGGTACTGTGGAGAATCCATTATAGTACATAATTAAAGGCAAATCATGAATTTAGCATCTTGTAATTTGCAGATCGGTCCTTTGTATGATTTAAGAAAGGAGTTTGGATAATTCCACCCTTATTATAATAAGGGTTGAAAGGTTGTATGGAATCCGTCAGTTTTGAAGTTAGACATCTGAAATTTTGTACGAGTAACCTATAGTGAAAAAAATTAAATTATTTATTATTTTAAATTATTGTTAAAAAGCACTGTCAAGAAACTTTATGCGGTAGTCCAAATTCTATGCGAGCGAAGCCGCGGGCAAAAGCTAGTATATATATATAAATATATATATATATATATATATATATATATATATATATATATATATATACATATATATATATATATATATATATATATATATATATATACATATACATATATATATATATATATATATATATATATAAATATATATATATGTATACATATCTGTGCATAGTGGGCTAAGTCGAATTTTGTGAATTACAAGCTATCTACTTAGAATTGTAATTTTTGTCTCTTTCCTTGTGTCTAACCCGCTAATTGTTCGGTCCATTGCAATTCCTTTGTGAATCGTGGGCTGATACTCCAATCTTGAACTTAAAATAAGTTCAGAAAAATTACGATTCTAAGTAGATAGTTTGAAATTCTGATGATCGCTAAGATCAAGCTCAAGATTGTAACAGCTGTTAATATGTAAGCGCTATATATATATATATATATATATATATATATATATATATATGTATATATAGAGGATCAAGATGGCAATACAGTCAGTGTTAACCCATTTATCCTCCGAGTCATTTCATCCTGTTTTTTTTTTTTTATGTTTAGTTCCTGGAAGTATATAAGTTTCATAAATAAATAAATAATATAATAAATATATATATATATATATATATATATATATATATATATACACACAAAGCAGAGGACATAATAAGTATATCGTTATTGCATTAGGTGAAAAGGTATTTTTATTTACTAAACAACTCCTCCTCAGTCATGCTTTGGGAAAGAGAGGAATGTATTTTATAAAGAGAATAAATTGGTGCGGGTATAGGTCAACAAATTATCTTACCTTGGGAGAACTGTTCTTTTGGAAGTCGACGTTTCGACCCACGTTGCAGGTCTTCTTCAGGGCTATTGTGGTAGGATAACACTTGAAAATGGAATGTACAGTCCAGTTTCAAAATGCATTTTATAGTCATCAATGATACAGTATCACCACATCTCAAGTGTAACGATCTCAGGGTGGCATCCCATTTTATTATTTAAATATTATTCAGATCAAAGGCTCTTACTTTTCCTCGAGACTCAATGTTTGAGCAGTGAAGCCAACAATAGCACACTTGAATGCTTTGATATTTTATTATATTCTAGATGGAGGAGGTTGCTTGAATAACTTACTAATTTATATTGCAAAAGGAAATCATAATTTATTTAATATAAGAAGATGGCTGTATAAATACATATTATAAGACACCATACATATTAGGAGGAGAGAGAAAAGAAGACATGTGCCACGATCCCCTGCCACAATTCGGAAAGCAGTTCTCCTTTGTATTAGTTCAACTTTCTTCCGGAACAAACTTTCTTATTCTTCGAGTTCAGTTCCGAGTCGCTAAACCCAGAACTAAAAGAACTGATGGAACTACAATTCAGTTCAAAATTGTGTTCCGATTTGAAGTGATTGAATCGCTGCCTTCAGTTGGTGAGAATTTAGCGCAAATCGAAATAGCAATTAGGTATATCGAGATACAGTATATCGGCACTTTAAAGTTTCTAAGTTCTGTAGGGATGTTTTAGATATAGAAATTTTGAAAGAAGTATATACTCGTAGATATTTTTCATCTCTCAATTATAACATCAATATTAACATTTGAGTGTCGAAAAGTGATGTTGTTCCGTCAGATTCGTTTCATGTTTTTAATTATTAAATGGTTAGTGATTTCTTCATTCTTCATGTTTCAATCAAAGCAAAACAGTATTCTTATTTGATAGTCTATTCTGACAGCCACTTCTATGTAATTCGTTTAATATTTGTTTTCATCAGTTATGTTTACATTTTTTGGAACATTTTTTATTACTTATTAACTAATTTTATTTACTAAAATAGAGCCAACAACTCAAAAAGAAACACTATTATTTATTATAATGCAATTGGGAAAAACCACAATGCAAAGCCTTATGTTTCAAAAATACACCTACTTACCAGTCGACGTTTCGCCTATTCAGGCATTATCAAGACACCAAAATCAAAAAGGGGGTTATGTGAATCGCATCCCGAAGAAAAAGGTGCAATACATCCCAACTATCAACAGCCCAAACAGGCTCCAAACATGAGACAGCACCCCACCACCAAGACGTTCAACATACAACTCTTTTTTTTTTTTTTTATACTACATCAAAGCTTATAAGTCGTTCATTTTCTTCTAAAGTTTTCAAATCATCAATCTTATTTTTAGCATCAAATGCATTTTTAACATCGAACGAGTTATTATTGTACAGGCCATTTAAGAACGGTTTAAAGAATTTTTCCAGTTTATAAGAAGGTCCCTTAATGCTATTTACAATCGGTCTGAGAGGTTTGTTTTCTTTATGCAACTTAATTAATCCATATATTCTAGGATATGTGCGGGGCATAAGTAGTTAATTTAGTTTTTGAAACCCTATCAATATATTTATTTATGTATAATTTATCAACATACTTATTGAGTATGTTATTAAGAGTTGTATGTTGAACGTCTTGGTGGTGGGGTGCTGTCTCATGTTTGGAGCCTGTTTTGGGCTGTTGATCGTTGGGATGTATTGCACCTTTTTCTTCGAGATGCGATTCACATAACCCCCTTTTTGATTTTGGTGTCTTGACAATGCCTGAATAGGCGAAACGTCGACTGGTAAGTGGGTGTATTTTTGAAACATAAGGCTTTGCATTGTGGTTTTTCCCAATTGCATTATAACTAATTTTATTTATTTATTTATTACTTTTTCTTCAGTTTTTATTGTGTAATATTTTTTTTATCGACGAATAATAATTAATTTGTTTTTGTGATAAGCAAGGTGTGAAATGGAACATTAGTATTCGATGATGCCGATCCTTACTTTATCAATTTTATTTTTTTGGAAAAATACCGTTTACCGGTAATCAGACTGTTTCTAGACTATTGTCCGGTTTTATTTGCTATTTAGCTTGTTCCATCATAATGAATACCTAATAAATAATAAAGGATGCTATCGAAAAAGATAAAGGATGTATGGATGTATTCTTTTGATACTAATAAGCATAGGCGGTTACGTGGGTGTACGGCGGTGCGTGCCCCCCAGACGTTTTTTGTTTTTTTGTGTACTGTGGAGAATCCATTACAGTACATAATAATAGGCAAATCACATGATCACAGTTGTTAAAATAACTGAAAGAACATGAGTGAAACTATTGTTTTGATATTTGTTCGTTCGTTTGTTCATTTAACGTCACTTTTTGCTGCTATGGCTAATCGGACGATGATACATTGGGAGCTCTAAATTTTGCCTATCCAGGTTTTATTAGGATAGGGATTTTTAACGAGTACCTGACATCGTTCAGGCTCGGGACCCCCATTCCCTTCCGAAGGACGGCGTAACTAAGGATTTTTTATTCCCTTTAAAAAATCCTAGGGCCACCTGCCGGGCTACGAACCCGCGATCTTGGGATTAGTAGTTTGTTACGCTAACCACTAGACCACATGTGACCCCTTTTGATATTTTAATAAACCTTTGAATTCGTTCTATAGATACTACAAGTTTATTTGTAAGTTATTGTTGTTTTTCTTTCCCCGCCTGCCCGTTGTGCCCCCAGAAAGAAATCCTGGATCCGCCCTTAAGGTTAGTATATAAGTTACATTATAATTATATATGAAAACAAATCTTTCTCCTCAGCACTCGAGATAATTAGGCTGCTTCTGGTTAAAGTCTTTCCAAATTTTATATTTAATAAAAATTAATATGAATATTAAGTATTCTGATAATTGGACAATATGGATTAGGTGAAGAGGCTGATTTTTTAATAATATATAATTTCGATTAATCCATAGCATACACACAATAATATTGCAATATAATTTCAATAAGTAAGTATTACGGAAGCAACAGGCTCTTTCCCGATACCAATCGCTTCGTTATAAACGAAACAAGATCCCCTCTGAAAGGGAAATTAACTGACTAATGAATATTTGAAACAGAGCTTGTTTGCGGGAGATGGTGCAGGTATTGAAGAGGCCAATTTGACAAATGGTGTTTGTCTTGGCATCGAATTAAACTCTCCGCGTCTCAGAAACAGATATGTATTCGATACAACCTTCCGGATTATCTTAACACCATCCCCGAATATTGTTACACTTCTCCAAGCTTTCTATTAACCCCCCCACTCCGCAACCAATACAACCGAGAAACAAAATTGACTTGTAAAACTTGACTATTTAACTTATTCTTTCATTATTGGCTTTGAGATTGAGATGTGATCGGGTTCGTATTAAACTCAAGTAATGGAATATTATTAAATATATTATAATCTGTTCGTTTACTTCGGTTCTTGTCGTAGCAATATCTGTGATATCTGCGATATCAATCAAACGTAAAAAATGCTCTCTATTTTTAAAAAAAAACGAATAGTACCGTTACCGAATTAGTTTGTTGGAAGAAAAAGTTGGTAATATTTTTTCACTTTAAATTTAAGCTATAGCTTGATGACCTTTGCCGATGCGGATCTGAAACCACGAGGTTACGATTGTACCGTCATCATTGTTATAATATTGTTTTGTTATATTATAATATGTTTAAGATATATTTGGTAACATTTGAGCAAGTAACCATTGGAATGCCCCTGCCAAGTAACCATTGGAATGCCCTGCCAAGTTTCGTGGCTGAGTACACACGATATCTCTTTGTTGTTTGTATTGTACAAGTATTATTATATAGAAGTATTCTACTAACCATTATTAAATTGTTTGTTTGTCCATTTAACGTCACTTTATGCTGCTTTGGCTAATCGGACGGTGCTACAGTGGTTTTATTAGGAGAGGGATTTTTAAGTACCTGACATCGTACAGGCTCGGGATTCCCCGTTTAACGTCCCTTCCGTAGGACGGCGTAACTAAGGATTATTTACTCCTTTTAAAAAATCCTAGGGCCACCTGCTGAGCTACGAACCCACGATCTTGGGTTTAGGAGTTCATGCTAAACACTAGACCACAGGTTGCCCCCACCATTATTAAATATTAAATTCTATTTTTTTTTCAATTTATTACGCTGCCTTTGTTCATTTTTTTAAATCATTTGATAACTTGAAAACGTAACATGGAAATTTCCCTAATGCTCATCTGAAAAATAATCTAATTGCGAGCACTCTAATTCAAAGAGATTAGCAAAGCGTGAGTGGGCACGCGATTCATTTATCAACGACAATTATTTGAGAATTATAAAACGCTTTGTAATAATTTGCAGAACTTCTCAGTTTTTTTTTTGCCAAATTTGTGAACATTATTAGAATTTACTCGGAACCGATTATCGTTGATTGCTTTGAACTATCTGAAACAACGGGCAGGTTTCCCTCAACTTCCCCGAATACTCTCGCTGTATACGAGATGACCCTTTTACAAGTACATTACTAAAGCCCATCCTCTGGACCCCAAGTTATGACCTCGAAGCCGGCCTAAGGAGCATGGCCACCTGGAGCGGTTTCTTACCTGAAGGTATTTAGCTCCGTCCCTCCTATATATTTCGTCCTGACCTCGGAGGACCATTTCCTCTAATAGGCGACTCGTCGAGAATAGCATCTATTTCGTTGAAGAATAAATTTATCGTCTGAATAAACATAATACATTGCCTCCCCTCGTGCTATAAATATATCCGTTTGGAAATAAGGCCGAGGATTTGGCAAGGAGACAGGAAGTTTGTGGCCATCGGCAGTCACTTATTTAAAAGAGCCTCTCGTGAAATATTTTCTTGTTTGGAAGGAAATTGAATTGTGTGCATAAAGAAATTTCGATTTATGCTTACGATAAATTAACCATTATCACGTTAACCCTTTTGGGTTAATATTACATAGGACTTACAGAATGATATAAGTATTGTTGATTTGAATTTATAAACGAATTAAATTTTAACTAATACACAATAATTTTCTCTCATAAACTTCGGATTAAATGACTCTCTTTACCGGCTATTCCTTGGTCTATAACAATTTTTAAAATTATTTGAATGTTATTTTCATGAATCTACCTAAGTTGTAACTTTGTTATTTTATAGAGTGCTATTGTAGCTGACAAGCTGTTTATGTTTATGTCATCAATTATTGTTCAACGCTCACATCCTGTGCTAATGTTGAGTCGTGGTGTTATAACAAAGTGCCAAGTTTGTAACACTTTCAGCTCTCGTCATTTAAATTACAGGTGATTTTCAAATTAGCTCACGTGCTCATTTTGTAGGTAATTATTTCATAAAGATGAAGGGAGCTAAAAATGAGAAGCGATCGCTCGGCGTCCTCCGTTGACTTTACCTGTCAAGTTCACACTTAATTATCAGATTAGAAAATCGGCTGGTTGAGAGAGCTGTAATTAGAGTGCTCTAAGGACAAAGCTCCATTGTGCCCTAGAACAAGCCGCCATTGTTGTGGCCCTGACAGCAGACCTGTCCAGTCAAAGTACTAGCGACATTATGTAAGTCTTGGTCTCCTTTAGGAGTACGTAGAGCTGACTGAATCGGCTGGCCGTGGTGTCGAGGGGATTAACAACATTGTAATTGGAAATAATTATGAAAAATAGTTCTCAAAATTATAATGCCTAAAAAATAAATATAGAATTCAACATGAAGTTTCTTCGGTCGTCCTTACTAGGAGTAATATTGTGTATGCAGAGAGCCGTTTTAGCAGATATCAAAGTTTTACCCTAATAAGGTATCCACTTTCTGAGGATTTGTGACTCCAACAAGGCTCAGCAAATTTCAACCTCGTGACATTTCAAGCCTTCTACACCTCTAAATAAATTCCAAGGTGCCACACAATGTTTCTCGTATTTCTTGTAAGAATGGTCGATATCCAGTAGGGATAGCTTGCCCTCTCAGCCTTAGCAAGAGCATCAATAGACGTTAAACATAATCACGATTATTAACGAAACAGATAACTTATCTACTGGAACCGCCATTGAACCCAGTAAAGAAATGTTATGACATGAAATCATTTTATCAATAATATTCACTCATTCTCATTAAATAACCAACATTAAATCCGAAAAAACTTCGTTGATACGTTTAATTGTTTTTGTTTTTTAAATACTACAACTGTCATTTAGAAGCTCCATATCTCCTTCTCAATGGTAGTTTCTAGCAACACTAGAATCCCTGAAACTCCCAAATAATTCTCCGAAGCTAATGAATTGCTAAGAGAGTTCAAGTAAAATCGTTTGATATAAAACCAATTATTAATATAACAACACTTATAATTATTTGTAAGTAACGCACCACCGTCGAAATAATTTTTGGGAGTCGATTTAATTACGAGTTTATAAATACAGTCTGAATTAGCTCCAGGCTTAGTGCCCTCAACTGAACCCTATCACATTGTTATCTGGCGATTCCACCCCCTGGTTAATTAATGTTGAGATGAGTTGTTCTCGCGACTGGCTAGAGTTTGTTTAATTTATGTGGTGAGGGAGGGGTGGGGGGGGGGAAGGAAACTAATCTGTGGTGGCGGCCTCGGTCCTTTCGTCTCCATCTTTGGTACTTTACCACTTTACTAATAAATCATTTTTTTATGTTATCTAGTAAATGAAATACGAGGGATTCTTAGCAATGCCCACCTGGCCCTTGACGGGCCAATCTGGCGGGAAAGAAGAGGTTGATGAAACCCAAGTGTATATAGTAAGAGAATAGTAATGTAAACAAATGATAACCATTGATAACATTCTTCTACTAGATTAGATAGTTTGGTGCGTTGGATTAATTGTTGCATTTGGTGAAATATTTATCTTTAATGCTAATTATGTGTGTTATATTCAATCAAGCAAAAGTATGAACAAAAGCAGTCATTGTTTGTTCCCGGCTCTTTTTATTTTTAAGTTTAGTAGGTACTGTGTTGAGTCATAGAAATCTAGAGTTTTTTAAGTTTAGTAGGTACTGAGTTGAGTCATAGAAATCTAGAGTTTTTTAAGTTTAGTATGTACTGAGTTGAGTCATAGAAATCTAGAGTTTTTTAAGTTTAGTAGGTACTGAGTTGAGTCATAGAAATCTAGAGTTTTTAAAGTTTAGTAGGTACTGAGTTGAGTCATAGAAATCTAGAGTTTTTTAAGTTTAGTAGGTACTGAGTTGAGTCATAGAAATCTAGAGTTTTTTAAGCCAGTGCTTGTATAGATTAGTTTACAGGCCTCATCCTATTTATGACTTATATTTATTTCATTTTTATTTATTGTTATTTATAAAGGGTTTTCAAGGATCATTAAATCTTATTTAAAGAAGAGTAAAATATAAATTTAGAAAATTAAGTAATAAAAAATATTAATTTATCGGCACTTTAATAATACAAAAAAAAAATTATTATTTCTTTATATAACACTAGGGGCTAAAATCTATTAAAATTATGCAATAAATATGCTTATTCAACTTTTAAAATTTGTCTATAAGTATGTATCTGGTATGCTAAATGCATAGGATGTTTTATGTATGGGTAGTATGGTTTATGTATGCACAGTATGTTTTATGTATGCACAGTATGCTTTATGTATGCGTAGTAAGGTTAATAAATGCGTTGTATGGTTTATTTCTACTTTAACAATCTTATGTAATTAGACTTATTCGGTAATAAACTGTTTAAATAATAAAATAACAACGAATTCAAAATATCCTGATGCAGGTCAAGTTTTAGAATATTTAGGAAATGTATAAACAGAGATTAATTTACTGAATACTGTTTTCTCTTAATGCGAATATGAATATTCCATTTTTTTAATTATGAACTGTAGTTCAATATTAAAGCAGATTTTTTTTTAGAACAATAGATTCTGAGCGCTAAGAAGCTGGCTAAGATAAAGACAAAATGAAGTTGTGATCCCATTAATCAAATTAAAACTACTGGCTTGTATTAAGAAATATTTCTTCCAGGCTTAGTTACGTGATATAATTTTAAATTAAAATCCTGTATCCGTCTTTCCTTTTTTCTCCGGAGTAAACTCGCTTAAAAGTCTTTTTATGAAGATTCCCTGTAATGGGGTCAATGAATAAAGTTGGTAGAAGTATTTATCTGCAGCGATTGAGGAATGAAATATAAGAAGAGGTATTGAGTTGGGATGAGAGAAGGACGAAGGACCTTCAATTTCGGAGCATTCAGGTCCTTCTTTTCCATCCTCGACGACAATCCTTAGGCAATCGCTGGGAGGAAGAGTGGCTCCGAAACGCTATTTTCCTGTTCAGTGGTCGCTTCAGGTTGAGGCAGCTCTGGCTAGGCTTTGAACCACCCTGGAACATAAATTACCAGCCAGGGCCTACTCCGAACACCCCCCCCCCCCTTAATATTATATGACAACGGCCTGAAATAAATTCTCTTCTTGCAGTTTATCATTTGTCACACATTTTAACTTATTATTTTCGGTAAATTTTAATGTTAACAAAAATATAATCACGGATTCTCACTTCTGTGACGACTATAACTTACAGAATTAATATGCATAACAAGATGCTTGTTGATTGGCTGTTGATACACAACAAGATGCTTGTTGATTGGCTGTGGATACACAACAAGATGCTTGTTGATCCGCTGTGGATACACAACAAGGTGCTTGTTGATCCGCTGTGGATACACAACATGATGCTTGTTGACCCGCTGTGGATACACAACAAGATTCTTGTTGATTGGCTGTGGATACACAAGATGCTTGTTGATTGGCTGTGGATACACAACAAGATGCGTGTTATTGGCTATGGATACAAAGAGCTGGATTAAATAATAGCCAATACATTAACTCATTGTTGCAGATTTTTTTTTAATACTCTCGATTCCTAAAATATGAAACCAAAAAGATGCACAACAAGATTTTGTGCGGATCAACAAGCACCTTGTTGTGTATCCACAGCCAATCAACAAGCATTTTGTTGTGTATCCACAGCCAATCAACAAGCATCTTGTTGTGTATCCACAGCGGGTATCCACACATGTCTGTGGAGATGCTGAACAAGTCTGTGGAGCAGTTCTACAGAGAGATCAAGTAAGAAGCTAAGTGTGCTTTCAATGGTTGCATGAGTATCCCTGGGTGGGTACTAAGGGGGAGGTTACAAAATTTTAATATTAGGTTACAATAACATTATATTATAATTCTATTGATATATATATTTTTTTTTTACTAAAAGTGATAACGTTTACGTTTTTTTGTGAAAAAATTGTCCAAATCGTAAAGTTTTAGTTAACATAATTCAGGATTCTGAATATCGTTAAGTTAAGGGTAGGGGAGGACTTGAACTAATCAAAAATACAGATATTTAAATGTTAGGATAAATAGATATATAATAAGCCTGATGCTTAGTTCTGATAATTTGGATTTCCGAGTCGGTTTCGGGTTTATAGAGGTTTTAAATGTACATCACAGTTTGTATGTATTTATGCAAGATTAGTTTTCTGTAGAATATAATACTTAATTAGTTCCTATTCTTCGAGCTACCTTGAAAAGAAAAAAAAAAAAGAATTGCTTGATTTAGAAATGAAAGAATATTGATATTGAAATGAGAGGAGTCAAGAGAGGCAATTTGGACGGCGGGGTGGGGGGGGGGGGGCGATATTAACTTGCAAATGGGCCCTTATTGAGGCACCTTATCGTCGACAGTCAATAATTAGCCCAAATCTCTGGATAACTAACCTCTTTGATCCGGCTCTGTTATCTGTCAATTGACAATTGCAATTATTGTAATATGGCCTCAATTACTGTTTAAGTGGCAAGTTAATTAACGTGAATAATAATAAGAAAAAATATCCAGACCAGGAATGATTAATGGCCCACACATGGCTTAAGTAAGGAGAGGATATTACAATGAAATATTATCCTGTAGTGTCTGGAGCCTACGTGTATTGATTACCCTATCAATCAGGCTACTCCATCATTTTTGATATATATTTCATTAAGTCGTTTTTATTATCTGATTAATATTAAATGCATATAATCAGTACTATTTTATGATTAAAGGTCCATCCATATTTATTTCAGAACTGATTAAAATAGTAAACTGAAATTGACAGAGAGAGACTTGATTTCATATAAATGAGCCCAAATATAAATCACCAGTTTTGCAATCTTGAATTTATTATCATTAATTAACTTTAATGAAATTGAGATAGAACATTGATTTTTCGATAATAAAGTATTGCTTGCGATGTTCGGCTATATGCACATTGCGCCAATATAGTTATTGAAATGATAGCATATTTTTTGCGGTTCGTTCAACAAAGGACCACCACAGGGATATTTGCGCCAATATATTTATTATTGAACCTTCGGATAGGGTAAGCCTTTTATTATTTTTCTCATCAGGTATTTTTATTTTGTTTGAACAATTTTTCGTGTCAGTGAAGAACACGCGACTAGGCATTAACTTTTAACATTGACTATACCGCTAGTTCTGAGAAATTAAAACCAAACTAATTAAATACAAATAATAGCTACAAAGGCTTTTGTTACTGCAACATAAACAAATTAATACAAAGGACGTTTTATTGCTTTATAAACAAAAGTTTAATTAAGCTTAATTGCTTATTTTATACAATATTTACAAAATATTAAATTTTGATCATTTCCTAAATGTAAATGGAAAAACAAAATTAAATTTATATTTCTTATTTCTTATGTAGCGTTAATGTTTCTTGAGAGAATATAAATTCTATAGATACATTTTTTAATCAAGCTCCACGTTTAAAAAAAGCCAAATTATAATTTTAAAAATTAATATTAAGATTGATTATTTTAAAAAGTAAAATAAATTATCAAGTGAATTATTTAACCCAATCTAAAAATGAACGATCTAAAGATATTTTATGTATGAGAGGAAAATAGTTGACTGGATGATCAAATGTAGAACGGAGATAGTTGGGGGGTGCAGTAAAAAAAAAAAAAAAAAAAAAAAAAAAAAAAAAAACTGAATAAGTACTGGACTTATATTTATGTGCCGGCGTTTCGTGTGACGTTATTTTATATTCGTTATATTTAATTATTATATCTGTCACTTTTTTAATTTCTGTTCATTATATTTAATTTTATTAAATCTGTCTTTATCTTAATTTTATTATATCTGTCACTGTTTTAATTTCTTTTCATTATCTTTAATTTTATTAAATCTGTCTTTATCTTAATTTTATTATATTTTGTCACTTTTTTAATATTCGTTATCTTTAATTTTCTTATCTGTCACTATTTTAATTTTCTACATTACATGTCACTATTTTATTGTTACTGTATGTTTTTATATATTTTTTGTTCTGTTTGTTTCTCTCTCATAGAAGATGACCTACACTGTAGGTCGAAATGTCGGCACATAAATATAAGTCCAGTACTTATTCAGTGTTTTTTTTTTTTTACTGCACCCCCCAACTATCTCCGTTCTACATAAAGATATTTTAAATTTAATTTAAATTATTCATAATTTTTTTAATAGAAGCAAATTTTAAATCGTTACACCCTAAGTAATTATGTTATTCATTAATATTAATTAAAGGAAGAAGTAAATTGACAGCTGTTGTAATATTTGACAAAAGTTACTTTCAACAAAACTAATAAAAGACAGAGAGCCTTAGGCTCGCTGCTTACAAACATTAGCAACCGATTACCGCTAAAACCAAAATCTCGCATCTACATATTTTTAAAATTATTTAAATTATGACGTATTGATGTATTTGTAGATAAAATAAATATTGTATTATCTAATCCCCTTATTATTTTCATTATAATTTAGACGGTATAAAAGAGAAAACTAAATGTTATCTGGGACTATTTATTGGCCCTATTTCCGCTGAGAAGAAAGACAGCCGCTCTTAAAGCCGGAAACTGGAAGGACTTGGGCCCGATGACCTGAGGAGCTGAGGTTTAGGAGCGTGTCCTTGCCCCACCCGCTACTAAATATACTCGAGTATCCTTCGTCCTCCATCCTTACTATCTCCTTATCTCCTTTCCCTGTACTCTCCGAGGTTACATGATATGTTTATGTTGTTTTTCTAAGAATTTTGTGGAAAATAAATTAAAATTTTACTCTTATTTTATAAATAGTTCAATTAATATAAATAGAATAATTTCGGAAAAAATTATAACGTGTATAGTAATCTACTTATGTTTTTAGACTTTTTTTTAAATTATGCTCGTGTACCTTAATTTATGAATGATTACGAATTTCAAGTCTGACATTCCTTGTAGTTTTGTTTTTCGTTATATAAACCTAATAAGACTAAGCATATCAAATTATATAAAACGTTTCTTAATTTTTTTTTGGTAATGCAGATTTGTATATACAAAAACCGATAGTACAATATTTATTTACTATTTGTTATAACATGAAAATAGAAATTACATAAAAATAATAACCAAACTCTCCATTTAAAGAAAAAATACTATAAATATACTAACTACTATAAATTCTAAGGAAAATGTCCTATTAAATTCAATTTCACTTATTGAAAATTAAATCCGTCTATCTGATACTGAATCTCCCAATTTTTTTTTTTTTTTTTTTTTTTTTTTTTTTTAGTAGTTAATATTTATTTCCTTAGTAAAAAAATCATATATTACAGAAAATCTCAAGTTTTCTGTAACTCAGGTATACCGACGCTTCTGGCTGCTGATATACAATACATTATTCCCCCTGAGAAAAGCACCGCCGTATTTTCCCTTCAATTGGCCATTTACGTATTCTTCACTCTGCTCGAGTGCTATGATCATGTATCCATCGAGGCAGGCCAAAACTCCTCGGTAATCTACGCCACTGTTCAATTTAACAACCACAGGTCTTCCATGTATCTGTGATATGAATTGAGTTAAAGGTTCTTTTCTATTCATTTTGGAAACGGAGAATGAACTAAGTTAACAGAACTGATTCTGATTGAGAATGAATTAGCTTAGTAAAAATACGGCGATGCTTTTCTCAGGGGGAATAATGTATTGTATGTCTGCAGCCAGAAGCGTCGGTATAACTGAGTTACAGAAAACTTGAGATTTACTGTATATTCTGTGATATATATGATTTTTTCACTAACAAAATAAATATTAACTCCCATTTTTAGTTTTGTAAATTTTTCTTTTTTTAAAATTTAAAAAAAAAATAATATTTGTCAGTTTATCTTTGATTTTTCTCAAAGGCTCCTATTATTTGATAAAAGAACCCCAAGGATTCATGGAAAGAAACAAAACTATTATTAAAAACGGAACAAAATTAATGTAATCAATATTTCGTTAAATAATAATGTTTTATGTTATAATATTATACAAATAATAAATAATTTTTTATATTTAAATTCACCTTGATTAAATTTGGGTATGCAAACACATAAAAAACCCATTTAATATTTAAATTTACTAAGAGATTCTTTTTGTAGAATCCCTAAAGGTTCACTTGTTTAGTAAAAAACAAGTAGGTAGGTCTTACCGCGTGTCGTAACCCAAGTAACGAACCGCGATATTTTAGTTCAGTCCAATTTCGTTCAAAAGAATATTTTTCTGTAATTCAGGAGCATTTTTTTTTTTAAATTCGTCTTAATAAATAATTAATGAAATGTATTGCGTTAAATGGATACATTTATTAAGTGCAAAATTAAGAAAATGAATTACTTCATTTAATGTTTCGACCTCATTTTATTTGAATCTATAAATATTTCATTATTTAAATAATTATATTATAAAACAAAGACCTCGGCCGCGTTTGTTCGCGGTAAACTCAATGACTACTGCACGGATTTTCATCAATAGATAGAGTGATTCACCAGGAAGGTTTTTTGTTTGTTCATTTAACGTCACTTTTTGCTGCTATGGCTAATCGGACGATGCTACAGTGGGAGCTCTAAATTTTGCCTATCCAGGTTTAATTAGGATAGGGATTTTTAACGAGTACCTGACATCGTACAGGCTCGGGACCTCCGTTTAACCTCCCTTCCGAAGGACGGCGTAACTAAGGATTTTTTATTCCTTTAAATAAATCCTAGAGCCACCTGCCGGGCTACGAACCCACGATCTTGGGTTTAGGAGTTCATGCTAAACACTAGACCACAGGTTGCCTCCCCCCATTATTAAATATTATTATTATTAATATTATAAAAATTCTATTTTTTTTTCTGACTTTGTAGAACTTTGTAGTTCGTTACGCTAACCATTAGAACACAGGTCGTCCTCACCAGGAAGGTTTAGGTGTTTATTATTATTTGTCAAATGGGTTGTAATATCGATGGGTTTCACCGAAGACGCTGCCTAATCCCGTGCGATTATCTAACGTGCAAGATAATAAAATCGTATTTAAAGAAATGTTTGGTTTTGTTTTCATTTTTATAATTTATATATAATTAAGTACATTATCTGAAATGGGAAGAAAAAAAAATCAAGACCCCCAAAGAAGCCTGACAGATAATATTCGCGTGGTCCTTAGTGGCCGTACGTGATTTAAAAAAAATACATTACACACACAAATTATTTTGGTATAATATGCCTTATTACCCCTGCAAAGCTGGGCTGGGTCGCTAGGATTAAATAAAAATAAGCGTATTAATAAATTTCAGTTGGGAGTGGCGGTATAAATTTAACTTTGGCCCGCAGGGAACAGGTCAGGATGGCCGAGTGGTCTAAGGCGCTGCGTTCAGGTCGCAGTCCACTCTGTGGGCGTGGGTTCGAATCCCACTTCTGACATACTTTTTTTTTTTCAACAATAATTTTATTATATTCATTAAAACAAAAAATTGATTTGAAAATTTAAATTGGTGGAGTTTAAATGTCCATCTAATTATTATTTCAATACAATTTAAAAGCAAACAGGAAAAGAATGTAGGAATTTTATTATTATTAATTAGGCGTAACAACACGCCTAGGCCTCCTCAATGATCAGCCGCCGCTAGGAATGTAGGAATGTGGTAGTTAAAAAGGAAAAACAAAGAAACGAAACAGGAGTATGATTTCGAAATGCACTTGGAAAACGCAAATAAATAACAGAGGTGAATATTTCTCTGATTAAAATCTTATCATTTTAGAATAAATCTATAGTTCAGAAAAAGTGGAAGATAAAGAAGGGCATCGAAAAAATCATTAATTTGTGGTTAATGTAGTTAATGTAGTTATCAATCCCTGTTATGAGATATCATGTTTAATCAATGGGTCCATTGGATCCAAATATAATATTTAAATCTTCGATTATAAGCTTGGTGTTTGGTATTTTTGTGATGAACGCACCTCATTAGATTTAATTAAAAGTAATATGGAACCCCTTGTTAACTAAATATCGATTGTGATGTTAAAGCGGATTTATTTTAATGTGACACAAGAGTTGCTTTAACAAGAGACAGCCTTCAGAGATAGCTCTCATGCGAGGACATTCATTTCTCTGCAAACTCTTTTGATCAATTAATGAACTTAATTATATCTGATGAGAAGGTTCCGCGCCAAAATCATTTAACAAGCAAATTTTCACTTCAAAGGCAATTCGTTACGGAACTGCTTTTGAAGTAAGGAATTGGTTTTTCAATTCTAGCTGATTGAGAGTCGTTGAGAAAATATTTATGGTTTGGATAAGTTTGGAAACATCCTTCCAAATATCAAAAGTTTCACATAATAATTATAACAACTCATTGTCAATCGGAGGAATAATGAAAGGAAGGATCGGATTTGCTTCCTTTGATTATTGACATTTCCCCCTCGGACATCATTATCCTTGCTCTACACCACCTGCCTTTAAACCTGTTCTGGTAAAAAATATTTGCAAATAAACTGCTTTTACGCTCGTCTATTTAATTACTGATTATTTTCCATTCACTGAGTAAAATATTAATAAATTATTTAATTGGGAAATAATTCATCATATTTAATCCGTTTAGTTAGGCTTAGTTTTAATATAGCAGAGCTTGGCAGATCAACATTTGGGCGACTCCTCAAAATAACCGGAAAATAGGATTTTTGTTTTGTTTTTATTTATTATATATAACATTATCCAGTTCCACACATCCATATAACCCACCCCGCCGCCTAAACCGGCAATGGCCCCGAGACCTGATATAATAATGTTATTTGGAGTACTGGCACTGGCCAGATTCTCCACTCACGACCTGTGTGTGTGAAGCGCCCTTAACCATCTTCCATTGGCGTTTAATGCCAGTGACGCGGCTGGGAAAGGGGGCTGGGGCTTCCCGGACTCCTGCTTTGCCCTCATTCATGAGGAAGAAGCTCAGTTCGGGGACCCCAGGCAAATTGTAAATAGAGTATGAATGTGTACAGTATATTTCTTTTATGTTTTATTTATTATTATTATATTTTTTTTTATTATATATATATATTTTTTTTTACTTTATTTTTGTATATATTTTTTCGCTTGTATATATTTATTTATGCATTTATTTCGTTTATATCATTGATTTTTTATGGAATGATTGTAAGCTACATAGCACCATTACTTATTGCCCACAACAGGCAGATTGTAATGCTTCAATAAAGTGTTTTTCTTCTCTCTCTATTATATTTAAGGTTGGTAGTTTAGGCGAGGTGGGAGTTAAGAAGATGTACTTGGCCACCACCAACCAATCCTTTCTCATCTCTATCATTTTTTTAGCTCAATCCAAAGGATTACAATGTAATTTGAAAAACGGAAAAAATGTAAGATATGATTTCTTTGATTCGATTAGGTATTTTTCAAATAATGTCACCAATTTTGGAACCCAAAAAGATTTTCCCGTGACATACCAATTTTTGGAAAAACATTAATTGTATAATGGTGTAACGTAGGACGGCAGGAAAGTAAATTTATAAAAACGAATAAACTCCCGTAATACGCTGCTTAGAATGTATTGTCAAAAGTCGATATTTGGTAGTAAGATATAAGGCATATAAAACGATTTTAGCGGGATATTCATTAAAATCCAGGATTTCCAAAATTTGACATAAGCCTTTTGATTGATTGTTTATTAGCAGTTGATGAACTTTTGAACTATGCAGAACCCTTATGACATGGCTACTTCTATACAGATGGAGTGGTGACGATCATCGCTGTTATGTTTTTCATTTTTTGTAAAATGATGCCGATCATACGTTAGTGATATCACAAATTGTAATAAATGAAAAATGCCTTCTCCTTTAGTGAGAAAATTAAAGGAGATCAAGTTTGTACTCATTACGTGCTTTTCTGTTTTAGTATAGTTCTTTCAATGACAGAAATAGATCATGAACAGTAGCATTTTGGAATTATGTTGTGTATTAACATTTAATTATTTAATATGTTCGCTACTACTAATTTATTTCGCGTCGATTTCTTAGTATCCAAAGCATGATCCAATTTATTGGAGAAATTAGCTTTAATCCAAGCATTCTCAGTTCCACAAACATTGAATTCGGAACGACCATGTTAATAAACCATTTTTTATTCTCTGAAACATTAATTTTAATCTTGTTTGTACCATTGAAACCCTTTACTACAGATATTCATGATTCTTGTGGATTTCTGTTGGAGGATGAAATCAGGTGTACTCGTATATTCAAAAAAATATCTTATTCTTCCTACTAAGGTTACCGTCTATTTCTTCATTACGCCATCGGGACTTAGTCTTAGGATTAAATCTGTTAGCCCAAGATTCCCACCACCAAATCCAAAATCAAATAGTCAGTTCAAGCTATTACAGTTGTATCAGTGAAATAGTTGAAGCTATTTTTAGTTTACTGATTAATATTTTAAACCCAACTCAGTGCTATTTAGCCATATTTTCCCATTTCAGAAAATAGAAACTGATACACAAAAACAGTCTTTTTACTGAACTGATCACTCAGCTTTCGGTATGAACTTTACCTTGGTTTAGTCACAAATGGGTATTCTCGAGTATCTTTACTTGCTTAATTGTAAAGATTATATTAAATTACCAAGAGCTGATATTGTTGTGACAAATAGTGATGGTATGATTCTAGTTTATAAATGTTTCAAGCGTGAGTGAATTTTATAAAACTCCATTTTCATTTTTTGCCCCGACGGGAACGTCTTAAATTTGGGGATGAGGTACGCATGTAGATTTATCAAGGGCCTCCGTGAAGGTGAAGAATAAGGTTAGATAAATCCTGAAGGATTTAATTATGTGCTTCTTTCTTTTACTTTAAGGTATTATCCCAAGAAAAGAGGAAATTGAAGGACTGGACTTTTATATCCGACTTAGACCACGATACCATTTTAGAACAATCATCACCTAATAAATCTAGCAAAGATATAGATAACAATAAATATAAATTATACAAAGTAACTGAATCAGACTTTCTATTTACCTGAATACCAAGAATTCCAAATAATATATTTAAAATATTTTATGAAATATGAAAACATTTAAACGATTGGTATCATTCAAAATAAAACCTTTTTCCAGTCATATATTTTTTCTTTATTTAAAGACGTTTCAACATTAATATGTCATTCTCAATTTACATTTCTTATAAGTCCTTTAACGTTATTTAATTTAAAAATATTCTCTAAAATTTTTTGGTACTTTTCCAATCTAGCGACGACCTACCCCAGTGCCCCAAGTGGCAGTTTCGTTAACTACCTCCTACTGTTAGCGAAACCTTCCTCAGTCCTTTGTTATTGTTTGTGTTTAGTGGACGTTTATTTGTTTTCATTTGAATTATACAATATGAGTTGGAATTTGATGAAGATTTTTCGGGAGGTGATTGATGAATAGTCAGCTGTGGTATTTCTACAGGAGCGGAACGTCATTCCCCGCAGAATGTCATGTAGAAAGGGACATAATATGAATTAATGTATAAAATGAATTAAAGTAATTTAAATATTTAAATATTAAACATAAATAATTAGATTTAACTACAATGTGATGTTTTATGGTTAATTGTTTTGATTGTTCTGTATATACGACAATGTTTGATGTGATATTCTTATTTGTAATGAATATTGTTTATAATAAATGTTAGTTTTTACGTTCTTATTTATTCAGTATTATTTATATATTTTAAATTTAAAGAAAAAATATGATATACAGCTAAAATATGATTTTTTTTTTTTGGTTTTCTTTCATTTTTACCTATTTCTCTTTCAAAGAAAAATAGGTAAAAATGAAAGAAAACCAAAAAAAAAAATCATATTTTAGCTGTATATCATCTCCTATTTCATCTCCTAAGAATCCTGTTGTCTGTTTACTATTTCAAATATATTTCAGGCATCATAACCTGACAGCTGCCAAATAGTTGAGGTAAGTGCCAGAGGAGCGTGCTGGGGTAGGTCGTCGCTAGATTGGAAAAGTACCAATTTTTTTATAAATTTGTACATTTTCAACATTTTTAGTTGATTGTCAAATAATTTAAAATATTTCTCATAAAACTTCGAGTTACAATGTACTCCATGGTCATCATTAACAATTTTCAAAAAAAAAAAAAAAAAAAAAATGTTAATGATGACCATGGAGTACATTGTAACTCTAAGTTTTATGAGAAATATTTCAACTAAAAAGGTTGAAAATGTACAAATTTATAAAAAAATTTTAGAGAATATTTTTAAATTAAATAACGTTAAAGGACTTATAAGAAATGTAAATTGAGAGAGACATATAAATGTTGAAGCGTCTTTAAATAAAGAAAAAATATATGACTGGAAAAAGGTTTTATTTTACTCACTTGAATGATTGACTAAGAAAGACAAAAACAAGATAATTAAAATAAACTATTGGTATCATATTCGAAATTAATATGTTGAAAACGTTGACCAAAAAATGATCGTGTTTCTAAAAAAAAAATAGAATTACAGTGAAAGTGACTGCTTATTTATGCGTTACAATTTCAAAACGTTCATTACTAGAATTTATAATAACATGGGATGACGAGAGTAGCATTCTGTCGAATATCGGAAGGGGATTAGGAACAACAATGTTTCCGTTTCACTTTTTTGCTAAAAGTGCTTTCAAGAATGCTAAAACAAGTTGGATGAAAGTTCTCATTCTCTAACTTTATTCAACAATATAAAGGAAGGAGGACAACCTTCTTTGAAAATGGTCGTGGTCTAAATAACACTAGGAGTATGCTAATGAATGCGCATGTGCAACGAGGGATATGTAAAGATGGTACATGTTACATTTAAACATACAGTACCTATTTCCACATTATTTAATTTTAAAAAAACAAAATAGGTTACTTAATTTTATTTTAGAAGATTATTTCTAAATAGTAATTTCATATTATAATAATCCTTTCTAACAATATAACTCAAGGTTAAGAATCATTCAATTTCTCATTTATTCGTGCTAAATTCGTTACTTGCATCATTATTATTTTTATTTAATTTAATGGCTTCTTAAAAATAAGTGTAAAATTATCCTCGATAACAAGTCTCCCATATTGTTTGGCGATAAACATTAAGAGGAAATGATTATCGAGTTGTAAAGCAAGAAGGCGATAACAGTAGCTGAAGGTAGCAAATCCTCAAGGAGTGAAAGTGGTCAAGTTGGAATTAACAAGTTCCCTAAGCAGTTTACAGAGAGCGCTAAGTTCGCTCAACGCCCTGGCTCCGAAATGACTCGCTGGAAACTTAATATTTCTTGGTCCACTGCCTTTTAGAGAATTGGAGGAAGCTTCGTCTCAATAGTTTAATTATTTAAACCTATTTCATATTTCCTTCTAATGTTTGTTCACCAGCTTTCGAATAGATTGTTTTTGATTTTAAATTAAGAAAGGAAATAAAAAAACGAGGTAAAGTAAATGAACTTGATCCTGCTTAGATTGGGACCTGATCTAATTAAAGCAATAATTAGATCTCAAATGAAAAGGAACTAATTAAGGGCTTGTTTATTTATTAGGGTCGGTCAAAAAGAACCCGGAGTATTTTTTTTTTTTTTCACTAAGGTCTCATCCGTATTGACCGAAGTTATTTTGTCCAATTGTAAAATTATATTATAAGTTATAAATTAAGCTTCGTAATTAAAGCAATCTTTTCACTCTATGCCGGACAGTAGATGGAGAAAGGCGAAAAAGTGTGGGTTGATGGATCTCTTTGCTCAACTGTAAGTTACCTGTGGCTGTGGTATTGAGAGAGCAAGAGCCATCTCTGTGCATTACCCCTTGATCCCTTGTTATTAGGCTCCCATTTCGCAGGATAACCATTTTTTAATGTTTCATATTTCAAATAAAGCAGTATTTTTCACCAAACATGTTGAAAAAAAAATCGCAGAAATTGGCCAGTTTGAAGAGCTACAGCGATCAAGATATAGAATATTTCAAACGCAATGGTATGCTTAGGTGATATTACTGCCTACTATAAACATAAGAATAACGTCTAAGAGATTTAAAAAGACTCTAAAGAATTTAAATCAAGATTTCTATGTTACTTAGTTATAGAAGAAGAATTAAAAACAGATCCGAAAAGTAAGAAACAATTATTTATAAACAAAAAATAATTTTCGATATCTCATAAATCTATAATATCTGTCATACCTATAGCCTGTCTATGGCAGATATAGAAAATTCATCAAAGAATGTGCACTAAATGACTTGGGGCTTGGTGAGCCTTTTTACTGGCAATATTATTAAGTTTTAGAAGCATTGTGCTACTAACAAATTTATCTCAGTGAATTTTACTTTCTTAGAATGCATAAAGGCCCCGAAGAGTATGTCTTTAGAATGGGAAAAGTGATCAGAAGTCTACAGGAATAATCAAATACTACTGATTAGGTTCGTTGTGAGATTAATATTGTAGTCTTGGCTCTAATGATTTCCAGTATAATAAAGTAAACGATTTTATTCTAGTACTAATACAATAAAGGTGTAATGGCCATAATAACGGTTAAATGAGCTCTACCAGCTGATTGCAACGATTACTACCCGACAGGTCTAGATTAGTTTTCATTGCAAATGAAACTCCGACTGAATTGAAAATGTTTCAATTAGGATTAGCTTAAATTTTGTTTATTTTCTCAGGATTAGGTAAAATTGTGTGCAATGAGATCCTTCGCCTTCAGTTTCTCAGCAGGTATATGGTACAGCAGGTATATGGTACAGCAGCTATATGGTACAGCAGCTATATGGTACAGCAGGTATATGGTACTGCAGGGAGGTATGGCACATATTTTTGGATAGTCCAAAGTTTTCTGTCGGCTTCATCCTTAGACAAAATATGAACTTGGCCTTTCTTTCAAGCATCCTCCAACACTTCCAGCAATCTTCATATATTGAAATTCTCAGCCCATATCCCATCTTGTCTTGCATCCCTGTATTCATTTTCATGAAAAAAAAAATATCGTAAGAAGAGCAACTTCCATTATATACGAAAAATTATTATGTATTTGTTTTATTTTTTTATTAATTGTTATTTTAAATATTTTTATTAAGACCGTGGAAAAATTCCAACGAAAAGCCTTAAGTCTCCAAATTAAAACAGAAATAGAAATTATCTGTCCAATATTTCGCCCATTCAGGCATCCTCAGGGTAGAAAGAGAATAACAGCAAAACAGAACATGAATAATGCACCCAAGAAACATCCCACCACCTCGAAGGCTCAAATGCAACTAATTAATCATAAGGAAGGCTACTCGACCCCAGCTGGTTAAGGTTAGATAAAAACAGCTGATAGATACTTCAGGATTCTGGATACCTGAGGATGCCTGAATGGGCGAAATATTGGACAGATAATTTCTATTTCTGTTTTAGTTTGGAGACTTAAGGCTTTTCGTTGGAATTTTTCCACGGTCTTAACATTTATGTAAGGTCTCTTTTTTACTTTTCAATTTTAAATATTTTTATTTTGAAGAGAAAAATAAATCCAGGGCCGGGATTCGAATCCGGGTCTCTCACGTTTCGGTCATGGTGCTCTTGAAGAGAAGGGATTTGTCCGACCGAGGCACGAACCAGGATAGCTCAGTTGGTAGAGCACAATGACGGAAACATGGGAGACACGGGTTCGAATCCCGACACTGGATTTATTTTCCTCTCCAAAATAAAAATGTTATGTATTTGGTGAATCAGCAATTTTTGCTAGATGAACATAAATGTGAGCGTAAAAGTAAGAACGGTCTGAACATTATTTGTTAAATAAGGTTTTTTGTAACATATATAAACAAAATGATGTTCCGATAGTTGATTTAGTTCAATAAATGCCTATCGAGGACGTTTCTATGATTTTCCGATAGTTGAATTATTTTAAAAGTGGGAACAAATATTAAGAAAGGTGAAACTTTTAATGGTCCTACTTTTTTCCTTCTTAATCTGACAACGTAACAATGTAAGAATCATAGTAAAATAAATAAATGAATAAATTGATCGCACCCTGGTTGCAGATTTACATTTTTCATTGTTCAACTTTTAACAACCTGTGCTTAATACCTGTGTGACCTACTCAGAATAATTTGATCTGATTCAAAATGATTATCAGGGGCAGCTTATTGATTGCTTTTGTGCTAATAAGACTCCAATCCCTCAAATCGTAGTGAAAGATAAAAGCTGTTAGGAGCTACTAAATATCGTGAGGGATCGGGGGGGGGGGCGGCGCGGAGGTGGCTCGCCCGCCCTCACCTGGCTTCACCAAATTACTGAATGTGTTAGCAGGTTGTTAAAGTTTAATTCTATCAGGGATTACAATGTTGCCAACTGTCCTCTCTCTCCTATTACATGGTTGCAAACTGCCCCATCGCTATTGTAAACTTGACACTAGTTCTAGCAATTATCTGTCCTTAATGACCGAAATATTATAGTTTAGAATTTCAGATTATTCATTCAGTAGAATAATTTATTGCAGGGGATTAAATTAATGAAGGGAATTGTTCAGTTGTGATTCCCCCGCCACTCATATCACAATTCTTTTTTATGATAATTTTTCTTTCTTTCGTTTTTGAAGCGCTGCAGCTCAGCGTGTAGGGCACTCATCCTCATCCTCAGTGGTAGAGTGACTTAGTAATTTTCAATAAACAATTCACACTACTACTCCAAAATAATTTGACACGAAATTAGGATTTTCATATTGTATATGAGCTCGGGGTAGCTCACTGTAGTCATTGAGTTACTAATCTGCTGGTCCTAGGTTCGAGAACGGCTGTAGCAGATTTTATTTTCTGTTATTAGCCATTGATCCTGTCGGATGGCCTTTATATTTTTGTCTCTTTAATGTGTGTGACACCAAACATGACGGAAGACATGACTGTTTAGCGTAAGGCCGACCAAATCATCGTTCTGTAAAACCTTTTGCTTAGGATGAGCCCCCCTCGTGTTCTAGGCACCAGGCCCTTCATGGCTTGGCAACGCTACTCATACTTTGGCCTTGTTTTCTCCATTATCTAATGTTAGTACTTCATCATCATCATCGTAGTGTTACGGGCGCCGGCAGGAAGACGGAAGCAAGGGGATTAGCGGCTTAAATCCGTCGGTGGGAGAAGTTAAAATAGGATTAGGAACGTTCTAGATCGTCTTCTTTTGTCGGAAAAGGATTAAGAAGATTCCGGAATTGTCTGGCCCCTTCGTGTTCTAGAATGTTCGGCCTTGCCTCTTTAAATACTTCTCTCACCTCGAGGCGGTCAGTCTTAGTCTGAGAGTAGACCAGTGAAGATCTGTGATAAGTGTAATAAGTGAGTGTCAGTGTGATAAACTAGTCAGTGTTGAACCGGCCAGTGTAATAAGTGTATCAGTGAACTGTAACAGTCTCGCGAGTGTAATAAACTGTTTCTGTTTGTTGCTGTGTGTCAGTTTGTGATACTTGGAGAATCTTACGGTCGGTAGAGTAGTGAACTGTAAGTGTTAACTATTAGTTATAAACTGTAGTGTAATTTTATAATATTCATAGAAACTATTGTAACTAGTTAAGCTATCTAGAATTAGTAATATCTTATATATTATTGTTATAATTAAATAGGAGTTAGGCCTAGATTATAATATTTAGAATATTGTCATTATAAATTTATATTAGTTTAATAATTTAAATTGTTAATAGTTTAATTGTATCCTTTTTATCATTTTGTTAATAAATATTAGTATCTTTAAATTAATTGTTTAATTCATTTTAATACCCAGTAGCCCATAACAGTAGTAAGAGGAGTAGAACATTTTTCCGAACAATGTCGATCCAATTTTAGGATTAACACGCGCCGGTTAATCTCTCTGACATATAATATTACAGTTATACATATTATAATGGCCAGTAGCTCTTATAGATGCTCGATATTGTCTTTTAAATTCCTACTTATCTTTTTTACTGTTAATTTAGCATTTTCTTTTGAGAAAAGAATTTTTAAAAATGTTCGTTTTTTATCAGGGCTTATTTCTTTAGATTCTTTGAAGAACGGCTGAGTTAATTTTGGTTATTTCGTTGATGTATCAGCTACATCCTTTTATTTTTCCGGTAAAGGGTTTTTGTTCTATTTAAGAAGTGGAATTTGAATATTATATTTTTATTACACCATTCGTTTCTACTTCTGACTACAGCAGCCAGTTTTATTACATCAATAACGTGGCTTGCATGAGCTGCACTCGAGAAGCGATCTATCATTTCCGCGAGACGAGATGTGGTACAAGATTGAAGTTAATTCGGCAACTAATATCATAATAAGGCAAAGAAAGTGACAATTAGTAGCAATTACTAACACGCCACTCGATCGTTAACATTACGTCGCCATGCATTAGCATTAGGACGTCCACGTTAACATTAACATCGCCATGCTAACATTAACATGTCCACGTTTCTCGTCTTCACGTCTTGGACATCCGGCTACTTTCCTTGAAATTATTTAGTTTTAAAGAAAAAAAAGCAGTGACGTTGAAATATATTAGGGTCATGGTATGTTATATGTTATTGAAATATATTAGAGTCATGGTTCGTCATAAAGAGGTCATATAAAAAAATATCGATTCAATTTAAAGGAAAGTGAATTTTAAAATAAATAGAACTGCCAATATTAAATGTCAACATCAATACTAAAGCCTTCAAAGAAATTCTAAATAGTTATTCGATCGAAATAGCAAGAAAATATTGATTTCAGAGTACTGAAGAAAGCGTCCAAATGTGTTTTATCAGTTCAATTGAATTCGAAGAGTTCCGCGAATCCTTAATAACTAAATAACACCGTGCGGGGGGGCGACTAAAGAGCGTAGCGGGAAGATATAAATATATATTTATATAAATATCTGGAGTCTCTAAAACGTCTTTAATCGTGTCTTATTGAACGGTACACTCCACTGATTTTCAATGCACTGCCTATTTTTCAGGGAAAAGACGACTAAACCGGTAACAAGGTGGCCTGCATCGAACCACAACAACCGTGGCGAGGAAACAGCTCTCATCCGCTTAAGGCTAGGCGTCTTTCAACTCACGCACTCGCACATTATTAAAATACTGCCACCTCCTTCTTGTCAGTATTGTAAAACCTATTCATTATCTTTCAACGATTAATAAAATAGAATTAACCTCAAATTTATCTACGCACTTAATGAGAACAAAGCTACAATTGCATTAATATTTAAAATTTTAAAAGCCCATCACGTACTAACTATATTTTAGAATTTTAGTATGTATGATTGTGCGTATATTAGTGTGTATATCTTATTCCATTAAAATAAAAACCGAAATGTAGTAAACCGCAGGCAATGATCTTGATGCGGATTTATTCCTTTATCGACAAGCACACAAAAAAGTGAACTGCTAAGCATTAATGAAGTTTTTTCACTAAAATATAAAATGACAAATATTACTAATATTATAAATGTGAAAGTTTGTATGTTTGTCTCTCTTTCACGCAAAAACTACTGAACGGATTTGGATGAAACTTTACAGTAATATAGGTTATACATCAGAATAACACATGGGCTATAGCAAGCGCGGATTTAGGGAGGGAGCGCAAGGGGGCAGGTGCCCCCCCCAAACAGTTTTATAGAAACTGTGGAGAATCCATTATAGTACATAATTAAAGGAAAATAACATGATCATAGTTGTTAAAATATCAGAAAGAACAAGAGTGAAACTATTTGTTTTGATATACTGCTAATCTTACTAATATTATAAATGTGAAAGTTTGTATGTTTGTCTCTCTCTTTCACGCAAAAACTACTGAACGGATTTGGATGAAACTTTACAGTAATATAGGTTATACATCAGAATAACACATGGGCTATAGCAAGCGCGGATTTAGAGGAGCGCACGGGGGCACGTACCCCTCTCCACCCCCTACAGTTTTAGAGGTACTGTGGAGAATCCATTATAGTACATAAATAAAGGCAAATCAGGAATTTAGCATCTTGAAATTTGCAGATAGGTCCTTTGTATGATTTAAGAAAGAAGTTTGGATAGTTCCACCCTTATTATAATAAGGGTTCAAAGGTTGTATGGAATCCGTCAGTTTTGAAGTTAGACATCTGAAATTTTGTACGAGTAACCTATAGTGAAAAAAATTAAATTATTGTTAAAAAGCACTGTCAAAAAAACTTTATGCGGTAGTCCAAATTCTATGCAAGCGAAGCCGCGGGCAAAAGCTATTATAAAATAAAGTGACTGGGAGAAAAAACATTAACACGTTAAAAAGGTATTTTCCTAAACCGAACTCAATTCACATACAATTTTTCAACTATCTGACTCAACTTAGCGACTCTAGAAGCGAATAAATATTCATTTTATCATAATTTTATAAAAAAAATAAACATTGTTTACAGTTTAATTTAAATTTAGTATCTCTTTTGTGGAAAACAATTATAATCGACCATTGTGAGCACATTCAATCCAAAAGGTGCCTTATAGGGTCCAAATATAATAGGATTAACCTCAATAATTAGAAATACTCGAAAACACGAAAGCCATGCCTCAGGCGCTATGAAGCAGATATTAACAGCAGGACTAGCAAACCTTCCTCCTCTTCAGTTAAGTTTAGGTTATCAGGGAAATGCATTTCCGTTTGTTTGTATAATTAAAAGAAAATTCAATCGATTATGATGTTGTTTATTCCAAAGATGACACTAGATTGTATCTTTCCCACACCAGAAGTTATTTGTAAATCTGAAAGAAAAGTTTAGAACAAATATAATAAATTCACTAAAGAATCTTCATGCGTATTCTAAAATAACTAATGATCATTCATTAAAAAAGTAATTACTGGTAAATGTGAACAAAGTGTATTAATATCAATTTCATTTTTAATTATCCAAAGATTCCTCTGAACTCTGTCGAACAGGTACGTTACCTAGGACTCCATCTGGACAAACGTCTCACTTGGAATCCTCATACAAGACTGAAAAGACAAGAAACTGCTCGTCGTTTTCGCCTACTTCAATATTTACTGGACAAACGCTCTAAGCTCCCAATAAATTACAAAAGACTCATTTACATGACAGTTATCCGGCCTATTTGGATAAACGGAGTTGAGCTTTGGGGCTCTACTAAACCATCCAATTCATCTCGTATCCAATCCTTGCAATCCAAAATCCTTCGTAAAATCCTCAATGCTCCTTATTATGTCACAAACAAACTCATCCATCATGATCTTAATATCCCATATGTTACTGATTTGGCCCAAACTAGATACCTATCCTTCCATGACAAGGTCCATACACACTTGAATCCGCTAGTCTCTCAACTTGCTTCCCATACTATTCCTGATAACCCTCCGAGGCGTCTGAAAAGAAGATGGCCTCGAGATCATCTACTATAGAACTTTTTGGAGTGCTACCGATGGGCAGTTTCTCCACAAGTGCTTTTCAAGTCGTATTGTACATATAGCAGATTTACTTATTGTAATATTATTATAGTTGTAAATATCAATAAATTAAATTAAAAAAAAAAAAAAAAATTATCCAAAGAAGATGTATTGAGGTGATGGAGGTAAAAATTTTTTGTAAAAGTTTAAGCACGTTTTTCTCGGTCAGCGGTTTATGTTATATAATCTTTTAATAAAGGTTTTATTAAAACCTACTTCATTTAGGGAGAAGTGAACATCGTACATTGTTAGAGTTTGAAACCGCAACCAAAGTTGAAGTGAGGTTTGGTTTACTAAGTTTTCAACAACTTTGGCTGATCCTGATTCTATTCATGTCAGAATTTTTAAATAACTTTATTACTTCGTATCAAAAAGTAAGCGTCAAATGAATAAAATAGCCGATAATTCGTTTGAATGGGAGGGATGGTTGAGATCAAGATCGACTGCGGTGATTTCTTCGTAAATCTGGAAATGAGTGAGCAAGGTCTGTTTGAAACTCCAGAATTAAACTATAATGAAGGTCTCTCTTCCATCTCCTTTTCTTTTATATGAATTAGATTTCAGTTGCCATACATCTCTATTCAACATCTTTATTTCAAGTTTCCATTGTATGTATTCACTATTGAAGCCTAAATGAAAAAAAATGTGGAGTTTTGTTTTATGTATGCCTGTGTAAAAGGACTTTTTATTTCATTGTTAGGGATGGAAATAGAAAAAAGATGAACAAAACTGGGCTCCAGAATTTACAACTAATGGATTCGCCAGTTCACCGCAATACCTGGAACATTCCAGAAACAGGCCAATAAAATATTCTCCCCTATCCTTTTTCTGTTGTGGTTTTTCCCAAATGAATTTTTTTTTCAGTGGTCGTTCATGGTGCTAGCAAATAATGTTAAAAATAAATGGAAGAAATTTACCTAGTTACATTAAACTATACAATGATGATATTGATTTACTAAATATTTATTTATTTCAGGGCAATTTTTTAAATGTGCGTGTAATCTCCGATGTTTTATATAAGAACGAAAATTCTAAATTAAAAAACTAAAAATTCTAAATTAAAAAACTAAAAATTCTATAAAAAAAATGATTAAGCCAGATGCCTTTAATGTGATAAAGTGTAAAAATAAAGCTGCAGCAGTTGAACCTGAGGCTTTGGTTTCACTACATGGTAGGGACTGAATAGGAAATTATTATGTTAACATTTATCTGGCTCGGCCGGCCCCGAACTTGGACCAACAGCTGTCACCCACTAGCACGCAATAACGCTGCTTTAAGATGATTTGTTATTTGATTACAAAAGTATTACTTTTAATAGAAACCATATTTAGTATTTATAAGTACTATTTATTTTTGTTAAATGTGTAATACATACTTCTTGTAATCACATATGCATAAATATGTGCAACTTTTTTTTGTTTCTGAATGCCCATCTAGGATGTATTCATATAAAGGAATATATTAAAGAGATGAAGTTTGGCCGATTTCACGAAAACCGTTAGAACAGTCTTTGGGAAACACATTTTTCAATTCGCGCTGAAAGAGCAATCCATTCTGTAGCCATGCGGTCGTACAGGCCTCCTACACTAGAAAATACTTTTTTGGGGTAAAGGAGACTCAGACACCCATAGATCTATTGGAAATTTGACTCGTTTACAATAGTTCCTCATCAAACAAAAAAGTAGGAGAGAAAAAAAGTTCAACAATGCAATTACATTGACCATCAATACTGATTACCACGACGCAAATTTAATCACTATTTGATGCAACTATAATTAAATTTGCGTTTCCATGGCAACTCCTTCGCTGTATTTATTACGTAGTCATTAACTTGCATGAAGGAACTTGATGAGGCTGGCCGCTGCCCCAATCGGTTCCATTCGCCCCACCAAAGTCGGTTCTCCTTCGCTCGTTTTCCGGATCGGATCACAATTTCCTCCTTCCGTTTTCAGATAAATAAATACTTTTTTAAATTTATTTATTGATATTTACAACTGTATTACAATTATACAACAAGTAAATAGAATGCATGTTACATAATGACATGAGAATGACAAGTAGAGAAACTACCCACTGGTAGTACTCAAATCAAAGTTCAAATAAGAAGGTCACGTGGCCATCTTCTTTTCAGACGCCTCGGAGGATTATCGGGAATTGAAGAGGATGCTAGGTTTGAAACTAGAGTGTTTCAGTGGGAATGAAGTTTGCTATGAAAGGATAGATACCGGGTTCGGGCCAAATCAGCAACAAAAGGGACATTAAGGTCGTTATGGATGACTTTATTCTTAACAAAATAAGGAGCATTGAGGATTTTGCGAAGGATTTTGGATTGTAAGGATTGGATACGAGAGGAATTCGATGGCTTAGTGGAGCCCTAAAGCTCTACTCCGTAAGTCCAAATAGGTCGTATGATGGTTATGTAGATAAGTGTTGAAGTAGCCTGAAACGTCGAGCGGTTTCTTGTCTTTTCAGTCTTGTATGAGGATTCCAGGTCAATCGTTTGTCAAGGTGCAACCCTAAGTATCGGATCTGTTCTACAGGTACCAGTGGGATATTATTAAAGGATACTGAAGGGCTGGAAGTCATTAATTTACGACGTAAGGTAAAAGTGATTTGATGCGATTTTTGAGAATTTATTTTAATCCTCCAGTTTTGGCACCATTCTTCAAGATAAATGATATGGGATTGGATAAAATAGAATAAAAGTGATAAAAGATTGGAGGCTTTGGGATGCAATAACTGGATTGGTGTTGACTGATAATACACATGTATCATCATCATACGTGGTAAGGATAGTATTAGGATGAGTCGGGATGTCAGCTGTATAAACTGTATAAAGGATTGGACCAAGGATACTACCTTGAGGAAAAAAAAAATACTTAAACCGAAAACTAAATAAGTAAATGCCAGCGAGGTTGAACTAATTGCAATAAATGCAATTAATTTTACCAATGCTCCATTATTACAGTTGGAGCTGAGTTAGGTGATAAGAAACTGTTGTCACTAATTGGACAAGGACCAAGTGATATTTATCTAATGTGGGGGAATAGTCACTATAATCAATTACTACTATATTTAAAGGCTTACTTGTTTAAACTCCTAATTCCCACAAAAAACTGACGTGAAGACTACAGTAGTGAAGGCATCATTAAATTTGAGACTGAAACTAATCTAGACGTTTTTCGAAAAACAGCTAAGGTTAATGTACGGTAGAGGAGGGAAACCCGGTGCATTTCTTCGAGTGGCCAATCTAACTTGAGCATTTCATCAGCTGACCGATGCCTATGATTGCCTATTGACCTGGACATGACCTTAACCACTTCACCAGTCACGTGATCGCTATGCTGTATCTCACCCGTACTGACCTGCCGAACGTGTCGGTTCATCTCTTGTTGTTGATTCAGTATTTCTTCTTTAGTACAATCTCAGCTTTGTAGAGGCTCAGACAGTCCACCACCGATTAGGTTTTCGTTTATTACAGAGGCAATGTCCAACGTCGCCACCATAAAGAACTCACTGTGCTCAGTCGTACTAGGGTAGGATGCGTACCATTACACTTTATCGGCTAGGCAAAGTATACATTGAACATGAACGCCCTGATTCGACGAGGCCCATCGACTGGAGATTCACTCATTGGCTGACTTCTCGAAATGACAATTGCCCTGACTGCAATTTCATACGCAACAACTTCGCCACAGTTTGCTCAGCCGTATTTATTCCCTTTAGGAAATTCAGCTTGCAGTCATCAAACTTGGTTTCTTTTGTAAAGCATTATATTTTTTTTCTTTTGGAATATGATCCGTTTTAATTAATTTTAAAAAATCCAGATCTATTTCTCTTAGTAGTAAAGATTTTTATTATCAAATATTTTTATTTTGAAGAGAAAAGATTTGTCCAGGCCGGGTCGCCCACGTCTCTAGCGTGGTGTTCTAACCAAGTGAGCTAACCTGGCTCGTAACTCGGCCAGAAAATTCCATTCTCTTGAAGAGTGTTCATTGAACATTACTTTAATTAGCATCTTGTTGACTTACGCCATTATATCCACCGTACAGAACTCACCTTGCTCATTCACTATTTTTATGTAGCAGATCTACCATAAATGGAAGACGCAGGATGTGTATAGGATCGTTGAAGAAGAAATATAATGACGTAACTCAACAAGATGCTAATTAAAGTAATGTTCAATGAACAGTCTTCCCCTTGTATACATCGCTAAATTGGGCGAACACGGGGATGTAGGATCGGTGAAGAGAACTGTATATAGTTGTTTAGAGCATCACGCTAGAGACATGGGCGACCCGGGTTCGAATCCCGGCCTGGACAAATCTTTTCTCTTCAAAATAAAAATATTTAAAAATTTTAACATTTAAAAAAATAAAATTACACTGTCCAACAAAAAAATATTTTTGTAATGTTTCCTTCACTTCATGAGTCAAATCTTACTAATTTTGGGTTGAAAAAAACGAAAATGACAATGAAAAAATTGTATTAGCTCTAGTTTCTGTGATACACCATGGGTCAAAATATATAACGTTAACAAATTGAGGCAAATCAGTAAATTTTAAACCATAAGTTTATCAACATTATAAATTAATTTGGAGTTGAAAATTAATGGCAGAATACTTGGCAGGTTGGATATTATTACCATCATGTGGATTTCATTTTTCTTCTGGCCTGTCTTTTGTAGGTGAGTTCTGGAGCATCCCTACACACGCGCCAACAGTAATCTGCAAGCATTGATTCATTCCAACGGCCCTTATATCTTTGTTCCATTACAGAAATATCCTGATGGAATCTCTCACCGTGTTCATCACTGACCGCATCACAGCTAGGAGGGAAAAAGTCTAGATGAGAGTGGAGGAAATGAATTTTGAGAGACATGTTGCATCCAAGTTTATGATATTTTTGTAGAAGTATCCTCACCAACTGAACATAGTCATCTTCTCTTTTGTTCCCCAAAAAACCTTTAACAACTCCCTTGAACGCATTCCAAACTCCCTTTTCTTTCCCCTCCAAAACTCTGTCAAACGCAGGATCCTTCAGAAGCTCCCGAATTTGTGGCCCAACAAAAACACCTTCCTTAACTTTTGCATCACTTAGGAAAGCAAATTTTTCCCTCAAATATCTAAAGGCCTCTCCTTCTTTGTTCATGCCTTTGACAAAGTTTTTCATCAAACCGAGTTTTATATGTAGTGGTGGAAGAAATATATCTTTCGGGTCGACGAGAGGCAGGGCAACAACATTTTTTTCACTAGGGCCAAGATTTCTTGCAGGCCAGACTGTTTGAATGTAATGTGATTTCCTATCCCTACTGTCCCACATATATAAAAAGCAGCAGTATTTAGTATACCCCAGTTGCATTCCTAAAAGTATAGCGATGACCTTTATATCACCACAGGTTTTCCACTTGTGTTCAGCATATTTGATTGAGTGGAGGAGGGCTTTCATGTATCTGAAGAACTGAAATCACGTATATAACCTCAAAATAGCTGTACAACTGTTGGTTTTGTCAGTTAGCAGGCGTACCAACATCCAAAAACTAAATTTCTCGACAAAGTGAAAGCTGAGCATTAAAAAATGACATGTTACTGTATCTTGAAAACAAGAGCTAATTGGTCATTTTCGAGGTGATTTTTGAACTCAGGGGGTGAAAATACATAATAACTGGGTATTTTTAAGCCCGAAACAAATTCATTGTTGTTCAGTGTTACATGACAAAAAATAGTTTTATTATTGTTTGTTTGTTTTTCATTATGCAGCAATGGCTAATCGGTTTAATTACTAAATTATCATCTCTACATTGCCATTATAAACAATGTGCCTCATCAAATGGTGTTTTTAATCGAAGCTCCTTCCGCTATATATATATATATATATATATATATATATATATATATATATATATATATATATATATATATATATATTCTCATGCAAGCCTTAATCACATCGGCAATTTCAAAGTAGCCACACTTGATACACACAAGTCGTCAGATTCATGAGTGCGTTTTCGCGATGACAAGGCAATTGTTCTGTCTCAATTCGGAACATGGCTGAGGACTCTCTGCTCCGGGGCGTGAACCCGAACCGAAATGAAACTTTTAAGAGGCGATGAATAAAGTTGAAATCCTGAGGAAGCGCAGGGGAGAAAAGTCTTTGTATTTTATTGTAGTTGCTAACAACAGTCACTTTATTGTGGACCGAGCATTTCGAGATGGGAGTCGCTCCCCCCCGCACAAAAGTGTATTGAGCCAGCTTCGTCAATGAAAGACCTCATCTCTCCATCCAATAATGAAAAATTTCTTTTGCCATGGCAAATATTTACTTTGCTCCACCCACTGCCCTCTTTTGTCGTTTTCACAAAACAATTCTGTAAGAAATAGGGAACCGACATTCTTCATATATTCTGTTGAATCCGTCTACTTTATTTTTTATACTCTGTGTCCTAACGCTTGTCAGTTGATATACTATTAAAAATTCTATAAATATAAAAGAATAAACCTATTTTTTTTATCGAGGTAGCCAGTGTTATTAAATCATAATAATAAACCCCTCGGGCCCATATATGAATAACTAATTTGAAAATTTGACTAATAAATGAGGTTTTCGGACACGCGAACAACGATGTTTCTTTAGAAAGATTTTATCTGCTTAATAAATTATAAAGTCAATGTACATTTTTTGTTCAAAAGGTTAGAGCGACCAAAGTGGATATAATTTATTTTGGCATATGTTTTGGCCAAATTTTTAAACCTCCGTTAGGGCAGATATTCAAGCACCCATTTAATCAACTAACTTATTTTTAGAATTCGATTGTACCTTAATCACAAAAGAATAGAATATAAAAGCCAATTTTAAATAATTTGTGGAATCGTTATAAGGAACAGCAACTCTTGTATTATCTATCAGAATTATATAATTCAAAGTATTTATAGAAATAAAATAGGAATAAAAAAAAATCTGGCTCATGGCGGAGGGATATCAGGGGATGAACTCAAATCGCAGTGAGACAGTAACTATTTTAGTCAGGCTGCCTCGCCTGGATTTAAACTTAACCTCTTAACTTGCACGCTCGAGTTAAGTCGAGCGCGCTAAACAGGCCAAACAGTGCACACTCGAGATAATTCGAGCGGCGTTGTATTTGATGCACACTCGAATATATTCGAGAATTGAAAATAACAATGTGAAAGCTAAGAAAAAGAATCGTGTTATTGATATTTATCATTTACATAGGATTGTAAGCTATAATACCTTGCATTCTTGCATTTCTGTACTCGTGACGACTGACTGCGATCCGTCGTAGTATTTTCGTGAATTTATATAAAGGCCATTGTGTCTTTTATTTTACTATTTAGACGTGAAATATCAAACACTTGTTTCTGTTGTTTTATAGTTTAATTCAATAGTTACCTAAGTGTTGTAAACTTGCAAAGATAAGTGTATCTTTATAGACAGTCAGTTATTTTGTGATTACAGAAAATAAAATTGAGTATATTGGATATTTATACAATTGGTATGTTTTTTTCATTTTCAAATTATTATTATTATTATTATTATATTTTATTTTATATTATATTTTAGTAAAATATATATTGAAAAATGAGCGATTCAGAATCTGAATATGAATACGCAAATTTGTCGGAAAGCTGCTCAGAAGAAAGTGATAAAAATTTTGATTAATTTTTATTTTTTTTTATTTTTTTGCCAAAACAATGTTCTAAAGTTTGTTTTTTACATTAAAAAAAATTGATTTTTTTTGGCCGGTTTTTTTCAAAAAAACTGTGCGTTAAGGGGTTAAATCTCGACCACGCCGATTTACGGACACTTTACCCAGTCACGCGACCAAGGAGCTGTTTTGATGTTCAGCACGACCTAACATTGATTGTGTTTCTTTCGCCGTTTTTTTAGTCTCGCTGTTTACTGCTATCTCTACCTGGCCACCGGTAGACCACTGGATGTGGCCGTCGTTTGTGTCAGTCTTCAGTTTATTTTGGTTGAATTCTTCATTACAGTTCGATCTTCTTAATGAAACATTGGCCACCAAATATCGTTTTTTTTAGAATCGTAACCCTTATATTCCAGAATGCTGATGACTTCGAAGAGAAATTCCCACTTATATAGAAAGGGAGACTTTCATTTTGATCAACCAAAGCCAATTAAATATTCTTTCTGGTTTTACGAACAAATAGATTTTATTTTTACATTAATGAAAGATGTATTTAGATTTGAAAACGCAGTGTATCTTGTTATAGTAAGGGCTATCGTGTGGAATGTGAAAGGAATATCCGAGTAGATAGTTAAAAGAAACCACTTTCTTAGTTATAATTTATCTGTTTTAATTCAAAATATAATTAAAATGTCCCAAATTCACCAGGATTAATTTTAATTCTATTCGATTCGGTTTGCAAATGGAAAACATTAGAGGGGCCTCTACTTGTCTATAGGTTTCTCGGTCCAATGTTTAGCAACAACTGTAATTTGTAATATTTCTAAGCCAGAGGTTGTGCATGAAGGTTTTGGACAATGCTCCTGCCTTCATGATTTTCCACCTTTTTAAGGGTACCCACTTCACAGAGGCTTGTAGTGCCCCAAGAGAGCCTACAAATTCTATAGGGTCGAGCCACGACTGGCAACATAATAATTAGTTAACTACAAAAATGTATCAATCTATTTAGACTGAGGCACCCCGGTCTTACTTAAAAATAAAACAGTAATAATATAATTAAATAAATAAATAAAGAGAGGCCAATTATATCTACAGGATCAAATATCTCTCAAAGCCTTCCAAATCACTATTCAATATTTTATAACGGATTTCATCACCCGATTAATTCAAAAACAAATTTTAAATGCAAATTTCTGAAGCATGTTCGTATAAACACACTGCCTGTTAAGCACTACAATCAAGTACCTAAGCCGTAAGTGAAGCACAAGATGAGCAACTTTGAGAATATTCATGGTCATGCGCTTTTGGGGACTTAATAATTACGAAACTTGGGCTTTTGTGAGCTCAAGAGTCACTTTAATGAATTTCACCTTAGAACTAAGTTGACGAGAAGTTATAGTGTCAGGTAAAATAAAATAAAAATTCAAGTTAATTGGAAGCAGTAGGGGTTAAACAGGATTAAAACTTTAATAATGTGACTAGCGTTTGCAAATAGCTTCTCTTTCATCGACTGAATTACAGTGAAGTAAATAATTGATTTCTAACTTATGATGATGTAAATAGTTTTAAGGTAGCTTGTTGTGCACTCTATGCTCTTGTCGAGGGGCGCATCATCAAGGGAATAATGTTCGTTGTGCTCTCTACTCTTGTCGAGGGGCGCATCATCAAGCGAATAATGTTCGTTGTGCTCTCTACTCTTGTCGAGGGGCGCATCATCAAGGGAATAATGTTCATTGGAGGAAAACCTGACTGAATCTAGCTGAATCCAACTCTTACTTAGAAATAGAATATCTTTACTAAAGAGTCCCGAATCCTCTGGGCGGTGCTTTTACTGTCAAAATAATTAGTTTAGAAAACATTTAGACAGAAATTATTTGGTCTGATATTTCTGTTTATAGTTATAATCTCATTCGTTTTTAGTGCCTCATGTTAGAGTCTGATGTTAGAGTAGTGCTCCATAATCCTCTATTAGCCCCTAATCTCATGGTTGGAGTAGTAGTTGTGGGATATTTTCCCGACGTGAAAATATGATAAGTAAAATGAGTTCCTGAGATATAAGTTCCAACTTTCCAAGGTTATAATCGATCTTTCTTAAGTACAGCTGATTAACGAATAGTTTACAAATATTAATTGTAATTAATAAATTGAAAATTAGAATTAAATATTGCTTGGCCGTAGATAATGTTGAAATAATAGATTTGTAATTTTTGAGACTTGGGTTGTTGACAGGTTTTTTTAAAAATCTTTGAGACATTGCTCAAATTAAGTTTTCCGGTTTTTACATGATGAACTAGTGTGACTGTTGTGCCATATAGTTCACCAAAAGTTATATCTACTATTGGTGTTGAATTAATTGCTTAAAATTGAATAAAATATTGTATGTTTTATAATATTATTGGAAAAGCATAAGGTGTACATTATGTGATAATATATAATTTATATGAACTTATTCTCATTGAAGTTGGCATTCAATGGTTTTATCGAGGGAAATAACAGATATCTTTTAGATATAGTTAATAAACTGGAACTGATGCTTTACCCACCAAAAAAGTATCATATCAAAATTATTTATCAAGTTTGTAACTAGTAACCGTACTTTTAATATTTTCATGTATATGGCTAAAGATTAAAATATGTGCGTTTTTTTTTAAATAAGACGCGTTATGCAGATTTTATTTTTACGTTAACTTTTTTACAGTTTATTTGGTTTTATAGCAGATTTTTTTTTAGTTTTTGAAATGAGGCACCTCCCGACATGTTTTCTAGTTTTAATGGCCAGTTTGTGTTGCCTGGAGAAGACATGATACCAGAGTTGAGTGCAGAGCTCTGTTATGGGATAAACGCTTGTCGTGTAAATTTATCTCTTTAACATATTTTACTGAAGCTGTTGGGGTCCACCGCATTGAAGCATAATGATTTTTTTTTTCAATAAATTTGTTCATTTATATTTCACATCCAGCTTTGATTAGCGACCATTGAAGTCATTGAAGGTCATAAACTAGGAATCTATTTACATTTACATTTACTATAGCGTTTAGTTTTTTCTTTGCCAACATCGTTGTGATGGAGATGCGACGCCATACTCCTTTACGAATTCAACTTACTTTGCATTAATTTGCATACAAATTGTATAATTATGATGATAATAATAGAGATTATTAGTTACAACAATCACTTAGGTTTTTTATCACATCTCCCTTCATTACCTTCACTGACTTTCAAGTCCTATCTTAGTTATTTAATGAGAAACTTAACAAACCTTAGTTGTGCCTTATTCTCACTTATTTTATGAAAATCGTTAGAGTCATTTTCGAAGCAATGGTAAAAAGAACTTTAAAAACATTGTTAGTGGCACTTTCGTAAAAATGTTGCTTTTAACTTCTCAAGCAAAAAAAAAAGTCAATGCCCGATAAATACTTGATGTTGTGTTTATTAATTTTTAAAATGTAATTAGTGGAAATGTAAATGAATTAAGATTATAATATATATACAATAAACTAATAAGTTTTACATCGAGTCTACTTCGAAATATTTTTCCGGAAACTGAAGTAGTTCGGGGAGGAGCCATTTCGTTTCTTTCCTAACAACACGTTTACTGCAATGGCGCTTTCATTAAAACTTCCTCTCACTAATTATCAGACTGCGGAAGTGTCCAAGAGTTATTTGAGAGCCGTGCGGGTCATGGCATTCCCTTCTCATTGCCGACTTCAAAAGGATTAAGGATGCCGTGATGAAGGAAGGACACTTCTTCCTAAATGACAGGAATTGATGAAAGAACTGAACCATTGGAGCCTCAAGGGCGGGTCAGGATGTAGCGAATGTATCTAGCGGATGTAGCGGAAAATCCAAGGAGAAGCGAAAAGATTCATTTTCCGTTCCATTTGCCGCGCCACACATTTCCTCACGAAGGTCGCGGCGCTTCTTCACTCCATCTCTCCTCGGGTCTTGTTGATTGCTTATAATTTACCTCTTGTGTGTCATAAAAAAGGAACTTTTTTAACCGTCTTTTCTACCCCTCCATAAAAATCTTCAACACCCCTGTCTTTTTCATCCTACGTATACACATGGTGGTGTCTCTGTGTGGACGTCCCCGCAGATCCAATGGACAGTAACTTTGCAATATTGTTGGTATATTATAAAAATAATAAAATAGTTTCCATTTAGAGACGATGCTGATGAGAAGACATTGCGATCATGTATTTAGAAGTAAGTTGAAATAAATTCCATCTTCCAAAATAAAACTAAAACTATGTAACGCAAGATTTTCTTTATTTTCGGACGAATCTTTTATTCCGATAATCCGATAATCTTTCTGACATTAAAATCGGTTATTTAGTCGGTCCACTGCAAATGTGTCACAAGTACAATCTTATCATAACAAACGAAGATTGAAAACCATCAGAAAATATCTATTTAACATATCTGTTTGCAATTCTTGCTAAATTAAAAACTAAGTATTGTTACGGCCGCACAAAGGAAGGCGGAAGCGGGGGATTAGCGGCTTAAGTCCGTCAGCGGGAGAAGTTAAAATAGGATTAGGACCGTTCTTGATCGTCTCCTTTTGTCGGAAAAGGATTAAGAAGATTCCAGAATTGTCTGGCCCCTCCGTGTTCTAGAATGTTCGGCCTTGCCTATTTAAATACTTCCCTCACCTCGAGCGAGTCAGTCTTAGCCTGAGAGTTGAACGGTGAAGATCTGTGATAAGTGAGTGTCAGTGTGATAAGCTAGTCAGTGTTGAACCGGCCAGTGTAATAAGTGTATCAGTGAACTGTGACAGTCTCGCGAGCGTAATAAACTGTTTCTGTTTGTTACTGTGTGTCAGTTTGTCATACTTGGAGAATCTTACGGTCGGTGGACTAGTGAACTGTAAGTGTTAATTATTAGTTATAAATTGTAGTGTAATTTTATAATATTCATAGAAACTATTGTAACTAGTTAAGCCATCTAGAATTAGTAATATCTTATATTATTGTAATAATTAAATAGGCCTAGGTTATAATAAATTATTAGAATATTGTCATTATAAATTTATATTAGTTTAATAATTTAATTGTTAATAGTTTAATTGTATCCTTTTCATCATTTTGTTAATAAATATTAGTAATATTTATTGTTTAATTCATTTTAATACCCAGTAGCCCGTAACAGTATGATACTTTTAAAAAAGGAGCAATAAAAATTGTAACAAAATCACCAATATAGAATTACTGGAAAAATATTTTTTTCATGAAAATATAAAATTTATCTTCCATATCTATGAAATTGATTAAACTTAATTTTTGAGGGAGCAAGATGTGAATATTCATATAATAGCAGCCCTCGGTTTGTGATACATAACATATAATTACGTGTACCAGGGTGCTTATATTATGAATTATATTAGATTCATACTAAGGTTCTTGTGAGTAGAGTGATATCAAAGACGCACGCACCATTGTTGGGTCATGTTATTGTCGTACTAATATATTAAATTTTAGACAGGCATGCCAAGGTCTTCGTAAATAGAATACTTGTACCAGCACACAAAAGTTAACGCTTTTAAAGTGATTTTAAACAACTACCAAAGAGCATTTTTGTAGATACATATTATGGATATATCTTGATGATAGGGTATTCCTAAAATATCTTGTTTGACATATACACTAATATATACACTATAATATATACTTTCTGAATGAGAGGCACATAATTAACACATAATAGAAGACTGTACATTACTACAAAAAGCCTTTGAAACTAATAAAATACCCCGGTCCATAGAACTTGCACTAAAAGATTTTCCTTTTGTTTTATAGATACAAAAACCCTTTTTTTGTCCAGGTAATCATTTATTTATTTTTCTTTATATGTAAACGTTTCGACCCATGTGGTCATTCTCAATATATCTTTCTAATCATCATTCATTATAGCAGATTTCAATCCGCAAAATACATCTATAGAATATTCAAAAAAACAAAACATTACATTATAAAATTTAACATTATAAATTTTTTTATATAAATATATATGAAAAACATGAATCTTCTTGAGTTTTATCATATCAGCCACACCATTATTCATGGCATCATCAAAAAATTCACTGCATATAAATTACATATCTTACATTATTGTTATCCTCACAGTAGTACAGACAGATATACCTTATTTTTTTCCTGGAGACCAACATTTAAATAAAGAGAGAAGAAGAAGGCTGGGTGGTGTCACCCATAGTCAGCTACTGTAAATAAAAAGTAGAACTGGGACTTTGTCCAGTCTGGATTATCTGAGTAATAATAGCTTGTTATGTTTTATTGTCTCACATTAATTATTATTTCTAGGCCAAAAACACAACTATTACAATTCCAGAATATTCTTTCTATTAATCTATATTGAGAACTATCTTATTATTCTATTTTACAAATATCCAAAAATCATTAATTATTGTTATTATAAAACTGCTAATCTGATAGGTAAAATATAAAGAAGCAGAAATGGGTGTGTTAAAAGGTTGAACTTATTGATATAAGGAAAATGATAATCTGTAGAATTATTGTTTATTTTTATTTTTATGTTCATTTAATTTTAAAAAATGGAGGAGTAGTATTTTGACAAATCCCCTCCCTCCTTTTTATCATTTACTATATTAGTTAAGTTATCTGTTATATAAAGTGCTTCTAAGTATTTACGTTTTGTTGTATTATTCTCCCTATGCAGTATTTTAGGTCTGTTAAAATTAAAAGTATGTAGTTTTACTGTGGTTAGCTAGTGATGTATTATTCTTATATGTAGGTTTTAAACTGTTTTTGTGGTAATAAAATCTATTTTTAAGGTGTGTACTGGTATGTCCTATGTAGTTTTTGTTACAATTTTCACAATTTATGTTATAAATGTTATAATGTTATAAACTAAAAGATTCAAAAAATACAATAGATAAAATATTAACTATATTTAAAGAAATAGATCTCTACCATAAAATATAAGAGGCAAATAAAGACTAAATTAGGAAATATATAAAAGAAATAATTAATATGAATAGCAAAGAAAATTAAAACAGTAAAATAACAATTAAAATACCGCAATATAAAAAAAAGTGCAAAGAGTGTAATAACCTAGATGTTGATTGCCCGAAGAAAAAAAAATGATCTGATCTGATCTGAATGAGAGCTTTTCATATTTTAAAATTCGATAAAAAGAAACAACAACGAATATTTGCGTCAGAAAGTTTGAATGTTGTTGCTAACGATCGGAATGTTATTAAACAACACTGCAGTAATTACTTCTCACAGATTGAGGTGACAAAAACATTACAGGTGTGATCAGTAACAGCTGTCCGGGCCAAGGGCTCTATAATTCAGGCCCTCCAGTGCCGTTAATGATTGAGCTCTTAATGATTCAGTCGAGTCGGTTCCCTCCAATTGGTGCACTCTCTACCGCGCGCTTAGCGGGTTATTTTGTTTCACCATGAATCAGGTGCGAAGCGCTACAAGGTTTTACAACCGCGATGAACCGACATTGCATGGTCTGTGGTGTGTTCTGGGAACTGACATGTTTGCTTACTACTAATTAGTACCGTAGAGATTTCCGGTAATTAGATCGAATTGAGCAAACGAAATGTCGGCTCCTGTTTCGAAGATGTTTATTTTGAGGAGTCGTAATTAATTGTGATGGTATTACTTCGCTTTACTAGGCTTGTCGATAAGGTCATTTGATATTGTCACACACTAGATATTAAATTCCAGTTTCAAGTCGAATAGCGAGCGAGACAGTTTGTTCTTATCTAACAGATGATATGTTTATAATACGTGAAGGAAAACATTTGGAGACATCTTTCTGAAATGTATTCCGGCTCATGTCAGAAACATGTCGGGATCAACTCCTTTGAGGAGGGAGACATTTCTCCAGTTCTTTGATCTCGGGTTCGCAGCCGCTCCGGTGACAGATATGAATTCTCTATTTGCCGTTTCCTCCTCCGTATAATGAAACTCTTTTCATATCTTTATATCCATCTACTCAATACAAACTTTAAAATATATAAAACTTTTCTAACAGGGCAAATTTAATATCGAGATGTGAATACCTGTGGATTATGAGGAAAAAGAAATGGAATTGATGGAATATTAAATTTACATGAAGTAAGGGTGAGGAAAAGATAGGTACGTTATTTTTTTATACTGTAGATATTTTCGTTTAAACCGTATCTTACTAATATTATAAATGTGAAAGTTTGTATGTTTGTCTCTCTTTCACGCATAAACTACTGAACGGATTTGGATGAAACTTTACAGTAATATAGGTTATACATCAGAATAACACATAGGCTATAGCAAGCGCGGATTTATGGGGGGGGGGGTGGGCACGGAGGCACGTGCCCCTCTACAGTTTTCTAGGTACTGTGGAGAATCCATTATAGTACATAATTAAAGGCAAATCGCATGATAATAGTTGTTAAAATAACAGAAAGAACATGGGTGAAACTATTGTTTTGATATCCTACTAATATTATAAATGCGAATGTTTGTTACTCATTCATGCAAAAACTACTGAACGGATTTGGATGAAAATTATTGAGTAAAATAGGTTATACATCATAGGCTACAGCAAGGGCAGATTTATGTGGGGGCACGGGGCATATGCCCCTCTCGTTATAGTACATAATTAAAGGCAAATCAGGAACTTAGCATCTTGAAATTTGTAGATAGGTTCTTTGTACAATTTAAGAAAGAAATTTGGATAGTTCCACCCCAAGGGTTTCCCCTTTAATATAATAGGGGTTCAAAGGTTGTATAGAATCCGTCAGTTTTGAAGTTACGCATCTGAAATTTTGGATATACGAGTAACTTATATTTTAAAAAATAATTAAATTATTTATTTTAAATGATTTTTCGCGAAACTTTATGTGGCAGACCAAATTCCACGCGAGTGAAGCCGCGGGCATAAGCTAGTATATATATATATATATATATATATATATATATATATATATATATATATAAATTATTTTTCTTCCTCTTTTCCTTCGTTGCTCCCTTTCATGGCCAGATCAGGATTAAAATGAGGAATTCAGTTGTCCTCCAGGCTTCCATAGATCTTTAACCGCACTCCAGTCGGTGAGGGCGGACTTTGCTCAGAGAAGAGAGTGCATTTCTTGAGGACGTGGCCTGTATTTAGCGCAGCTTCCTGAGCTGTCATTCAACATCGAATATTTCCTGAAAGACGTATTTTCTTCGTTCTGTTATCCTCATCTATAATCTTTTGATTTATCAATTATTTTTTCTTCAAAACGTTTTTAAGATTGCAGTCTACTTTTCGTTATTTTTTTTAGGTTTCTTTTCTGTTCATACTTTTCTTTGCGAAACTCTATATTTATAATATACATACATATAAACTATATTTGTAATTTATAATGTATCAGGTGTAAAGCGGTACATGGGCTTTATAGATGTAATGAATGGAGATTACATCGCGTGTGGTATGTTGAAGGAGGTGTGTTATCAGCCATGAGAATTGGATCTGTTAAGAGGGTTCTTGATTAGATTAAGAGGGGGGGGGGCTTGATTAGAGGAAGGTCTGGTATTAGAGTCAGTGCGCCTGAGTTCTGAGTCCAGGGCACAACATGAGTTGCAGAGTCACGAGAAATATTGTAGAAATAATTGATTGAATTTTAGGATTAGGCGTGGTTCATTTATATATTTATCAACGCAAGTAATTGGTAGTATAAAACAGGATTCCATTGGCTGTTATTGAGATTGCTATAGTCACGAAGGCTTTGAAATAGCTTGTTGGTCGCCCTGCTCAGCAGCCGTATTCCAATTAATCTATTTTGAACATATGTACGTATGCATATTGAAGCTCGCATTGATCCGCAATCAGGAGTTTAATTCTAAGCAAATGATGTATCCTGAGCATGTGCCTTGGCAATAGATGAAGCCAGCAGGACTTTGGCTCAAGCGTATCTGCACAAACAGATAGTGTATATTGTATGTTGTATTTCCAGGATTAAACGTAATTGAACGAGGTGAAGCTAGGCAAGGTAATATTAGCCGTGGCGATATTAAATTGCGTAGGTTTAACCTTGTACCAAATGAGGCGGGTTGTTAGGGATCCATATCTCCTGTGATCTTGTTACGACGGGAGGTTTCACATAGGCAGCTAGCGTTGTCATTGTTTTATAGTATTGAAAAAATAGAAACATAAATTAAGTTGGATTTATAGTTTTTGTATAGCCGGGTGAGTAAAACCCGAAATCGTCAAAGATGCTAAAACAAAATCTACCATGTAATCATTTAAATAAATTAATAATGTCAGTTACATAACGCGTGTGGATTAAACAGCCTTCCATTTTCCTCCCATACTAATCATATTTAGATGGAGAACGGAGATAGTTGGTGGGTGCAGTAAAAAAAAAACACCAAATAAGTACTAGACTTATATTTTGTTAGTGCCGACGTTTCGACCTAAAGTGTTGGCCATCTTTAGGGCGACTGGGAGAAACAACAATCAGTTGTCAAACTCTGATAAAGATGTACTTAGGATAGCGATCTGTAGCGAGTATCTGGCGCGCGCGGTTCTGGCTCGCAACCCCCATTTTACTTCTCTTCCGAAGGTATATCTATGTGTGTGTGTGTGTGTGTGTGTGTGTGTGTGTGTGTGTGTGTGTGTGTGTACTGATAGAAAGAAACAGTGAGAGAGCTCTTCAGAAGAGATATACTTTAATGAAAATTGTACCTTTACCATTCTAAGAGCATTACAACGTTTTCATTTACTAGATGTATCAGATTGTTAAGAGTTATAGATAAATATATGTATAAATTATATTTATTCTGCTCACGCGAACTTTTCTAAATAATATATAAATTATTTAATGATCTCAACATTCCTTTCGTCCTCGATCTCATCCCTACTAAATTTTCAAACTTTCACCAAAACCTTGCCTGTCATCCCAACCCCCTGGCTCAGTCATTATCCAGTTCCACACATCCATATAACCCACCCCGCCGTCTAAACCGGCAATGGCCTCGAGACCTGATATAATAATGTTATTTAGTGTACTGGCACTGGCCAGCTTCCATTGGCGTTTAATGCCAGTGACGCGGCTGGGAAAGGGAGCTGGGGCCTCCCGGACTCCTGCTTTGCCCTCATTCCTGGGGAAGGAGCTCAGTTCGGGGACCCCAGGCAAATTGTAAATAGAGTACGAATGTGTACAGTATATTTCTTTCATGTTTTATTTATTATTATTATATTTTTCTATTATATATATATTTTTTTTTTTTACTTTATTTTTGTATATATTTTTTTCGCTTGTATATATTTATTTATGCATTTATTTCGTATATATCATTGATTTTTTATGGAATGATTGTAAGCTACATAGCACCATTACTTATTGCCCACAACAGGCAGATTGTAATGCTTCAATAAAGAGTTTTCTTCTCTCACAAAAACAAAAAAAATTTATAAATTATTATTTATGCAAATCAACAAACTAATTTGTTGACGTATTTTTCATTCACAAAATCATACGAATAATTCAATTTTTAAATTATACTTGATATGAAGAAACGGAACTGGAGACAAAAGACGAGCACGGACAGAACGTAAATTTCAAGAAAGGGTCGATTCTTTTTCTTCGCAATTAATTTCCCTAGCAGGACTTTCTCCATTGTCCCAGCCCGTCCTTTTCGCTCTAAAGGGTCCAGCATTTTTTTTTATCTAACATAATTTTCATATTTTTTAAAAGTCTACATTATTTAATATTCTCATTATATAGTCGCCGTTTTAAAGTTTAAGGAAAAAGAAAATAATGTATTTCTGTTCCTATTTTCTTCTCGTTGTCTTTGTCTTTGCATGTTTTACATTTTCAAACTTATTAATTTTATTTTGAAAGAAATTGTAGCTTCATCACCTACATCTCTAGTTTAAAGGTACAATTCAAAATTAGAAATTGATAAAAAACTATATTTGAAGTTGTTGTTTTTTACACTTTTGTTCTACATATTGTGTGGTACTACAGATGTTGAGCTTGCTAAAGTATATATATATCGAATTATTGTTATGTAAAATAGTCTTAACATATAATATTCATGACTTATATTTTGCCACCTCTGTGTGATTAATTTATGACTTATGTCGGCGTAACAAGTCCCATTATAATATAGTTTTGAGAGTTTCTCCAATTAAATGGATTGCTGATGTTTGCTAAATTTAAAAAAACATATTGAATAAGAACATTGGGAGTGTTACAGAACCGAGAGTGGTAACCTGAACCCTCCAGAGAGATCAGTCGCCGAGCACCGTTGACATTTGAGAAAATATCGTGAGAGCTTTTCATCTTCGGTCCTCGCATCCAATTTAGGAGGTGTGTGTGTGTGTGTGTGTGTGTGTGTGTGTGTGTCCAATTTAGGAGGCCGCTCTACATTCCCCGCCCCCTTCCACAATACTTCTTACAACCGACTTATTCCCTCAAACTTCATAAAGATTTTCCACGACTTATCTATTGTAAATCTAACACTCTTTTGTTAAACTCGAGATCTCTTTTGTAACATTTTAACTACCCCTTATTATCTCTATCTATCTCTATGTTAAAAATAATGTATACAAAAAAAAGGGAATGATAATTTTTTAAAAATATTTTTAGTTCTCAAATGCTCTGCAGTCAAATCCTATCGATTTGTTTGTTCAAATTCAAGAAAACCAGGCCTGTATTAATGTTGTTAATTTGTTTTAGTTTTACTGTTTATACGACTAGAAGAAGGGTTTGATTAAACAAGGAAATGGTTGTCCTGCGCCTGCCTCAGTTCTTTGTTTGAACCAGTTTCGGTGAAAATGCGGGCAGGAACAAAGAGGGTTAGTTCATTAATATTGTATACAGGCTAGTGGATTGCAATAGATACATTTGAAGACTAATCTAATAAGCCTCTACAGACGAGAATAGACTATCATTTAAATTACTGACCAAAGAGCCAGCGGTGATTTGAATTGCTAATGATAAGTAAGCATTCTCGGTGATGAGATTGAAGTGAGCAGTTTGGAATGGTGAAGGCTGCGATCCCTTGTCACCGAATTACATATAGATTTTTCCTGGACTGTATCATCTTTTGTTTGTTTTAATATATGTATGAGAATATATTGAAAAAATAGAAAAGCAATCAGCTGTAATTGAACTCAATAAGTTGAATTCTTAAACTCATTTTGGAATGCACTGCCTTTTTTGGACTGAATTATTTTTTTTTAGCTGCTTTCTTGATTTTGGTCTGAACTATCTTTTTTTAGACTGAATTGTACATTTTGGACTTAATTTACATTTTTTTACTAAATTATCCTTGCTTGGACTAAATTATAAAACTCATTTTTGACTGAATTACCTTTTTTTCTACTGAATTGTCCGTTTTGGACTGCACTGTAATTTTTTTGGAATGAAATGTCGTTCTTGAACAGAATTCTTAGTCATTTTTCTCTTAAATAACTTGTTTGGCGTGAATTGCCCATTTTGGAGTTGTTGATTCTGGACTGAATAGTCGATTGTGGACTGAATTGTACATTTTGGACTGAATTTTTTATTTCTAACTGAATTATTCATTTTGGACTGAATCCCCGGATCCTTGAGGAACACTAGGAAGGGCCTGCAGAGGTCGCCGTTGTGGAAGTCCGCTGCAACTCCTCTTTACTCCTGACTAGTTTTTGTTCAGAACATTTTTACATATGTGGGATGAAAATAGTTGACTGGATGATCTAATGTAAAGGAGATAGTTGGGGGGTGCAGTCAATAAGAACACAGAATAAGTGATGAACTTATATTATGTGCCGACGTTTCGACCTACAGTGTAGGTCATCTTCAGGGCGATTTTGGAGAGCGATGCCGTTAAATCTAACGGCATCGCCCTGAAGATGACCTACACTGTAGGTCGAAACGTCGGCACATAATATAAGTTCATTACTTATTCTGTGTTCTTATTGACTGCACCCCCCAACTATCTCCTTTACATTTCTACATATCCTTCTTTCTGTCAGACTTCAAGTTTGAGATTTCTACAATCACGGATCAATTGTTATACATTCCTGATAACCAGTACTATTTAATAATCTTATATTTAATTTATTGAGTTATTCGAAGAATGTTATTACGGTACTTGTGAAAATGCTCCAATTATATTGTACTATAAGAAAATAAAATTAATTTATTTTAGTCGTCATTATTTAAATTACAGATCAACGATTTACTCATGCAATGTTTGCCTGATAATCTAGTATTTAACAAAATTATTAATTGTAAACTCATCTGTTTAGGTTTTTAGTACTTTATCTTATCTACCAAGTTTATTATTTTATCTTTGTCCTTACCAAGACACTTTAGTTGTTTATAATTTAGCGAGATCAAAAAATTCTATGTAGTAATTTATTAACAATTACTTCTATTATTAAAGAAAATATGTTTAATGATTTACTTACTCAATGTCTATTAAGGGTAGCAGTTCTTGTTAATGATCTGATCCAATTAGTCAAAATTATAACGCAATATTTTCCGAGACATTTAACAAATTTTATTTTAAGACAAAGTTTAATATTATTTTTTTATTCATAAAATGGTCAATATAAAGAGCTACAAGATACAAATCTTGATATTCAATTATTTGAATGACAACACTTCTATTTGAATTAAGGTCACCTGTGGTCTAGTGGTTAGCGTAACAAACTACTAAGCCCAAGACAGCGGGTTCGTGGCCCGGCAGGTGGCCCTAGGATTTTTTAAGGGAGTAAAAAATCCTTAGTTACGCCGTCCTTCGGAAGGGACGTTAAACGGGGGTCCCGAGCCTGTACGATGTCAGGTACTCGTAAAAAATCCCTATCCTAATTAAACCTGGATAGGCAAAATTTAGGGCTCCCGCTGTAGCATCGTCCGATTAGCCATAGCAGCATAAAGTGGCGTTAAATGAACAAACAAACTTCTATTTGAATTCCTGATTTTATCTGTTTAATGTCACTCAGTATCATGATTCTCTGATCGGTTTCGAAGGTAATGTTAAAAAGAGAGTTAGAATGGACAAGTGGCATTCAAGTATTCCCCCCCCCCCTCATAATTTTGTTAACTGTGTCTTAGAATACCACTCTAGCCGCTTTATGACTGTTACCATAACCTTATTTAATAAAGGCTAAAGATATGTTAATCGATGGATATGGATATTTTAAAAAAAACTAGAACATTAAGGAGAAATGAAAAAGAAAGATAATAAAAACTAAACAAAAGGAAATAAGGAAAGTTAGAACTGGAAAAAAAAGGATCGGATTCTAAGTAGAAAGGTAGGGATAGGAGGCTCCCTGCGCCACCGCCAACTTCTGTCCTTTCTTTAAAACAAAAGTCCACGAAGCTTCTTTTTATTCACGGTTTGGGAAAGATAATGCTCCCCGTGTTTGTTTTTATATCATAACTTCTTCTTCTTTATGTGTCCGCCCTTTGGAAGGTGTTTCCAGCTAATAATAAAACAAACTACCAAAGTGTATTTTTTTTCCACAAGGTATGGCAACAGATATTGCAGCCAACGCCGTTTGGATAGAGAAAGTTTTCGGGAATTTTTACCTCTCTCTCTTCTGTAGTTAAATATTGGGTTGACATGCTTGAAATGTCCGAATTTTTAAATTTAAACGTTTACACTGTGATAAAGATTCCCAGAAAAATATTTATAATTCATTACAAACAATTGCTAATCTTACTAATATTATAAATGTGAAAGTTTGTATGTTTGTCTCTCTTTCACGCAAAAACTACTGAACGGATTTGGATGAAACTTTACAGTAATATAGTTTATACATCAGAATAACACATAGGCTATAGCAAGCGCGGATTTGGGGGGGGCACACGGGGGCACGTGCCCCCCCCGACTGTTTTTAGGTATCGTGGAGAATCCATTATTGTACATAAATAAAGGCAAATCACATGATAATAGTTGTTAAAATAACAGAAAGAACATGAGTGAAACTATTTGTTTTGATATCCTACTAATCTTACTATAATATTATAAATGTGAATGTTTGTATGTTTGTCTCTCTTTCACGCAAAAACTACTGGACGGATTTGGATGAAACTTTACAGTAATATAGGTTATACATCAGAATAACACATAGGCTATAGCAAGCGCGGATTTAGGGGGGGGGGCACACGGGGGCACGTGCCCCCCTACTGTTTTTAGGTATTGTGGAGAATTATAGGACATAATTAAAGGCAAATCACATTATAATAGTTGTTAAAATAACAGAAAGACTATTACTAATCTTACTAATATTGTAATGTGAAAGTTTGTTTGTCTCTCTTTCACCAAAAACTATTTAACGGATTTGGATGAAGCTTTACAGTAATATAGGTTATACATCAGAATAACACATAGGCTATAACAAAGGCGGATTTAGGGGAGGGGGTGGCGCACGGGGGCACATGCTCCCCGATATGTTTTTAGGTACTGTGGAGAATCCATTATAGGACATAATTAAAGGCAAATCACATGATAATAGTTGTTAAAATAACAGAAAGAAGATGAGTGAAACTATTTGTTTTGATATCCTAATAATCTTACTAATATTATAAATGTGAAAGTTTGTATGTTTGTCTCTGTTTCAAGCATACACTACTGAACGGATTTGGATGAAACTTGACAGTAATATATGTTATACATCAGAATAATACATAGGCTATAGGAATCGCGGATATAGGGAGGGCGCACGGGGGCACGTGCCCCCCCTCCGACAGTTTTTTAGGTACTGTGGAGAATCCATTATAGGACATAATTAAAGGCAAATCACATGACAATAGTTGTTAAAATAGCAGAAAGAACATGAGTGCAACTATTGTTTTGATATCCTACTAATCCTAGTAATATTATAAATGCGAATGTTTGTTACTCATTCACGCAAAAACTACTGAACGGATTTGGATGAAAATTATTGAGTAAAATAGGTTATACATCATAGGCTACAGCAAGGGCAGATTTATGTAAAACTACTGAACGGATTTCGATGAAACTTTACTTTAGCGGATTTATGGGGGGGGGAGGCTCGGGGGCACGTGCCCATCCAGACAGTTGTTTGTGGTCTATGGAGAATCCATTATAGTACTTAATTAATGGCAAATTAGGAACTTAGCAATTTGAAATTTGCAGATAGGCTCTATGTATAGTTTAAGAAAGAAATTCGGATAATTCCACCCCCAAGGGTTTCCCCTTTGATATAATAAGAGTTCAAAGATTGTATAGAGTCCGTCAGTTTTGAAGTTAGACATCTGAAATTTTGGATGTTCGAGTAACTTCTAGTTAACAAAAAAAATAAATTACATATTTAAAATGATCTGTTACGAAACTTTATGTGGCAGACCAAAGTTCACGCGAGCGAAGCCGTGGGCAAAAGCTAGTGCTCAATAAAGTTACAGTGTTTTTATTTTCCCCATGTACGCTTTCAGTTTAGTTTTAGATTCGATTTAAGCGTAGACTTTTTTTTTATACTATTTTTGAATGCTTTTTATTATCACGAATTTCTTTCTTGATCGGCTAGAAATTAAAAGCAATAAAGCTTTTAACCCAGGGACGCTATTAAAAGTACACGTCATCGTAGTTTAAAAAATATATATATTTTTAAGGATAAAGGAAATCTATAATGGACGGCTTCCATCATCATTGAGATCAAACTGTAGAAGAAGACCCTCACATAATTGCATGAGAATTCCTTTCAGAAGTCAGTTCGAATTGAATGACTGTTTCCGTTTCCAGTTTCTAAATACGGACATTTATACTGCATATTTCATAATGAAAAAGTATTGAGATAAAAAAGAAATAATTTAAGTTGAACATTTTTATGACGGAGATAATATTAATCGAGAAGAATTTCTTTAATGATGAATAAAATAGGATTTACAAGGTTTTTTGTAATCTAGCATATCTACAATCTACATTGGCTAATAGCGTACTCTATTGGCTAATACTATTAGTCTACGGAAGGTAACCATCTACTAATTTAATTTACGATACTCGTATATAGAACATTTCCCTAGGAAATGCTAAACCATGGAAATATTGAAAGCGGCTACAATAGTCCATCCTCTTTAAGAAGGGTGAGGAAATAAATTTAAAATCTAGCGATTTCTTGGCTCATTAATGATTTCTTTACAAAATATAAAATATAAACATTTCAACAAAATAAATAATAATTATAACGATCTAGTTATAATTATATTGTAAATACAAATTATTATCATCAATCAAGGATAATAAACATTTAGAAGCAGATTTAGATGGGGCAGTTGCTGTGGGAAGGAATACTGTGCTTATTTAATATTAATATTGAAAAGTAAAAAAGAGACCTTACATAAATTTTAAGACCATGGAAAAAATCCAACGAAAAGCCTTAAGTCTCCAAACTAAAACAGAAATAGAAATTATCTGTCCTTTATTTTTTATATTTCGCCCATTCAGGCATCCTCAGGGTAGAAAGAGAATAACAGTAAAACAAAACATGAATAATGCACCCAAGAAACATCCCACCACCTCGAAGGCTCAAACGCAACTAATGAATCATAAGGAAGGTTACTCGACCCCAGCTGGTTAAGGTTAGATATAAACAGCTGATAGATACTTCAGAAATTCAAAATTCAATATACACTCACCAAATTTCAAAAAGCACCACAGGAAAAATAAATAATAGCATACATCACAAAACTTAAGACGAAAGACAATATGAAAAAATGAAAGAAAAAAAAATTGTCATTATAAAGAAACCAGTGGACCTACGGCTACTCCACAAAAAAAGGACAGATAATTTCTATTTCTGTTTTAGTTTGGAGACTTAAGGCTTTTCGTTGGAATTTTTCCATCCTTATTTAATATTATTAACAGGTAGTTGTTTCCTTCAATAGAAGAGAAAACCATGAATATGACTGCTCCAACGTCATAGCATATGACTGCTCCACCATCATAACATATGACTGCTCCATCAGGCCGAACATGTGTGATGAGGCAGTGAGACGTGGATCCGAAACCAAAGAACCGTAAATCAGACGAGGACAAGCGATCAGTGGAGAAGCGACATGTTTTAAAGAATGCAGAGGAAGTAATGGGTTTGGTGCACTATGCACTATTTAAGTCCCTTAAGAGTGAGTCTTTTAAGAGATAAGTCCCTTTTTTAATTAAGGCATTCTGTAATTAGAACCTATTTCTTCTTTATACGAGCAAGTAATGCTTTATTGTTCTTCTTATCTTCCTGCGTGATGATGATTGGTATTGGCCAATGATAATAACGTGTTGTACGCGGCGTTTAAAAATGAAATATTCAAAATAATAGTTGTCAGTATACTTGAGGTGATTGGTGAATAAGAAGAGACATCTAAATCGATATCCTCGAGTTCTGTTGGTGAGGACAGGACTTTTCGTTGAGGCAATGTTTGCCTTAGCTACGATAAAGCGTTAGGCTAAGACCTGGGCTAGCTGATATTAATCGCTGTAATGGGTTCGGTTATTTATTAAAGAAAGCTCAAGATAACAGCTGATCTCTCTGGCGGGAAGGAGGGGAACTAATAAAGCCACAGCGGATCAAATTAATAAGTCCTCAAACCGCTTCGAACCGTTTTGCCTTTATTAAACCTTTTCTCCCGGCTTCAACTTCCACTTAGCCAAATTAAATCCTTCTGATGATTATGTATCAATGTTGATGATGAATAATTACTTTTGCACAATTTCGATGGACTTTCCATAGCTAAATTTTATATTATTATACAGTTAATATCAATTCATTGAAAATTCCAACAATATATCATGAATGAAGATCAAGTACAAAGAAAAACAGGATTATTCCCTGATAATACTTCGGTGTTCCTCCATATGGGTGGAGATGAATTAAACCATGGGCTGATGAAGCAACATCTTAACAATAAGTGTGGAGATGTATTTAGGCCTCTGGATGTTCCATCTTATCCGGTATATAATTAACACATCTTCACACATATAAATTATCACATACGACTTCTATAAAGTGTGGGTGTCCTTAAAGAGTGGGGGAGGGAAAATCTTGGCGATTGAGCTTCATATCAGCCGCATCACCTTTCTACGAAATCGTTGACTTTACAGTCTCTACCATGCACTTTACCCAAGACTTTGCTAGAATTCCTGGGATATTTTTATAACAGGTTGAACAGGCTGTTTGTTTTTACGAAAGGTATTCAGTTACAATAGAGTGATATTTTGTGAAGCGTGACAAATGACGAGAAAGCTCTTCTTAGCAAGAGCTTGTAGCGTGTCGTGCAGAAGGCTCTTCTTAGCAAGAGCTTGTAGCGTATCGTGCAGAAGGCTCTTCTTAGCTAGAGCTTGTAGCGTATCGTGCAGAAGGCTCTTCTTAGCAACAGCTTGTAGCGTGTCGTGCAGAAGGCTCTTCTTAGCAAGAGCTTGTAGCGTGTCGTGCAGAAGGCTCTTCTTAGCAAGAGCTTGTAGCGTGTCGTGCAGAAGGCTCTTCTTAGCAACAGCTTGTAGCGTGTCGTGCAGAAGGCTCTTCTTAGCAAGAGCTTGTAGCGTGTCGTGCAGAACGCTCTTCTTAGCAAGAGCTTGTAGCGTGTCGTGCAGAAGGCTCTTCTTAGCAACAGCTTGTAGCGTGTCGTGCAGAAGGCTCTTCTTAGCAAGAGCTTGTAGCGTGTCGTGCAGAAGGCTCTTCTTAGCAAGAGCTTGTAGCGTATCGTGCAGAAGGCTCTTCTTAGCAAGAGCTTGTAGCGTGTCGTGCAGAAGGCTCTTCTTAGCAACAGCTTGCAGCGAGTCGCGCAGAAGGCTCTTCTTAGCAAGAGCTTGTAGCGTGTCGTGCAGAAGGCTCTTCTTAGCAAGAGCTTGTAGCGTGTCGTGCAGAAGGCTCTTCTTAGCAAGAGCTTGTAGCGTGTCGTGCAGAAGGCTCTTCTTAGCAAGAGCTTGTAGCGTGTCGTGCAGAAGGCTCTTCTTAGCAAGAGCTTGTAGCGTGTCGTGCAGAAGGCTCTTCTTAGCAACAGCTTGCAGCGAGTCGCGCAGAAGGCTCTTCATAGCAAGAGCTTGTAGCGTGTCGTGCAGAAGGCTCTTCTTAGCAAGAGCTTGTAGCGTGTCGTGCAGAAGGCTCTTCTTAGCAAGAGCTTGTAGCGTGTCGTGCAGAAGGCTCTTCTTAGCAACAGCTTGTAGCGTGTCGTGCAGAAGGCTCTTCTTAGCAAGAGCTTGTAGCGTGTCGTGCAGAAGGCTCTTCTTAGCAAGAGCTTGTAGCGTGTCGTGCAGAAGGCTCTTCTTAGAAACAGCTTGTAGCGTGTCGTGCAGAAGGTTCTTCTTAGCAAGAGCTTGTAGCGTGTCGTGCAGAAGGTTCTTCTTAGCAAGAGCTTGTAGCGTGTCGTGCAGAAGGCTCTTCTTAGCAAGAGCTTGTAGCGTGTCGTGCAGAAGGCTCTTCTTAGCAAGAGCTTGTAGCGTGTCGTGCAGAAGGCTCTTCTTAGCAAGAGCTTGTAGCGTGTCGTGCAGAAGGCTCTTCTTAGCAAGAGCTTGTAGCGTGTCGTGCAGAAGGCTCTTCTTAGCAAGAGCTTGTAGCGTGTCGTGCAGAAGGCTCTTCTTAGCAAGAGCTTGTAGCGTGTCGTGCAGAAGGCTCTTCTTAGCAGCAGCTTGTAGCGTGTCGTGCAGAAGGCTCTTCTTAGCAAGAGCTTGTAGCGTATCGTGCAGAAGGCTCTTCTTAGCAAGAGCTTGTAGCGTGTCGTGCAGAAGGCTCTTCTTAGCAAGAGCTTGTAGGGTGTCGTGGAGAAGGCTCTTCTTAGCACCAGCTTGTAGCGTGTCGTGCAGAAGGCTCTTCTTAGCAAGAGCTTGTAGCGTGTCGTGCAGAAGGCTCTTCTTAGCAAGAGCTTGTAGCGTGTCGTGCAGAAGGCTCTTCTTAGCAACAGCTTGTAGGGTGTCGTGCAGAAGGCTCTTCTTAGCAACAGCTTGTAGCGTGTCGTGCAGAAGGCTCTTCTTAGCAACAGCTTGTAGCGTGTCGTGCAGAAGGCTCTTCTTAGCAAGAGCTTGTAGCGTGTCGCGCAGAAGGCTCTTCTTAGAAACAGCTTGTAGCGTGTCGTGCAGAAGGCTCTTCTTAGCAACAGCTTGTAGCGTGTCGTGCAGAAGGCTCTTCTTAGCAAGAGCTTGTAGCGTGTCGTGCAGAAGGCTCTTCTTAGCAAGAGCTTGTAGCGTGTCGTGCAGAAGGCTCTTCTTAGAAACAGCTTGTAGCGTGTCGTGCAGAAGGCTCTTCTTAGCAACAGCTTGTAGCGTGTCGTGCAGAAGGCTCTTCTTAGAAACAGCTTGTAGCGTGTCGTGCAGAAGGCTCTTCTTAGCAAGAGCTTGTAGCGTGTCGTGCAGAAGGCTCTTCTTAGCAAGAGCTTGTAGCGTGTCGTGCAGAAGGCTCTTCTTAGCAACAGCTTGTAGGGTGTCGTGTAGAAGGCTCTTCTTAGCAAGAGCTTGTAGCGTGTCGTGCAGAAGGCTCTTCTTAGCAAGAGCTTGTAGCGTGTCGTGCAGAAGGCTCTTCTTAGCAAGAGCTTGTAGCGTGTCGTGCAGAAGGCTCTTCTTAGCAAGAGCTTGTAGCGTGTCGTGCAGAAGGCTCTTCTTAGCAAGAGCTTGTAGCGTGTCGTGCAGAAGGCTCTTCTTAGCAAGAGCTTGTAGCGTGTCGTGCAGAAGGCTCTTCTTAGCAACAGCTTGTAGCGTGTCGTGCAGAAGGCTCTTCTTAGCAAGAGCTTGTAGCGTGTCGTGCAGAAGGCTCTTCTTAGCAACAGCTTGTAGCGTGTCGTGCAGAAGGCTCTTCTTAGCAAGAGCTTGTAGCGTGTCGTGCAGAAGGCTCTTCTTAGCAAGAGCTTGTAGCGTGTCGTGCAGAAGGCTCTTCTTAGCAAGAGCTTGTAGCGTGTCGTGCAGAAGGCTCTTCTTAGCAAGAGCTTGTAGCGTGTCGTGCAGAAGGCTCTTCTTAGCAAGAGCTTGTAGCGTGTCGTGCAGAAGGCTCTTCTTAGCAAGAGCTTGTAGCGTGTCGTGCAGAAGGCTCTTCTTAGCAAGAGCTTGTAGCGTGTCGTGCAGAAGGCTCTTCTTAGCAAGAGCTTGTAGCGTGTCGTGCAGAAGGCTCTTCTTAGCAGCAGCTTGTAGGGTGTCGTGCAGAAGGCTCTTCTTAGCAGCAGCTTGTAGCGTGTCGTGCAGAAGGCTCTTCTTAGCAGCAGCTTGTAGCGTGTCGTGCAGAAGGCTCTTCTTAGCAAGAGCTTGTAGCGTGTCGTGTAGAAGGCTCTTCTTCATCTAATATAGCCCATTCTCAATTACATTTCATGATATGAACACTTTTTTATTTTTCAACTGTTTCATAGTTATTCAGGAAAAATATTTGCAATTAAAATTTCTTCCGTATTAATTTCAAGTCTATTATCTGGTTATTGCATTTGTTTCAAGTGTTGTATTATATGTTTTAAGATTCGGACTGATTTATCGATTCATACAAACTATTTCGATGAGCCGCAAATTTTGGAAATACTAATTACTTTTCAGCTTACATCGAGTCTTCATTATTTTTAAAGTCTTCTAGTTTCTTCAATATTGTTTTAAAACATCGGAGGTTTCCAACTATTTTCTGCCAGAATAAATACTACTTTTGAATATTAAATTTTATTTGACAAATGGCAGTTATAGATTGCCATTAGATTTTTGAAAACTTGTATCATTAACGAATAAACGAGACTATTGTTAACCGCTGAGTTGTTTTCATGTGAAAAAGCTGATTATTTTTATTAATCCAAAAAAATATTAAAATTTGTTATATATAATACTTAACATCCAAAGTAAAAAGGAGAAAAATCTGTTTTAAAGTAATTTCATTGCTGAAGAAGTGTTCCAAATAGTCAATCCTGGTTAGCCAGTAATTATGATAAGTCAGATCTAGATTTAAATTCCGTGTTTATGTTTCTCATTTGTTTTAAATTTTATTTTTGTCAGTGCATTGAAGTTCTTTAACTATTTAATTAAACAATTGAAATATAATTAAAATAATTCACAATTGATGAAACGGAAGCAAAAAACTTCGATTCAACTTGAAACAATTATTTGCACATCTAATTAGAATCAATTGTGGAGAGTAACAGATGGAACTCTAGCCGTTAGCCAACATCAATTGTTTTAATGTAACAGCTGGAATTATGTTGATGTAGCAGCCATGTAGTCAGCAAATATGTTGCAATTATCATAAATTTTTGCTAAAAACACCTTTTTGTTCTGAAATCGCCGCAAAACTCATTACAGGGACCACAATGGGGCATCGGCGACCACAATGGTGGATGCTTAGCGCATAGGAGGAGGCTGATGTGGGGGAGGGGTTGTGGTTGGGAGCTGACGGGGCCAACTTTACAACTCTCAATTTGTACGGTTGTGGCTCCGCTGGTGCCTAATCGGGCCTCCGTTCTAGCGTCATACTATAATCCTAGTCCCGACTATGTCTTATAAATTGCTTGCTAGAGGTGCAACAAAAAATATTGCATCAAAATAATGAACAATAATATTTCATATATTTAGACTACAGATACTCTACTGCAATAACGCTGAAATACATTGAACTACTGATGCCAAATACAATAATACTGATATACTGTATACTGATATCGACCTTAAGAAGTATAATACAAAAACACCGACGGACATGGAACTACCAACTGCTCTACAATAAGTATCGTCCTATGGGCGCCTCATTGTAATGAACTTCAGACTGTAAACAGTAGAACTGATAAACGTGGAATTAAAGGCACCTCACTATAATATCCTTGATAGATATTGGTTAGAACCTCACTACAATATCCCTGATAGATATTGGTTAGAACCTCACTACAATATCCTTGATAGATTTTGGTCAGAACCTCACTAAAATATCCTTGATAGATATTGGTTAGAACCTCACTACAATACCCCTGATAGATATTGGCTAGAACCTCACTAGAATATCCTTGATAGATATTGGTCAGAACCTCACTAAAATATCCCTGATAGATATTGGTTAGAACCTCACTACAATATCCTTGATAGATTTTGGTCAGAACCTCACTAAAATATCCTTGATAGATATTGGTTAGAACCTCACTACAATACCCCTGATAGATATTGGCTAGAACCTCACTATAATATCCTTGATAGATTTTGGTCAGAACCTCACTAAAATATCCTTGATAGATATTGGTTAGAACCTCACTACAATACCCCTGATAGATATTGGCTAGAACCTCACTAGAATATCCTTGATAGATTTTGGTTAGAACCTCACTACAATATCCCTGATAGATATTGGTTAGAACCTCACTACAATATCCTTGATAGATATCAATAAAAAAAAGTTGTCAGATCAATATTGAGGAAAGCCAGTAGGGAACCTTCTCGACCACTTTTCATTTCACTGCGGGTATTGCCCGTTAATTATTTGTTTTTGTACAAAACCTTAAGAGTATTTTTTATCAGAAGTGGTAATATTGATCGCCATCCGGCTGTATATGGAACCAGGCGTAGAAACCTTTATAGTGTGCCTACACCAAGTTATACTTTTTTTAAGTCGTCTTTTGTTTACATGGCGCCACGAAATTTTAATAACCTTCCCAACAGAATAAAAAAATGCTTCAACCACAAAAATCTTTTGCACTACTCTGAAAGAATATATTTTTTCAGAAAAGATATAGATCATTTATTGCACAGCACTTCTGAATTCATAGTCTACTATACTTCTTTACAGCGTAACTTTTCTTTTTTATATGCTCTCAGGCCAAGACTTCATCTTAATTAATAGAATTGTGAGGGTAACCCTATCACAGGTATATATTTACAGTATATTATTTACTGTATTATAAAATATGTACTTATGTTAATTTTTAATGTGGAGATGGATTAATAAATAAATAATAAATAAATATTGGTTAGAACCTCACTACAATATCCTTAATAGATATTGGTTAGAACCTCACTACAATATCCCTGATAGCTATTGGTTAGAACCTCACTTCTACAATTTCTCTGATGGAGAATGAGCTATAATTACTCCACTAGAATCTCAGTGATAAGGGTCTAATTTTAGAAACCTTTGAAAATAATATTAATAAGTATTTTTGTACGTGGTCTAGATGTTATTAAAAAAGCTATCTGTAGTGTATTATGCGGTATAGCTGTTGGTGATTATAAACGGAAATATGATCCAGGAAGAAAGCATCGAGGAAAACTCGGGAGACCGTGATAAAAATGCCTACATATTTTTCCTTCAAAGTGAACTTTATAACATGATTGAATCTGAATTTCTCGCTACAGCTGAAATAACTCAAACATTTCCTTTTAAATTGGAAAGAAGAATTACTCAATGGTATAGAGTTCCCGTGCCGACTTTTATTTAATCTGTTAGCAGTTGGAGATGGATCCTGTGGGGTCTAAGACTGGATCCTGTGGGGTCTAAGACTAGATCCTGTGGGATCCAAGACTGGATCCTGTGGGATCCAAGACTAGATCCTGTGGGATCTAAGACTGGATCCTGTGGGATCTAAGACTGGATCCTGTGGGGTCTAAGACTAGATCCTGTGGGGTCTAAGACTGGATCCTGTGGGATCTAAGACTGGATCCTGTGGGATCTAAGACTAGATCCTGTGGGGTCTAAGACTGGATCCTGTGGGATCTAAGACTGGATCCTGTGGGATCTAAGACTGGATCCTGTGGGATCTAAGACTAGATCCTGTGGGGTCTAAGACTGGATCCTGTGGGATCTAAGACTGGATCCTGTGGGATCTAAGACTGGATCCTGTGGGGTCTAAGACTGGATCCTGTGGGATCTAAGACTGGATCCTGTGGGATCTAAGACTAGATCCTGTGGGATCTAAGACTGGATCCTGTGGGGTCTAAGACTCACTCACTCAAGCTCACCCAGCCTCTATAAAGAGGGTACCCAATCATAACCGTTGTCCAACAAACAGCGCAGTATTCACCACGTACTCAGCCCAAGTCCCTCTATGGGTTATAGTGGTACTTTTTTTTTTAATTAGTGTGAAATAGCATGATTGGTTATGATGGACTTTAAATAATAATAATAAAAAAACAATGTAGTATCAAAAACCTCGAATAAATAGGTCTTTTTTATTTTTTACTTATCTTGGAAGACAGTGAACGGAGGTTTGTATGCAGCAGATTTGTGATCTGAGCATTGAGATATCTTCTTGTTCAATAAACCTTTTATTATTTTTATATCTTGTTTTCATCAACTCCTCAATCAATATTATGATAATTATAATTAGTAATTAGTGGGTTTTATATCGTAGCTTGCACCTCTAAGAGGGACGAGGCAGTAATTAGGAGGCTGAGTGACTAATCAGGTGGAATCCCACTTTGGCTCGATCCCGGAGCATTTTCCACCTCCATTAGCTGATGATGGCTAAGTGCACCGTCATTCACTGCACCAATATCAATATCCGATATTGATCACTCCTAGAGCTGTAAAACAGAGATAACTAGTAAAACGCTTGATAACTTTTACTAGCAGTTCACGATTGTAAAATATCCTTATCTTGAATGTTATGCATTTCAGCATTAGGATGCAATTTAGTTTAGGGCCACGAAATCAATTCAAAGCTACAAATAAAGAAGTTGAAAATTATTCGCTCAACGTAATTTTAAAGAGAAAAACTATTAATTGATTTGCAAAATTTATGAATTATTGAGAGATGTAAGAATCAGTGTATGCAAATGGCTTCAACTATTTCCCGCGTAATCGAATTTTTGCAGGCCTTCCCAGAGTAGGAGATATATTGCTGTAGAAACTAGAAAAGGAATATGAAAGTGCTCACAGTTTTCTTCGCCCCCATTTTGATCAGGTGTGATGAGAACTGCGCTGAACAGTCCTGATTTACTCGCCTTCTCATCGCGGAGCGGAGAACATCTAGAAGTGTGTTCCATTCCGCTCCTCTAGGTGCAATCCATCTTGCTTCTTGCCTCACTGCGATCCATCTTGCCTTCATGCCTAGTCTTGCCTGTCCAGCGCAGGTCCTTTCTCGCTTATCTAAGCCTTGTTCCTGTAAGTCATTTTTTCCTCGCCGGGAAGGAAGTCTATTGTTAGGAACATTTTTTTCGGTGGAAGGATCTGATATTTTCCAGTTATATTTATTTTCCCTTACTTCAAACGAATCATTAAGTTACTTTATGTCTCTGGGGATTTATAGATTTTCTCTGGCACAGAGCTCCCTGTTCAAAAGGTTCCAAATTTTTTTTACTGTAGTTTTACATCCTTTGTTACAGCTAATCGAATTACATTTAATTAATTAGCAAACACTTAATCAATTTAGGATTAGTTTTATAAATAACTAGAATAAATTTTTATAATTTCAAGTGTTAAAAAAAAATCACAGACCACCAAAGGTGTTACAAATATACTAATATCTATGCTAATAAGATATTAGTAGCCTCTTTTTTCTTTTTTTTACAAAAATATTCTCTTTCAATATTAAGGCTAACATTTCTGAAGCACATTTGAATAACTATAGCAAAAGAAAGAAAAGTGAGAGAAATAACTTTTTTTTTTTTTTTTAAATTTATTTATTGATATTTACAACTGTATTACAATTATACAACAAGTAAATAGAATGCGTGTTACATAATTACAAGTAGAGAAACTACCCACTGGTAGTACTCAAATCAAAGTTCAAATAAGAAGGTCACGTGGCCATCTTCTTAGAGAAATAACTAAAACTGTTTTCATTATTGTATTAAATTAATTCTTGCGACGACTATTTTCTTTCCCCGCCTCAAGCTAGATGATATTGAAAAGTAAATCTTATACAAAATGATTCCAACTTGTAGAACTTATGTTGAATCTAAACATGGAGTTCTTTAAAAAAAAACTTAAAAAAAAATCAATATTGTTCGGTCGTGTAACTGTCAAACAGTGTATATTCAATAATTTAGTCACTGCCGCCATGATCGGCTATAGCCATCTAAATAAAAAGAAATTTGCATATACACCATATGTTCTCCGATTATGCTCACTTGCTGCTCAACCGTGGACGAATCACCAGCTTGCAAAATTCACGGCATCAGACTGAGAAGCAACCTTGGATCTCTGCAACCCCCTCTGCTATTCCGTGGTCCAGAGAGGACGACACTGAGCAACCAAGACAATTGCCAGGCATTTGGAAGACTGGAAGACCAGGTGACGATTATCAACTAACTAAGTAAGTAACCTTTACTTGGATTAACAAGCGCCCTTACAGCGCGGTTACAATTCTTAAAGACTATTGGCATCGCCATCCAATAAGGAGGCTACCGTCCCTCGCCGAGTGGCCCCGTCGCCCGAGTTTGATATTCCGCTATTAAGAGACTTCATTTCTTGTAAAGTTGTCTATTGAACAGTTATCTCTAATATTAGTAAAAAACCATAGTTCCTTGTTCATTCTTTGTTCTAGTTCCTGTTAGAATTGTTACCTTAATTTTGTATATATATAATTTTCTTAATGTATAATTTTGTATTTATGTTTCAATCTAATAAATCCACATGTTTCAGTATTTGATCTAATTTATTAAATTTATCGAGCATATTCAAAATTAAAAAATATTTTATTATTTCATTTCATTTCATTTTTGTTTTTTTCTATTCTGGCTAATCACACCTTAACAAATATTGTAGCTTGAACTTTGTATCTAATGAAAATTTCATTGTTTGATACCATTATTATTATGGTTTGCATCTACTGGACGACAAAAACATATTTGTGACAATTCCGACCTTTAGCTTGCTATACAGTTCTCCAGCGTCAATCTGCCCATAACTAAGGGATATATCAATATTGGAGGTCGAACCGAAGGAGTAGGGTAGCGGTCTCTATGCTGTAACTAATACGACTGGCGGGAGGGAGATGATCCTATTACCAGGTCAACAGGCTACGGGAAGAAATTCCCAGACGTGACTTAAATAACAAGAGACTAATTTGATAACTGCGGCTGGTGGGTTCTTAGGTTCACTGCCCGCTGTATCTTCTCACGTCTGAGCTTATATCGTTAACTGTAGATAGTGCCGTATTTAGTGCTTAGGGTTGCTTTCAAATAATAAAAAAGACAACTCAAGATTGCCAAAGGTTCCTTGATTTATTTCAGATGATATTATGGACAACGATATGGAGTGCACTTCAAAAGAAAGTACCCACAATCCTCCCTTTCTTTCGTCCTCTAGCGGTGAGAAGTAAATGATTAACGGATGATTCATTATTCATATTCTCGCGACCGAGGACAAAAATAATTAACTTTCTTATGTTCCTTGTCGTCAAAAATTATAATTGATACCCGTGTACGATTTAAGTTTTACCTTAACTTTAAAAATGCATTATATTCATCTGAAAAGAAACTCTCACCCCACCCTGTTGCTTTTGATTTTTGATCAATCAATTTTTGATTTTGATCAATTGAAAATACAAAATCATATCAATCAATATGATGATTGATCAATTATAACCATTTGAAATTAATATAATCTCTAACAGATATTCTTTGAACAAAAAGGCGAAAGGATATTTTAATTTCAATTAATGGTAAATATAGATAATGAAATAAAACTAAGAAACTCAGACTCAACCATCAACAATTTCTAAAATAAAAAATTATATAGACTTATTGATAATATTGAGCTGAATTTATTATAACTCTAAAATCAGCAAATAATAATTAATTAATAATTTATATAAACAATTTTTAAGGCACAACGCAATGTCCTAACCACTAGAACAATTTGTAATGAACATCCTTAGCGATGTGCTAGATTAAAATAAATTAAAAATAATTATTAAAAAAACGACTGAAATGATATGGCGAGAAAAATGAAGCAGCAATAATAATGCTGCTATTGCTAAAATTACATCTTGGATAAACAATGTTTTGATAACAGCGTTATAGAATATCAATAAAAAAAAATGTTAATTAGGCAATTAAACCATGAATGTAACTGAATACACTTTTCCCTTCAAAATCAGGAAAAGGTAACAAAGATGAATGATATGATCAGAGAAATAGTATAAGCACAAAAACGTCGAGTATTGGTCAGGCAAAAATCTTATGGAATGCATTCGAACGTAGGGGATATGTTCCATCAGTGGTCCATCCAATATGGTACATCAGTGGTCCATCCAATATGGTACATCAGTGATCCATCCAATATGGTACATCAGTGGTCCATCCAATATGGTACATCAGTGGTCTATTCAATATGGTACATCAGTGGTCCATCCACTATGGTACATCAGTGGTCCATCCAAGAACGCAGTTTTAATAAACTGCCATTGTCTGTATCGGGATCGAATATTAAATTGATTAAGTTAGTATTTTGATATTCAAGGATTTTTGTTTTCTATAAATTATCTTTCTGAGGTAAAGTTTTAGAGAACACGATGGCAATTTATTAAATGGCATACGACAATGGCAGTTTATTAAAACTGCGTTCTTGGATGGACCACTGATTGACCATATTTTGAGATTTTTGCCTGACCAATACTCGACGTTTTAGTGCTTATACTATTTCGCTCATCATATCATGCCAGTATTGATTGATATGATTTTGTATTTTCAATTTTCACGTATCCCAATAGATATTCCTGTTTTATTGTTTTTATTGATTAGGTTTTGCTTTTTATTAATCCGATTATAAAAATTACTAGAATAAACTAATGGTTTAATATTTCTTATAATTATTGGTCATTTTTTATGAGTAATAAATATTTTTATTTTTTAAAGAGAAAAGATAGGCCCTCGACCGGGATTTGAACCCGGAACCTTTGTCTCACCGTGACATCGCTCTGCCAATTGAGCTATCCAGGGCCCCTCCCGGTCGAGAACAAACCTTCTCTCTTTTAGATCCTATAGCCCCAGCGTGCTCCCGCCATTTTAGCGATGAATACGCAAGGATGAAGTTCTTTGAACATTAATTTTAATTTAGGATCTTATAGACTTACGTCATATTATTATTTATAATTTTTTATAATTATTGGTCATTTTTTATGAGTTATAAATATTTTTATTTTTTAAAGAGAAAAGATAGGCCCTCGACCGGGATATAATATATAATAATAATATGACGTAAGTCAATAAGATCCTAAATTAAAATTAATGTTCAAAGAACTTCATCCTTGCGTATTCATCGCTAAAATGGCGGGAGCACGCTGGGGCTATAGGATCTAAAAGAGAGAAGGTTTGTTCTCGACCGGGAGGGGCCTTGGATAGCTCAATTGGCAGAGCGATGTCAGGGTGAGACAAAGGTTCCGGGTTCAAATCCCGGTCGAGGGCCTATCTTTTCTCTTTAAAAAATAAAAATAATGGTTTAATAGCTCGAATTCAACAGAACGTTCTTTGCTTGTTTGTAATCTTAATATTTATATTCATACCGTAGATAAAAAAGTAATAATAGTTGAATCGATAGGCAGATATTAGATATAATGACCATAGAGAATTATCGATACTTGAAGCGGATGGTGTAACAGGATAAGGCTGTATCCTTTTCGCCCCATTAACCTGCTCATCTCTACCTCACTCGACTAGCTTAGCGTAATATAGATATAGCTACCGGTAGCTTATCCTAGTCTGGATACAGATACCAGTAATTATCTAGGTTAGTCTATTGTAGATACCAGTGATTATCTAGGTTAGTCTATTGTAGATACGTATGTAGTTATCTAGAGCAGCGGGGTAGATAGTATTCTGCCTCATCTAGCGGCTAAAGATTCAGGACGGTCTTAGGAATTTAGCCAGATATGGTATTACTAAAGCGCCAACCTTTTTGCCATAGTTAATGGAACAGAAGTTAAATTAGGTTGCTATATTTAAAGGATATACTGTACAACTGCTTGTGTTATAAAGGCTTAATGTTATTAAAATATTGTAAGAACAATTTAAATATAAGTTAATACATGTGTAAATATAAGATAATAAGGACGTCTTCTTCATGAGTGAACTGTACCTTATCGCTTCAGACTCGATAAGAGGCACGAAATTTAATATTGAAGGGACAAGTCCGCGTTTAACTGGCGTCGGAAATTGTCCCAAATATGCTCAACAGGACACATACATGCAGATCACGCTCCTGTTAATAAAACTAAACATTTATGGTCCATGAGATACTGTATCGTCATCTCATGTAGTAGCGAATGGGTTCATGACTTTAGAATGAATTTTTTACATAGGTTTATAACAAAGAATATTATGATAACACAAGGGAACAAATTTTTATTAATTTTTTGTTGCATGGAGTTTTAGGCCTGTTGTTTACTAATTAGAGGTTGGTGATTACAAATCTAGCCTCAGTTTTTCTCCAGCACCTTTTGTTTTTGGCAAACAGCTGATAGACATATATTTGTACTAGTCACATTCAAACTTCAATTCAACTGAGTTGTTTAGTAAAAAAGTTTGTGCTCTTGTGTTAAATAACAATGTCCAAGTTAAGAAATATCTGTAGAAACGATCCAAACTATTTCTGTAACATTTGTGGTGAATATACATTCAAAAATTGTAGGCTAAGTGTGTCAGAGTTTATAACACAGGTATATTTTGATTACTTTGGATTCGCTTTGGACATCCGTGACAAGTACTGGATCCCTCATATGGTATGTAAAACATGTGTTGAGTCTTTGAGATTATGGGCAAATAAGAAAAGACCCCATTTTAAGTATCAAACACCAATGATTTGGCGGGAACCTAATAATCATCAAGATGATTGTTATTTTTGTGTGATTGATATTAATGGAATTAATAAAAATAACCGGTCGAAATGGTCTTATCCAAACTTGTTATCTGTTACTCGACCAGTCTTGTTCTCTGGCGATGCACCAGTACCCCAAGCTTCTTCATCTGTACAAAATGATCATGATATAGAAAAACAAAACTATTCTTCAAGTGATGAAAGTCGGACAAGTGATTCTTACCCTGATTTTACTTCTGAGCCCCAGCTCTTTAATCAGGAAGACCTCAATGCATTAATCAGAGATCTTGGTCTTTCTAAAAAGACATCGGAGATTCTAGCTTCTCGATTAAAGCAAAGAAATCTTTTAACCCCAGAAACAAGAATTTCATACTATCGTAACCGAGAGGCAGAATTGCTGTCATTCTTTTCTAAAGATGACGACTTTGCTTTTTGTTCAGATGCTCCTGGTTTATTGAAAGCAATGGGAGTACAGAAGTATGATCCAAATGAATGGCGTTTATTTATTGACTCCTCTAAACGTAGCCTGAAATGTGTACTTATGCATAACGGCAATAAGCTGGGTTCGATACCGATTGCACATTCAACTACAGTCAAAGAAGAATATGCTACTGTAGCTTCTGTAATGGATAGAATCAAATACAACGAACAAAAGTGGTTGATAAGTGTTGATCTAAAAATGGTGAATTTTCTTCTTGGACAACAAGGTGGATATACAAAATATCCATGTTTTATTTGTTTATGGGACAGCAGAGCTAGGTCTGAGCACTGGATTAGAAAAGATTGGCCTTCCAGGCAATCTATGGTTCCGGGACAACTGAATGTAATAAATGAGCCCCTTGTGCCCACGGATCGAATAATACTGCCACCTTTGCATATCAAACTAGGGCTCATGAAACAATTTGTCAAAGCTTTGGACAAGGGTGGTGATTGCTATAAATACATCTCTAAGAAGTTCTTTAATTTGAGCCAAGAAAAAATTAAAAATGGAATTTTTGATGGTCCCCAAATAAGAAGGTTGATAAAGGATGAAAACTTTATTAGTTACATGACTGATATTGAAAAAAATGCCTGGAATGAATTCTTTTGGACTGCTCAAAATTTTCTGGGAAACAAAAAGGAAGAAAGCTATGCGGAGCATATTGAACTAATGTTGTTACACTTCCAGCAGCTTGGTTGTAATATGAGCATCAAAGTACACTTCCTCCACAGCCATTTGGACCGTTTCCCTGAAAATCTTGGTGATCTGAGTGAAGAACAAGGGGAACGGTTCCATCAGGACATTCGAACTATGGAGGAACGTTACCAAGGTCACTGGAATGCTCACATGATGGCGGACTATTGTTGGAGCATTAAAAACAGCCCCCGTGAACCGAATCAAGCCAGAAAATCTTACAAAAGAAAATTTTTTTATATGTAGTGGTAATTTTTTTAATAGTTTTCTTAATAAAAAATATTTTCATCTTAAAAACAGTTTATAATTATAACCCCAAAAGTAAAGCTGATACAAACAAACTGACTTCAGATCTTAAATCAGCACCTCGAGGAAGTAGAATATTAGTCAAAATATTTCATGCAACAAAAATGTTGTTCCCTTGTGTAATCCTTCCGCTCAGCTTTATAAACATCCCCGCAAGTTTTATATGAATAGATACTAACTGAAGTATACTTCAATTGGAGGGTGAACAGAATAGATAGACAGCAAGTATAGCAGTCAGCGTGTTAGTGTAGGGTCTGTAGTTGACAGATTATTGCCTGGATTTAGTTGGCCAAAGATCTTGACTAAATCATGTAACTTCAATTCCATTAAATAATAAAAACATTTTTCATCTTGCCCCCTGAGCCTGTTTGTTAATTTTAGGATAAAGCATGAATGGCATGGTCCAGGCACGTCAGTACCAATTTGTGAGCAACAGCCGTTGAGGGTTTAAGTCAAGCTTACTCAAGATTCCATTGGGTCGCACTGGTTAAGTTTGTTTGTTTGTTCATTTAACGTCACTTTATGCTGCTATGGCTAATCGGACGATGCTACAGTGGGAGCTCTAAATTTTGCCTATCCAGGTTTAATTAGGATAGGGATTTTTAACGAGTACCTGACATCGTACAGGCTCGGGACCCCCGTTTAACGTCCCTTCCGAAGGACGGCGTAACTAAGGATTTTTTACTCCCTTAAAAAAATCCTAGGGCCACCTGCCGGGCTACGAACCCGCGATCTTGAGTTTAGTAGTTTGTTACGCTAACCACTAGACCACAGGTGACCACACTGGTTGTCATTTATGGATTTAATATCTGGATTTGGTTTCCCTCACAAAACAGCCTCGATAGTTCTGAGGAAAGAAAATTTTTGATTCGTGGGTAAATAAATAAATAAAAGAAAGTAAGCAATAAATCCAGTCCTCGTCGTTTCAACAAATTCTGCTCTTTCATGGGATGGCATTTAATTTTTAATAATAAAAATTATGGACACGACAATTTTTGAGTTGATCTGGACTTGCCTGTACTTTGCCTGATAAAGGAAACTGTTTTGAAGCCTGCCTTCTCTTAAACTGCCTTGACGGCCTTCTCTTAGACTGCCTTGACTGCCTTCTCTTAGACTGCCTTGACTGACTTCTCTTAGACTGCCTTGACTGCTTTCGCTTAGACTGCCTTGACTGCCTTCTCTTAGACTTCCTTGACTGCCTTCTCTTAGACGGCCTTGACTGCCTTTTCTTAGACTGCCTTGACTGCCTTCTCTTAGACTGCCTTGACTGCCTTTTCTTAGACTGCCTTGACTGCCTTCTCTTAGACTGCCTTGACTGACTTCTCTTAGACTGCCTTGACTGCCTTCTCTTAGGCTGCCTTGACTGCCTTCTCATAGACTGCCTTGACTGACTTCTCTTAGACTGCCTTGACTGCCTTCTCTTAGACTGCCTTCTATTAGGCTGCCTTGACTGCCTTCTCTTAGACTGCCTTGACTGCCTTCTCTTAGACTGCCTTGACTGCCTTCTCTTAGACTGCCTTGACTGCCTTCTCTTAGACTGCCTTGACTGCCTTTTCTTAGACTGCCTTGACTGCCTTCTCTTAGACTGCCTTGACTGACTTCTCTTAGACTGCCTTGACTGCCTTCTCTTAGGCTGCCTTGACTGCCTTCTCATAGACTGCCTTGACTGACTTCTCTTAGACTGCCTTGACTGCCTTCTCTTAGACTGCCTTCTATTAGGCTGCCTTGACTGCCTTCTCTTAGACTGCCTTGACTGCCTTCTCTTAGACTGCCTTGACTGCCTTCTCTTAGACTGCCTTGACTGCCTTCTCTTAGACTGCCTTGACTGCCTTCCCTTAGACTGCCTTGACTGCCTTTTCTTAGACTGCCTTGACTGCCTTCTCTTAGACTGCCTTGACTGACTTCTCTTAGACTGCCTTGACTGACTTCTCTTAGACTGCCTTGACTGCCTTCTCTTAGACTGCCTTGACTGACTTCTCTTAGACTGCCTTCTATTAGGCTGCCTTGACTGCCTTCTCTTAGACTGCCTTGACTGCCTTCTCTTAGACTGCCTTGACTGCCTTCTCTTAGACTGCCTTGACTGCCTTCCCTTAGACTGCATTGACTGACTTCTCTTAGACTGCCTTGACTGCCTTCTCTTAGACTGCCTTGACTGACTTCTCTTAGACTGCCTTGACTGACTTCTCTTAGACTGCCTTGACTGACTTCTCTTAGACTGCCTTGACTGCCTTCTCATAGACTGCCTTGACTGCCTTCTCTTAGACTGCCTTGACTGCCTTCTCTTAGACTGTCTTGACTGCCTTCTCTTAGACTGTCTTGACTGCCTTTTCTTAGACTGCCTTGACTGCCTTCTCTTAGACTGCCTTGACTGACTTCTCTTAGACTGCCTTGACTGTTGTTGATGAGCCCTACGACAGCTCATGCTATAACCGAGGTAGATCATTTCACTGAGCAAGGACCAACACGAAGAGACGCTAAGTCCTATCTAGTTATACTCGAGTAAGTCTTCGCAAAGGCTTATTAAATGACCAATGTTCTGGCTTCATTTGTACTTTTTGTGGATGACGAGTATTGATTTTTAAGAATCTGATTCTAAACTAAATCCTCATTGCATAAAAACTATTTTATTAATGTTTCATTTTATTCTCGATTTCTCCTCAAGTGAGCAACAAGGTGAGGGTTGTTTGATGATTTAATTTAAACAAAAAAATATAGCTATACCTAGTCTCAGGTACTAATATAATAGTATTAATGTTAATAATTAATAATGTATGAATTTTATCAATTCAAGGCCACTTCAAATTGTAAGAAATGTATTTATTACTTGAGTGAATGGAACAATCCTTGAAGAAATGAAATACCTCCTTGAGTATAAATATATATACAGGGATTTGATCGATAAGGATGTAGTCGAATTGAGTTGATATTTTAGGTTTTACATAAATCGGCTGCAAATGCACGCCAAACATTACTGCATACGTAATTGGGAATTATTTAGTACCTTTTCATTTGAATACTAACTCAATGCAGAAAACACATTCATTACATTGTAATGTTATCAGCCAAATTGATTAATTACGTGAATATTGTCATGCATTTAAATCAAAAATTAAAACGTATGTACTGTCATGTGGAGCAAGAAAATGGTTTTCCATGAATTGAATTGAATTTTTAAAGTTCATAAATTTTTTAATATTACTGTTACATATTTTAAATAAAATCATTCAACAAATGGTAAACAAATGCCCCTTTCATTAAACAGATTTATTAAAACAATAATGTTATTGCAATTTAAACTTTTGTTAAACGCTTTTAAACAAAAATTTTATTGCAATGTACGAGTAACTCGTAAACTTTTGTTTGTTCATTTAACGTCGCTTTTTGCTGCTATGGCTAATCGGACGATGCTACAGTGAGAGCTCTAAATTTTGCCTATCCAGGTTTAATTAGGATAGGGATTTTTAACGAATACCTGACATCGTACAGGCTCGGGAGCCCCATTTAATGTTCCTTCCAAAGGACGGCGTAACTAAGGATTTTTTTACTCCTTTGTAAACTTTTGTGTTTTTGCTGTTGTAATTCTTTCAGATACGAATAATAGCAATAAGGAACAAATTCATAACGAATATAAAAAGAAACGTTGTGGTTATTCAAATATTTAACTAAATATAAAATCCATTCGATGAAAAACGAACACTTTAAAACATGAAAAATGACGACCGTAAAACATGAAAAATGACATCCGTAAAATATTAAAACATGATAAAACGTTGCGAATGTTATACTAAGATGTTTATTTGTTTTCCTCATGTGTTGAAGTTTGTGAATTTGTTGAAGTTTGTGTTTGGCGATACCTGCCTTAGTTATTAGTAATAGTTTGATTAGTGACTAGTGAGTTTTGGAATATTCCCTTAATTTAATTAATTCTTTGTCTTTTTCTATGGGCCTGATGATGTGGGGGTACAAGACCAACTAGTATTGTAGCCATTCTATTAGACCAAGTAGGGGCAACAGTTTCAGTCGGAACATGTAACTTTAATCAAGTATCCGAATTCTCCTATCTTGGATCTCAGACGTAGGACATGGATAAGAGCAGAAATTAAGAACAGTCTGGTGACCGCCAACATATGGAACTTTCAAATGAGGAGCATCATGTCCATTTAATTGATTTAGAGGTGGACAACAAGAACATCATTCATTCCATTAAAAACGCTGACATACACGACCCTTTAACAGAAAACATTAGGTTAATTTTGATGTAATGATATAATGGGTTAAAGCACATGCAGGGGATGAGGGCAACGAAAGAGCCGTTTAGCCAAAGAGGCAGCCAACAGCGAGCTCTTGCCCTCTTACAGTAAGTTCCCAATATCTTACCTCAAGAAACAGCTGACAGAAAGAACAATTAAAAACTGGAACACTACATGGACTTCATCGACAAAATCACCCAGCCTACACAGATACATTCCTCGCATAACACTCGAAAATTACCAACAATTACACAGTTCAGACTTCAAATTTACACAATTTTTAACAGAACATGGAAACACAAAACAGTATTTGAAAAGATTTAACATTATAAGAACAGACGCATGTGATGAAGATGGACAGAGCCACACTTTCTCGTACTATATGACTGTTCACGATAAGACCGACAAAGAATTAAATTGATAAAAAAACATAATACTCAAACGAGGGACTTGGCCTGAGGCAGAACATTTAATTTTTTCTAAATTTAAAACTGACTTATTATCATTTATAAAAGACATAAATTTTGATCAGCTCTAGGACATAACAAGGGCAATTCACCAGATACCTGGTTTTTCATTTTTAATTGTAACTGTTATGAGTATAAATATATGTGTATACATTAGTATTAATTACTGTCGCTAATCGTAATGTATAACTCATGAATTGATTTTTTTTTTTAGTTACATCATTTATATCATAAAACCTTTCATTTTTGTTTATTTGTATATTTGTTAAATTTATTTATTTCTTCATTACATAATTTAGGATTACAAGTTTAATTTTAATTTAATTCTCAGAAATTATCAATTTAGTCAGACTATAAATTTTGAATTTCTTGTATTGTTAAATTATACTGAAATGTATTCTGTAATTATGATACCAAATTGATCTGTAATTATTAACATCACATGTAATGACATGTAGTATGCTTACTTAAGTATATTACATGGAGCATGTCTTAATATTAATAAACTGTCCCTCCATGGGGTTAAGAAAAAAAAAAAAAAAAAAAAAAAAAAGGTGGACTAAGTTAACTCGAACTACCTCAAATTCGGAAGATAAAAAGGTACGAATTTTACTACGAAAAGTACTCCGACGTAAACGTAATTAAGTCTTCGGCCCGGTTAACATCTGATGGTAATGGCGACGGAAAGCAAATGAAGACATTTATGAACTGCTAAACTATACAGATTTCACTATAGTGATCAAATTAAATCGTCTTCGGTGGGCAGGTCATGTCTCTAGGTTCCAACCAACTGCCACTCCTAGGATGATGTTGACGAAAGAGTTGCAGGGGCGTGGAGCGGTCAGAAGACCAAGACCAAGATGGACGGAATGCGTAGCGAATGATGCCCAGAAAGCAGGAGTGAACAGCTGGATTACAACTGCCAGCGATAGAAGAGCATGGCGTTCGGTGTTGGAGAAGGCCAGGACCACCTACAAGGATGTTCTGGAAATGTTGCGGTATTTACACTAAAGGGAATCCTGTACAGGAACACCCTCAGATCGGTCGGTTAAGTGAAAGGAAGGGAACAAAGGAAGGGATCCGATGCTCTAATCCAAGACAAATGAAAGCGGAAACATTAAACTTGCTAGAGATGGCTAAATCACTAAGACAACTAGGTGTTTGATTCCGGCCGGATTGGCGTTAAATTATTCATAGGGCTGTGTAGGATTGTGCAGGGGCGACTGATAGTGTATTCACCGTCGAGGAAACCTCCCTGAATATTCATAAATGTGATCTAATGGCCAGCACCAGTACTGGTACCAGCGGTCCTCCGCGTCCGAATTATAGTTGTCATTAATTAGGGCGGAATTGTGTATCGCAATACGTTCCTTTAATCGGAAGCCAGTTGAAGCCAATCGATTAATATTTAATAGTTACTGACTTATCCAACAAAATGTTGTGTTGACAGAACTCTATAGAACACATGGCTATCTTAAGCGCAAGCAGTGCTAATGTGTAATATAAACATAAAATCAACTAAATATATAAATTAATACTTAACAGTGAATCGTATATTGAAGCATTAGGGATAAAAAAAAATATTTAATATGAATCTAGTAACGGGAGGAGACAGAAGACATATTTCTAGGTAATTTGATGATAGTTTTAACATTTAACGCGGTAGGTTAACAAACTACGTGACACAATGAGGTTCCTCGTAATGTCAAGGCGATAGCTCATGAATTGGAAAAGGTAAAGAAGAATTATTTATTAATTAAACCTTAAGGCCTACAAGAAATTAACAAGCAAAAATTGTATATAGTATCTGTAGTAAAAGTGTTTTAATTTTTATTATTTTAATAATTCCTGTTAATTTTTTGTAATAAAGGCTTTATTCATTCATTCATTCATATATATATATATATATATATATATATATATATATATATATGAATATATTATATTATATGATATATATATATTATATATTATATTATATATATATTAATTAAACCTTTAATATTTATGTATATATTAGGAACATATTCCAGTAGGAATTGGTCTCCAGGGAAGTTAGACCATCACTCCCTAAGGGGAAGGCCTACAAGAAATTAACAAGCAAAAATTGTATATAGTATCTGTAGTAAAAGTGTTTTAATTTTTATTATTTTAATAATTCCTGTTAATTTTTTGTAATAAAGGCTTTATTCATTCATTCATTCATTCATATATATATATATGAATATATTATATTATATGATATATATATATTATATATTATATTATATATATTAATTAAACCTTTAATATATATATATATATATATATATATATATATATATATATATATATATATATATATATATATATATATATATATTTCCAAAATAACTGAATGATCATGGAGAAAATCGAAGAGAAAGAAACTTCATTCAAATTTGCTAGAGGCGCAATTGCGCAGGTGCAAATAAAAAATTAAATAATAATAATAATAAAAATAATAATAAATCTGGTTCTGAATCAGCTTAATTGAGTAAAAATAATAGTTATATCGATTATGAATGAAATAAATAACATAATGCAATGTTTTGTTTGTTTATTTAACGTCACTTTATGCTGCTATGGCTAATCGGACGATGCTACAGTGGGAGCTCTAAATTTTGCCTATCCAGGTTTAATTAGGATAGGGATTTTTAACGAGTACTTGACATCGTACAGGCTCGGGACCCCCGTTTAACGTCCCTTCCGAAGGACGGCGTAACTAAGGATTTTTTACACCCTTAAAAAAATCCTAGGGCCACCTGCCGGGCTACGAACCCGCGATCTTGGGTTTAGTAGTTTGTTACGCTAACCTCTAGACCACATGTGACCGTCATTATGAAATGTTTTAGCATTATATCTAATCTTAAAGTTTATTGTACTATAACAAATATAGTATTAATATGAATGAACTGTTTTATTGACTAACCTGAGGTATCTTGAAGAGCCTGAGGAGATTGGCAACCTGTATAGAAGTGACGCTGGACGCTGCGCCAACAACGCCAGAGATCACTTTGCGCACTTGTGTCTTGTTGCAATGGTACTCCCCGTCGTCGATGTTGCTGATGGAACCTGATGAAACCAAAGCAATCCATCTCTTAGACATTTCATATCGAATTATCTAAAGTATTAAGGTGTAATGGGTTTAATGTAAAATGATTCTAAAGCATAAAGGATCTAAATAAGCCGATATTCTAGACTTAATGAAGTGAAGCCTGGCACAGAAATTGTTTGGAAGGAACACAATATTCCCCGAGGCTTATCAGTAATTGATAGCTAAGAAAGATTAGCAACTAATGGCTCTACCCGAGCAGTCCATAATGCTATATTCTATTTATCCATTAGCTTCCTAATGTCCACAATTTACCTGGATTAAGATCCTTCAGGATTAATTTCAGGATAAATTGGGGCTTCCTGTTGCAAAAATTGAACTCGTTTTACCTGACTGTGTCAATAATTGTGATAAATCTTCATTTTATAGATTTTTAAGTTTCGAAATGTGAGCATTAATTTTTTTAACTTTGAAAAAACTAGATATAGTTTATCATTAGCATAGTTAAAACTATCTAGTGGTGCATGGGAGACCAAAATGACACTCTTTCATTCTATGGTATCCTCAACGCTCCTGTATGCTGCAGAAATTTGGAGTTTAAACCATTATACAAACATAGAAGTAGCTAAATTAAAATTCTTAAAATACCTATATTATTGGCCAAAATGCACTCCAAATTATATTGTACATCTAGAAACAGGTCGTAACCCACTTATCGTAACAATCCTAAAGAAAATTGTTAACTTCTAACTAAAAATACTGTCTATCCCTGATTATAGATTACCCCGTAAATGTTTCGATAGACTTGTGGAGCTAGATAAGAAAAAACAGGACTTGACTTTTAACTGGATCTCACAACTTAAAATGGTAGCTACAACCCATCATATTGAAGAATATTTTGCAGATTTTCATAACCCCAATGTTTTATTAGCTAATAAACATGTTATTCTTGAAAAAGTAACAAATCATTTACTGTCGAAGGATATCGATAGAGCTCTTAACTCAAATTACAATCCAATATACAGAACTATTTGCACCTATACCAACCCTGAACCTGAAAGATATTTAAAATTCAAGATAAACATAGAAAAATTAAGAACCGTGAGTAAAATAAGAATTTCAAACCCTGAATGCCTGAAAATATTTTATAGGAACAACACCTGTGTTCTCAGAACTGATGAAAAATGTCAGTGGTGCCATGGGACCATATTCAATAGATTGAAGCATATAATATTGCATTGTAAATTTTTTGTTAACACACGGAAACAATTTCTGCAAAAATATATTGTCCAGCATGAGGATGAATTATCACTTCAAAATGTACTCACTATGGACAGCGTGGAAAAATTAAACAACATTTTTTTCTATCATCAGTTTATATGTAAAATCCGGGCTTTAATTGTGGTTTATGGTTTCGGGTACTTCTACAATATCTTGATTGTAACGTATAGAAAGAATAAGATAACTGTTACAATAAAGTATCAGCGGGTTAGTACATAAATACTTTAATTGTAATTGTAATTGTATTTACCTATTTCATTAGGTATATGCCTTGTTTGCGTTATTTGTTTGGAAGATTGTTATTCTTTTGTTATAATTGATACTGTTCTGTTCTGACTAAAAATTTTGTTTATTTATTTATTAAACGAGTGTTGATTATTTAATTATTGTGAAATATTTACATATTGTAGATATTATATAACTGTAAATAAAAATAACTGTAATTAAGTGACGATATGCTAATTACTAATTACTAATAATTATCACTATGTGGGCCAGACTCAATGGATACAATGTTATACATTAAAGCCAATAAATAATTTATTATATTATTATTATAAGTTAAAACTATCGTAATAAAAAGGTGCAAATATTTTATCCAAATATTATTACATGATTATTAAATATCTAGGAATTGAAGGATTATTTCTTGTAAGTTACATGGTTTAATTTATTCCTAAACTAGTTTAAATAAACATTGCAAATAATGTATCAGTATGATAGTGAATTTTTGATTTATTCAATAGTATTCTTCTGTGAAATCTACTCATTTTACGGCGATTTTTATTTGGTATTTGTTATTTTCATACTGTTCAGGATGTTCAAGAATCCATTTAATTGCTGTTTAAATTCTAATTTTTGGAGTGGGTTAAGCTTGTGCCACCAAAAGTTAACTTCGAGTTCATCATGTTGAATCCCCTAATTTTCCCTAGTGCACATATCTCTGGAATATCCATCAAATGGGGCTTATTATTGGACATAACTTTGTAAAGCTAAGTTATATTATATGTTGTATAATTATCGATCTCAGGTTTCATTTAGGTGCTTATCACAAAAACTCAATAACTTTTTTTTTTTACCAAAAGCTTTTTATGACTTAATAGGTGTTATATATCGGTTTCAATGTATTTATAGGTGTCATATACAATAATTTAATGTGGTTATGTTTTATGCATTATTAGCCAGCTGTTGCCTCACTGACCTCAGCTAATAGCCCTGAAGAAGATCTGAAATGTGGGTCCAAACGTCCATTTCAAAAATAAGCAGTTCTTCTTACTAAAGAGATTTTTTTCTGATCCCCACCTTCCTCAATTATTCTTGTAAATTTTCATGCAACATATTTATTATCATGTCTTATTCAGCCTAAGGACAACTTGGGAGAATGAAATGATTTTAGAAAATCACTTTAATCAGTGCCCTGGTCGCTACTTAGAGAGCTAGCAGTCTCGCCCGAATCCCAGAGCAGTTAGTCCAGGTTATCGCTAATCCCCTTCGGAAATAATTCACGATTAAGGTTATATTGTTTTAATGCCCCAAGTTATGGCTAAGTATTACTGTAATGAGCAGGGTCACGTGATTTACTATTAGTGAACTCCAAAAAATATTAGATTTTTTATATTTATAAAATCGAAATATCAGATGATACAAATGGTGCATTAAATTTTGAATAATAATTATAATGATAATAATAATAATAATAATAACCTTTATTTGCTCATAAAATATAATAAACATATACAAAAACTTCCTTTTTTTTTTGAAATTTTTGATAATTCAAATTTTGAATAAGATCTATAACTAAGTCTAAGAATAAGTAAACTAATTTTATCAGGTGGAACATTATTGGATTTGGATGAATATTATTATAATAATACATTAACATAATGAATATTATCACCCAAGACAAGATATATATATATATATATATATATATATATATATATATATATATATATATATATATATATATATATATATATATATATATATTGGTGATCAGTGTAGTTTTGTAAGAACTATGGCAAACAAACCAAATAAAAAAAAAGTCAAATAATTAAGTATTAATATTTATAATGTATCTTGCGTCAGAGAAATGCTAAAATGAACACAATTTAATTTTGTTATATAGTTTGTTGGGCTAGTTGTAGATGGCAGGGCGTTGGAGTCCGTCATTTCAAGGAGACACCGAAAGCCAATAGGTTTACATGCGAGAAACAGGTACTTTCGGGGTCGGAGTGGACCTGAAAATTGAACATCAATTATGCGCCTCTGCGTGGAGTCCCAGGAGCCGGCGGACAGAGAGAAGTTGGGTCCCTCTTTCGCAAATGCGGCAGAGAGTCAGAAACACCAGCCCATGTGCTGGGAAAATGCCCCAACAACTCCCTCCTCATAACACGCCGACACCACAGGGTCAAACACGAATTAATGAGGCTCCTAAAGGAAAAAGACTTCGTCTGCTTTGACGAGGTCTATTGTATCGACACGGTGGGATCCACAAGATATGCAGATATTGTCGCATTTCCGAAGACCGGAAAGGTAGCCTGTGTCGGAAAGGATCCGACGGTGAGATTTGAAAATAATGACCTTGACCAGGCGGGTGGAGTGGAAAGGGAAAAGAAGGAAATATATGAAAAATGCCTCCCTTTCCTGAGAGAGAGAGTTCACCGTGAGAGGCCTCTGGTTTGGGTCTCGCGGAACGGTTCCGAAAAGAACATGGAGCTTCCTCGATGACCTGGGTGTCAATGGCAGGGATGTGGCGGTGCTCGCCGAGAATATTATTCTTGATTCCCTGGGGATAATTCACCTTCATGTATATAGTAGCTGATACCCCACACGCTGATTTTTTTTTTTTTAATTTATTTATCTTCATAAATTGTATGGTAGTGTATGTGTGCTTGGTTTATCTGGTTTGTATTTTCTTTATTTTCTTGTATATGAAAAAAAAAAAAGAAAAAGAAAAGAAAGTAGAAACAAAATTAAGAATTGTACTGTTGTTTTTAAGTATGCATTTTAAACAAACAAGTTTTAATGTACATTATGTACGATTTGATTGATCAGTATGCTGTGTATTAAGGCAATCCAATATAATTGGACAGCACTGCTGAAAATAAAGCATTTCTCTCTTGTACTACTTTTAAACAGCATTTAGTGAGTGTTCTTCAACTTTTGCATGGAACATTGTTGACTTATCGAGTTTCTTCAGAATTTTATTCGTTTTCCATCCCAGCAGATGAGGCGACCCTCTTTTAACACGAGGCTTTAACACAATAAAACCTTCATCTTGAATTATTTATGAATTGTGTTCCTTTTCACCCACTCTTACCAATTGGGCCAACTATTGAAGAAATAATTTCAAAATGTGATACATTCTGCCCATTTAACACCTGACACCTGAACTAATAATAGCTCATACGGGGGTGTTAAAATGGCAATGCGGGAAGTAAAAAAGACCCGGCATTTGAGGAACATTTCGGAACCAACTGGACTTGCAAATGGGCCCAGGCCTTTATTACAGTTTTTTTTTTTTTTTTGAGATTTCGGGCCTACGTTTTGTTAGGGCAGGCTTATTAAAAGAGGCGAAAAAATGTAGGATGGGAAGGCTCCAACCAGCGGTGTTTTATTTCATGAATAATGATCCTCAAATCGGAATAATGATTTATTCATCTGAGAATAATTGCTTTCGTTCATTCCGATTTTATTGTTAAATGTTCATAAGTATTGTCAGTTTATTTTATAGTAGTAGACAAGGATGTGGACTACAATAAGCCATTGCTTTTTTCGACTTTTACACTAAAATAAGAGAATCATTTTTATATCTAAAGATCACATTTCGAATTCTGATAATATGATTTGGTTGTTATCTCTTGGAGCAGTCGAATGTTGTATATTCAATAAGATTCACCCAGCTATTTACCTGTTTAATATTTATTTTTGTACTTATCTTATCATGTACTGCCGGGCCTAGCTGACGGCTTTTTCCGTATCAGGCGGATAACGTTATGCACTTCACCTTCTTCTGCAGATGAACACTTCCCGTAGAGTTCCAATCCTTCTATATTCTTCCATGGATTAGTCAAATCCGGGATGGAATTCTGACTTCTGCCTGTCTGCCTATTGCCTTTTTTCCACTATACTTCAGACTGAGCTAGTCGAGAATGATCTTGTTATCTAGCTAGTCTTGTTATCTTCTTCCTGACTACTTCAGTTGGACTTCAAGCTCAAGTCATGTTGCAGCTTCCAGTGCACCATGATGAAGAAGCTGTGTACTGTATTTGTATGAGTAATTCATTAAAAATATACATCGTCAGACTGAAAGTAAATCGTAATCACCACAATTGGTATAACTTGTCGGCAACAACGTAACAATGCAACAAGAGAATTTTCATTAGAATCATTTTTTTTTCTAACTTAATCTATAATTTTTGTTATCATTCTTCAGGTAAAGATTCATCTGATCACTAAACTAGCAGACCAATAAAGGCCAAAGTTTGCATCAACTATTTGGTTTGATTATATATCTAACTAATGATTAGAATTTTTATATGCTTATTTAGTTTTAATGTTAATTATTTCTATCAAAGATTAGCCGTTTCCTCCAATTTATAATAGTTAGACTTATTTCATCCTGAATAATAGGGACATGAATAGAACAATCCGGTGTGATGGATGATTTGTGTGTCATTATCATAACTTCATTATATCATTATTAATAAAATGTTGTATATAAATATTGTAAATAATGAGGAAGCTAATTCATGTAATATATATAAATAAATACTTTTACTATTATTATCATAACTTCACTTTGAATTAGCATTCATTTTCCATCAATCAGAGCGTCAGATTTGAAAATTGATATCTATTAGTTAATATAAAAGTCGAAATTATTTGTTAGAACCTGTTAACTTATCGTCTTTATGACCTTTAGGTTTATTTTTTTCATCTTTAGCATCCCTAAAGTATTTTATGTATCTGGAACCGTTGGTAAGAAAGGAAATCATGGAGCAAACATTGCTGACTAACATAACCTAGAAATGAGATAGTTAGCGTAAGGCATTGACAATGGGCTGAGCTGATAAGGGGTGAGGGGGGGGGGGAGGAGAGGAAGATATTGTGAATGAATTGTGAACTGGCGGCGAGTCTTTAATTACCCTCCCCTCCCCTCTCCCCTTGTCGTCACCCCTCCCCCCTCTCTCTCCTTCCCACTCCCCCCCCCTCTCCATTCCCCTCTTCCCCCCTTTCGCTCCTTCCATCTTCCCCCTTCCCAAGTCGTCACCCCCCTCTCTCCCCTCCCCTCTTCGCCCTGTCGTCTGCCCTCCCTCCCCCTGTCCTGGCTACAACAAGTTACTTATAAATACTCTGTTGCCAACTGCCACGACTATTATTTTGAATCCATTCATCAATTATTTCTTCTGGTTTCAACCGCGTCTTCAAATTCTTTACCAACGTTTCGCATAGGGCTCCTAGCTTCCTCAGGGCTCAATTAGGAACAGAAAATGTTCTTATATATTTTGGTATTTATAGCTTGTCGGGGTCGGGGTCGGAGCCTATTGTTACGGGCTACTGGGTATTAAATATGAATTAAGCTATTCCTTAATCAAAGATACTTCTATTTATTTACAAAAGTGATAAAAGAATACAATTAAACTATTAACAATTACTAACAAAGAAACTAAACAAAGCAATTATTAAAAAATCGATTATTAACTGAAATAAATTTACAATAACAATATTTTAGATATTTATAATCTAGGCCTAACTTCTATTTAATTATTACAATAATATAAGATATTATTATTACTAAATAGCTTAACTATTTACATAAGCTTGTACAAAGCACATAAAATTACAACTGCTACTTAACTAATTAATTACTACTAATTAACACTTACAGTTCACTAATTAAAGTCCACCGACCGTAAGAATCTCTGAATATAACAAACTGTCACACAATTACACTCACAAACTGTCACTGACTTATTACACTGGCTTATCACTGTTTCCGATATTAACCGGACCGTGTGCTTTAACACTCTGCCTCTACTCGTGCTGAGATGCTGTTTATATACAGAATGACAGATCTAGAACATACGGGAAGGATCTCGAAGTTTCGCGAAAAGGCCTCTTTCATCTCTGCCGACAAGGGGGCTTTGTTCTCTTCCAGGAATCGCCAATTCCCGCGCTCGTAACACTATTCTTCCAGTGTTCTGATTGGCTCCGACTGGGTGGACCCGAACGGCTAGCTCTCGATTGGTCCATGTTCTTTTAGTCATGCTTACTTTCTTCTTGGCCACTAATTAGCTATAATATGTTCGGAATCCATAATTACCTAAATTTACATTTTTCTTCTCTGTTAAAATTTTAGGGGTGGTTTACTATTTGTATTGCTTCTAATATATTTCTTTCTTTTGTGTTATTACACTGATTAACCATTCTAATTCTGTCAAACTCGACAGCATGGTTGGTATTCACAAAATGTTCTGTCAATGCTGATGACTTGTGCTCTGTAAGTACTTTACATGTCTGCCTGTTTATCCTCCGTAGTCCTTTCTACAGGAACATGCTCTGTACGCTGTAGACTCCTGGCGTCTTGAAACCTTATCTTTTGCGCTACGCAGAACCTGACTTGCTTTTCTTTCGGTGGTGTAAGTTGTCCTTATTTTGACCTTAGCGGGACGGTCGAAACCTGTAGGAATGATTGATGAATAGATTCAAGTTACATATAATTGAAAAAGTTTAAGGCGCAGAAAGCTCAAGCCGAATCTTAGCCCATTGCTGTTTACTCCACTTACAACACCGCTTAAGTTCCCCACTGTATAATATACTTCAGAAAAACATGATTGCTCAGAATAAGAGTTATGCAAGACACTCTAACGTTCTTACACTTTACATTTCAAGTGAACAGACACACACACACACACACACACACACACACACACATATATATATGTATATATATATTCTATGTTTTCTTTTTTTGAGTTTCAGTCCTTTTTTTATTTATACCAATTCTCAGGCGACGTTTAGACTATTAGGAAACAAAGTATTATTTTTGTAAATAGTTTTTACTCCTTTATATTCATTGAAATATTGTAGTCGGCGAAATTTTCGACTCTCGCACTTCAACGAAACTTTGTAATTTTCATCATTCCTGAATCCATATCGGCTAGCTTTGACATAATGTCTGCTTCTGTGTCTATCATCGCATAACTCAAAAAGTATCAGCTTCATAAAGTTGAATTTTCGTATTTAGCAATGATGCAACGTTTCAATTAGTTGTGAAAATTTTTTTTGTCAGACCATAACTGAAAACAGTACTTTACTTTATGATACATTAATATCCTTTAAGAAATTCCTCTTTTTGAAGAATGGGCCATTTTTTTATTTAATATTTAACAGTTCCATATTTTTACGAATTTATAAACCCCTACGTAGGATGAAGTCCAAAATTCCTCGGGAAGAGGGAACAGAACAGCAAGATATAAAAGAATGAAGAAATGGTGGGCGGTAAACACGGCACATTTGATCTAGAGTCATCCGAAATGGCAAAAAAAAAAAGAAAAACAAATGAAATATTGCTATCCTAAATATAGTTGTTGGAGAACCGCATAAAATATTTCACTTGAAATTCTGAAATGCCTTTTACCGCTGAGCTAATGCTAAAAGTGATAAGGAAATCCTGTTAAAATATATCCCGAATTTTTAATTCACTTTACGTAGATCATTATATCAGTACTAATCAATGAAGTATTATATTTTTTAGATTTTTACGGATAAATCTATTCTAATCACAACTCAATTCGTTTTCACAACATTTTTAAAGTTATAATTATCATTATTTTTCGTATATTTTGCCAAAAGTATTAATCGACAATTTAAAAATACTTGATGACGTACAGGATTAATTTGATTTGATCAAAATTCAAATATTCTAATGAAGTCATGTGTTGTGGCCAGAGCATATTTAATTCTTATTCTTCATTGGCACCTGCCAGGTATGTCACTGTTACCTGTGAACACAATGATTGTCATGAGAAGCATGATTAGGAGCAATACTCAACAGCACCTCCGGTTTCAGAGGAATCATTAGCCTTGTCTTGAGTCAAGTGGGAAACATCGTTTCGAGTTTAAAGGGAATTATTAATCTTGAGTTGAAAGGGAACTGTTGTCTTGGGTTGTTAAGCACAATATCTGCTTTGTGCTAGGCCTTAGTGCAGTTTATACGTATGTTCACTTTGTGTAGTTGATGTATCACTGCCTTCGAAATTTTATTGGTTTTACTGTAAAACGTTTCTTAACATATCACCAATTTTTTTTTTGTATAGAATAAAAAAAAAAAACCAAAAAAAAAAACCTTTATTTACAGTTTTACATATACAAGTAGCAATAAGTGTACATACATGTTCCGGACTTCCTTTGCATGTTTAAACAACAGTGAATTTAATTAATTTAAGTTGTCTTTTATAAGTAAATTTTACAATAGCAGGAAAAATGTAGAAAAAACCCGCTTAAAAAAAAAAAAAATATAATAATAAATAAATAAATAAAATAAATAAAAAGAAAAGAAAAATTAACCATAATAGTAATTGTAATTTAAAATACATAAAAATAATACTAAGTAAAGTAAGTAAATATAATAATAATAATAAATAGAAAATAAATACACAATTAAAAATAAATACAGATAACTAGATTATGTTACCTACGAATAGTGATTTGTTAAGTGAGAAGTATATGTTTTGTTCTTTTGTGCGTGTACCGTCGTAGTGAATGTTTATCATAGTTACCGATTTCTCGGATTAATGGGTTTTCGGAAGCTGGAGTTTTTCGAAGTATGCTTTTGTTTGGGCTGAAACATATTGTTTTATCGTGGGAAGTTCAAGATCTCTGAGCATAGTCGATATTTTCGTGTAGCGGGGATAATTATTAATAATTCTCATGCATAGGTTTTGTACCCTTTCCAACTTTCTATAGTTTGTAGCGCAGGTTGAACTCCAGACAGGTGTGTATAGAATAGATTTTAAAAAAAAAAGGGGGATTATTATTATATGTTCTTGCTCTGGTGGTTATCATATACTTTTGTTCTTGCTACAAGTTACATATCAGTTACATCGGTATATAACTGGACCATGATAGTAACCTTTTTTCGCCCAACTCTTTACACGATTCCCAGTCAGTGTACTCGTGACTTGAAAGGTTAAATTACTCCGAACTTCATAAACCCGGAGCTCCATTAACACAAATCATTTAGATTGTGTGCAAACAATCTAGACTAAAGTAAAGAGACCCAATAATTTTGTCCCTTAATTTTTTTCCGTGGCAGTTTTTCATTTTAAATATTCAGGTCTGTTTCATTTTCTTGGAAATAAAGGTACAATTAACAATTAGCGGTCATGTAAATAATCACGATTTGTTCTACTAAATAAAAGAGTGATTATAACATAATAAATAACAAATCCTTTCTTATTCTAAGAGCTAATAAGTCTGTGCATAAGTTTTGAAAGTTGTTGATTCCTTTTATTTTTATTGGCAAACATGTTACTAACAGGAACATTAGGAACATTGCTTAGTGAAGGAATATTCATAGAATTATGAGTAGTGGGTTGAGTCACTGGTTGTGTAGATTGAGATACTAGATTGTCACCTGTTATTTCAATATTTTCTGAATTAATATTATTATTTAAATTACCACATGTTTTGGGTAGGTTAGGTTTTTTAAATAATGTTTTAACTTCAGAATCTTTAGTATTCATCTTTTTTTTGTCAATTTTACCTTCAGTTAAAGAAATACTGGAGTTGCTCCTTACCTTTCTTTTCAAAAGAGTAGAAATAACGGCTTCATCGTCTTTCCTACTTGTTCCGGCAATTTTATTGTCTATCATCAGAAAAGTGTCCTTTTTAACTAAATTATACTATAAGTCACTTCAAAATTTTTCACTATAACACACATCGAAAATACATGAATTCAATAAATCCAAAAACTTAAAGATAACTTAAGCAAGTTCACAGTTCGAGGCCAGCTGATTATTCCGAATAAAGAAGATTTCTTTTAATGACTTTTGCTGTTGGATATTTAATGCTCTTCAATTTTTGGTATGAAATGTTTTAAGCTAGGATTATCCGTTATATGTTTACAGCCAGAAAACTGATAAATTACACCTCCTATATCTCCTGTTATCCTCTATTTACTTCTCATTTTATATCCCATTGTAGTTTATTATCATTTCAATTAAACAGTGGCTTCAAGTTAAAACAGGTCGTCCTGTCATTCCCGCTGTAACCGACCAATGATACAAAATGACGACCAGAACCGCCAACAGTACGATACGATCACTTCCTTCCTTATCTATGACCAATAGGGCTCCCATATCTTTTGATAAGGTTAAGATCTGTATTACGTAAATCGATATATCCCCACCATCGATATACAATCGACACAGGGATACTTGTATTAAAGCTGACTCCGCCTCACCCACAAAGGAACTAAGACTGTAAGAAGTCCTTTGTAGTCCCCTGTTCCACATTCCCTGTTCCTCTCTTCTCCTCGTTAACTCCCTTATTGCTCTGTTGTTCCTTCTTTATGTCGCTCCCTGTTCCTCGGCTCGTTCCAAGTTCCTCCCTTCTCAATCTCCCTCCTGGCGGCTTTTGAATATAAAGAGCGGTTGAGGCGATGCCGGCATCAGCTGTTTTTTATTTCCAAGAGGGAATATTGTTGCCACAGGTGAGAGTGCAGGTGTGTTCCGCTGTCCACTTTCCTCGCTTTTATTAGCGGTAATAATTTATATAATTGTTAATATTTTGTATATATTTAAGGTAAATGTTTATGAGATATTAAGGTTTATATATTATAGCAACTGTTTACAAATTACTAATAACTCAAATATAACTAATTGTCTCCACGTTACTTTTTTTTTTAATAATGAGAACTAGACTGTTCAAGAACAGTATTCCAAAAATAAAAGAGGTGAAAATTCAAATAGAGTCACAAACAGTTCGTAAAATCTACAATTTTATTCGTAATTTTGAGAAATGATTCTATCGTGTACTAAATTAGCTACTGTTATATCTCATCATTTAGTTTTAGTTAACACTAAATGATATTCGTATTGCCAATCAATTAAATTTTTTTTTAAATTTATTTATTGATATTTACAACTGTATTACAATTATACAACAAGTAAATAGAATGCGTGTTACATAATGACATGAGACAAGTAGAGAAACTACCCACTGGTAGTACTCAAATCAAAGTTCAATAAGAAGGTCACGTGGCCATCTTCTTTTCAGACGCCTCGGAGGATTATCGGGAATTGAAGAGGATGCTAGGTTTGAAACTAGAGGGTTTGAGTGGTAATGAAGTTTGTTATGAAAGGATAGGTACCGGGTTCGGGCCAAATCAGCAACAAAAGGGACATTAAGGTCGTTATGGATGACTTTATTCTTAACAAAATAAGGAGCATTGAGGATTTTACGAAGGATTTTGGATTGTAAGGATTGGATACGAGAGGAATTCGATGGCTTAGTGGAGCCCCATAGCTCTACTCCGTAAGTCCAAATAGGTCGTATGATGGTCATGTAGATGAGTCTTTTGTAGTTAATTGGGAGCTTAGAGCGTTTGTCTAGTAAGTATTGAAGTAGCCTGAAACGTCGAGCGGTTTCTTGTCTTTTCAGTCTTGTATGAGAATTCCAGGTCAATCGTTTGTCAAGGTGCAACCCTAAGTATCGGATCTGTTCTACAGGCACCAGAGGGATATTATTAAAGGATACTGAAGGGCAGGAAGTCATTGGTTTACGACGTAAGGTAAAAGTGATTTGATGCGATTTTTGAGAATTTATTTTAATTCTTCAGTTTTGGCACCATTCTTCAAGATCAGTGATATGGGATTGGAGGCTTTGGGATGCAATAACTGGATTGGTGTTGACTGATAATACACATGTATCATCAGCATACGTGGTAAGGATAGTATTAGGATGAGTTGGGATGTCAGCTGTATAAACTGTATAAAGGATTGGGCCTAGGATACCACCTTGAGGAATTAAATTTTAAAGTAAGGAAGAAGAAAACCAAATTTAATTAATTATAATACAGAAAATCTTGTTTAATCTTGAGATTAACTCTGTTTTTATAGCAACATCACCTTAAAATGAAAATGGATTAATATGATTAATATAGGAATATTACTTTGAGTCTTCTAATAGGCCCTAAAGGGGTAAAAATACGGATCTAGTAATTTTCATTGTAAATATACGCTCTTAATATTTTTATATAAAACTTTAATCCATCTATTCCAAAATTGATGATTCAACTGGATTTCTTGTTCCATCTATGATATGTCAAAAATGAATTATTAATATTAAAAAATTAAAAAATAAATGTTTCATTAGTTTCTTTTGAGCCTTCGAGGTGGTGGGATGTTTCTTGTGTGCATTATTCATGTTTTGTTTTGCTGTTATTCTCTTTCTACCCTGAGGATGCCTGAATGGGCGAAATATTGGACAGATAATTTCTATTTCTGTTTTAGTTTGGAGACTTAAGGCTTTTCGTTGGAATTTTTCCACGGTCTTAACATTTATGTAAGGTCTCTTTTTTACTTTTCAATATTAAATAATAAAATTAGATACAAAAAAATAAAATATTACAAATACCTAGTACGTTTATTCACAAGAATCATACCCCTATATCGCTTTAGTTTGTAGCGAAATAGAAAACATGTTTGCTATATCTTCACTAATCTCCTAGCAATTTAATATAATAATAATAACCAAATACCTATTTGGAATCTCCTAGCAAATGTACTTCTTAGATTGTATTACATTACAACATATTGTATTACATTACAACATATTGTATTACATTACCTTAAGCAATAATATAATATCAATAGTAACAAAGGCTACTCACTTTGAGGAGCAACATTTCCGGAATATATTGACATCTTATTTAACTTCTACGAGCATTATCTCTGCCTTTCATTTTCATCGACAAGTAACCAACGATTTTTTGAAAAACAAGTTTTGAAATGTATTAATGTTTATTTACTTGTGATCCATTATTATTATTAGTACTATAAATTGAAAACATTTGTGTCTCAAATTAATTATTGTTTTTTTTATGACCAGGTCGACATGAGGATGGAAGAATGTCGACCAATCATGAGCAGCCTGTGACTTCCAAAGATATGCCACACCTAAAAAAAAAACACTGATGTCCTGTACATGAAAAGTGAATAGAGACGGGCGCATGTTTCTTATTCAATTTTTGGATTCAACGTATCATGAAACGTGAAACATAAAATTTCGAAATAAGAGAATTTTCTCTTGGCATGCTACAATGGTTGAATATTTAAAATTAAAAAAAAAAAAAATCATTAGGATTTTTTAATGATTAATTAATTATTTTAATTATTTAACGATAAATAGTGAACTGTTTATTTGTATGTGTATGTGCTTGTGCAGGGTGGCAGGCAGTTGCTGACAACAACCTCAAGTTCTGCCTTGTTTCTGCCAGTCGTCACTGTTGATTTGACTTGGGCTTGAACGTTGGTTCATTAGTGTTAGGCTGGTTTGGTCTATATTTAGTTAAACCCAATCCTGTCACAGGCTGATTTCTCCGATTATTAATAAATCCTGCTGTGTCAAATAACTCCTTGTGAATACAAAGAACTGTAGTGTAGTATACTAAGTAATTCTATTGCAAGAAATCAGTATCTCTTTTCTAAATATTTGTTCAAACGAATTTCTCAATTCAATTCTCAATGTGTGTGTGCTTAACGAATTATACCATGTTGAGAATTCTTGGCCCAGTGGCCTATTTCCAAAGCTCGATATAAATAAAGCAAACTATATCTTATTATATATAAGATATAAGATATTATTATATATCTTAGCAAACTATATAAGTAACGCCCTACTGAAATCAAGCCTCGGGCGAAAGAAGAAATAATCTTTAATCGTGAGGTCTGCCAGATTTATTTATTTCGCCAAGGCTTTTACTTCTTTCTGGTTTATTACCGGGCAGTGGAAGGAATTCAGTATTCAATAACCTTAGGTTTGTTTTTTATTTTAAAGTTATTGAGAAATTAAAAATATTCAGTAGGGCTAAAGGCGTTCATTACTCGACCCTGGGCCCCTCTCTCAATTATAATACCATTGCTAATGATCCTTCTAAACTTTCTATAATCATGCCTCCAATATCTTCTAAGACTAGGGAAGAATGACTGATAAAGGAAGAGCAAGGAGATTTCATGACTCCATTTATTTAGAATATATATATATATTTTCATATATATCATATCACTTGCATACACCATATGGAAAAAGAGGGAGTGCTTGACTTTTTGAATGAAATTATCGCAGAATTTATTACATTCGTTGAGCTAAAAGAGATTTTTTATTCTTTTAAAGATTCATTCTAACTTCCCGTAATAATATCGAATCGATTCATATTTAATGTCTAGAGTGCATAATGCCCATTTGCTATGACATTCTCATACTCCTTAGGCCAAAGGCAAATTAATATGTTGATTGTATTAGTCGTTTATTTTAGATGCATTAATAGGCCAGCGGCCAGGTACCATTTAGATTAAATTAACTACAGCTCCATTTCCCATGACTTTCATCATAGGATCACTCCTTCGGCCGGTGTTCCTCACGATAATCGGCCAAAACTTAAAAGTTGGACTTCTTGGAAAAAATGACCAATTTTCAAAGGGACGTAACTCTGAATCTATTAGATCTACAGAGCTGTTGCTTTAATCTACATTAAAAATGGTCACCCGTTTTTTTTTTTTTAATGAAAAACGCACCGATTAGGAGGTAAAGGCAAAAAGTGAATTAACGCCGAAAATTTCGAGGTTTTTCGGGCACAAAAAGTTATCCCATCCCTTTTTTCGGTTGCGAACTTGGATTTACACTACTCAGACATGCCCTTACAACATATCAAAAATACAACTCTCTTCAATTTTTTGAGACCCTCAAACACCTGGCCTATATTGGGACTATTTGGAAAAAATGACCAAGGGGCGTAAATGAGAATCTATTAGACCTACAGAGCTGCATAGTTACTCATGTTTTTTTCCTAAAACGCACCGTTTAGAAAATACAGGCCAAAAACTGAAATAACTCGACTGAAAATTTCGAGGTTTTTCGGGCACAAAAAGTTTACCCATCCCTTTTTTCGGTTGCAAACTTGGATTTACACTACTCAGACATGCCCTTACAACATATCGAAAATACAACTCTCTTCAATTTTTGAGACCCTCAAACACCTGGCCTATATTGGGACTATTTAGAAAAAATGACCAAGGGGCGTTAATGAGAATCTATTAGACCTACAGAGCTGCATAGTTACTCATGTTTTTTTCCTAAAACGCACCGTTTATAAGATACAGGCCAAAAAACTGAAATAACTCGACTGAAAATTTCGAGGTTTTTCGGGCACAAAAAGTTATCCCATCCCTTTTTTCGGTTGCGAACTTGGATTTACTCTACTTAGCCATGCCCTTACAACATATTTAAAATGCAGATTTCTTCAATTGTTTGCCACTCTCAAACATCTAGCCGCTGGCCTGTGAAAGAAAACTATCACTCTGAGATTTTAATAAACACTACTAATGATTTTTTCTTGTTCTAAACTAGTTTCTGATATGGAATGTCATTTTTGACAAGCGATATTCAATATTCAATAAATTGTTATATTGAATTGATTTGTTGTTTGAAATATATTCCGTTTTGGTATCAATGTATCTTCCTTCACCTCGCCTCTTCTTTTATATGTATATATATATATATATATATATATATATATATATATATATATATATATATATATATGTATATATATGTACATATATGTATATATCACATTAAAGGAGGTAGGAGAATAGAGAGAAGATGTAGTTAGTTTATAGTTGACTCTACAGTCTCCAAATTACCATAGCAAGATAGTTACATGTAAGACATGGTCAATAAGTTATAACAATAGTCCATAGCAATAGGTCGCTTAATTAGTACACATAAGTAAATTTCTTGTATATTCATATTGTTATCTTCAATATCCCAATAAATCTATACATTTCTTACTAGACATTTTGTTAACTGGCGCCCGAAAAGGCACTAGTGCTACTGTACCATAGCTTTATCACCGATGATAATTAAAAAAAGTTATAACATTTAACTTATAGGGCCTAAAAATTATAGTCAAGAGGAAGGGTCGAGTCTATAAAACATCCTTTCATAAATTTATAGAGCTGCGGTTTGAGAAGTTCATGTTCGATATCAAGAAAGGAACACAAATTCGTGAAATATAGCCGGATTTAATTCAGCCTGGAATAGATGCTTAGTAGTTGACACTTAGACTCATGACCAAGGACGTTCAAGCAATGACTAATACATTCGCGCCCAGTATACACAAAAATAGTCCTTGCTAAAATGAAAGTTCTGAAACAAATTAGCATTTACTATTTAGTAAACATAATATAGCATATTTAAGAAGGACATAGTACCTATAAACTGCAATAATTAATGTCGAGCTCTTGTAGGTGTCTTGAGCAGAGTAAACACGCCCTCCCTCGAGATGCCTTTGCCGGTAAAGCTTTTAGAAAACTTTCTTCAAGTTGTTTGCATTTACGCTTTGGGAGGAGTGTTGTCAGAGGATAGTTCTGGAAGTAGGGGACTATATGAAGGTACAGTGAGGCTATAAGACGCCCGGGAGGTAACAACAAGGCTACAGGAGCCTCGTCAGGTTAGAACAAGCCGCTCATTGTCCGGCCTCCTGTCGGCCATGTTCTCTTCGCCGCCCTCCTTTATCCCCCCTTCCTCACGGGGCCAAGAGCTACAGCCTGCCGCAACATCGGCTCATCAATGAGAGTCTAAAGTGGGGTCACTCAGGGGTCATTCCTGGTACATCTCACTCCTTCATTGTTGATTGGTTCTTTTAATTTGAGGTGTAAAACCAATAAATTGATAATTAATATACCAATAAATTGATAACAACTATTTGTGTATCTTTTGTTGTAATGGAAAAAGAAGACCTTGAGGGATGTTATAAATGCGGCATTAGCACAAAAGCACTAAAGAATTGGCTGCTTCGTCCCTCGTTCGTTGAAGTCGCCTTTTGATATGTCCAGGCGCACAAAAGATCCCAAATTCATTCTGAGTATCTTCACTAATTTATTTTGCTTGATCGGACCTTCCGATTGGCAATAGTGGATTTGTTAATGATTGATTTGTGCTCGTAGCTTTGTGGTGGGCTATAAGGTAATGAGATGGCCTTATCTGATTCATCTCCTTTGTGTGCGCCCTAAGGTTAAGTTATTTTATTTCTCTATACAAATCGAATATTCCAACATTACTTTTTCCAAATAAATTTCTGCACACTTTCTCAATACCTCGTTCTATTTGCTGTCGACCGATTCCCCTGAGGTTCATGAAATATATTTGCCATCAGAAATAATATATCAGCCATCTTACCGCTACTGCTTGTCGCAATCTCCTCGTTTCATTGTGACTCCTTTTGTATGTTTCTTTTAAAACACTGTATGATATGACTAGCTTATGCCCGCGGCTTCGCTCGCGTGGAATTTGGTCTGCCACATAAAGTTTCGTGAAAGATCAATTTAAATAAATAATTATTTTTTAAAAATAAATGTTACTCATACATCCAAAATTTCAGATGTCTAACTTCAAAACTGACGGATTCTATACAACCTTTGAACCCCTATTATATTAAAGGGGAAACTCTTGGGGTGGAATTATCCAAATTTCTTTCTTAAACTATACAAAGAACCTAACTACAAATTTCAAGATGCTAAGTTCCTGATTTGCCTTTAATTATGTACTATAACGGGGGGGGGGCACATGCACCCACATAAATCTGCCCTTGCTGTAGCCTATGATATATAACCTATTTTACTCAATATGTTTCATCCAAGTCCGTTCAGTAGTTTTTGCGTGAAAGAGAGACAAACATACAAACTTTCACATTTATAATATTAGTAAGATTATGTTGAAGAAATTGGTCCGGGTAGAGGTCACTGAATGAAATTCTCAAGTAATTTCAGAAGATATTTATTGTTAGCCAACGTTTCGACCTACGTTGTAGGTCTTCTTCAGGGCTATAAGCAAAATACAGACAATTTAAGAAAGCGGTATGAATATATTAAAACATTTTAAATATAGACAAACTAAAAGAAGGTGAATACAGGCAAAAAATTGATAATTATGTGTAATAATGATGATGAAAATTGATAAAGGTGTATAGTAAAGTAATTATGAAGGTTAAAATGTAGAAAATAATAATAAACATGAAGATTTCCTGGCTAACAATAAATATCTTCTGAAATTACTTGAGAATTTCATTCAGTGACCTCTACCCGGACCAATTTCTTCAACATAAATTATCATAGGTCAACAATTATTATCAATATTAGTAAGATTAGTTGGATATCAAAACAAATAGTTTCACTCATGTTCTTTCTGTTATTTTAACAACTATGATCATGTGATTTGTCTTTAATTATGTACAATCATGGATTCTCCACAGTACCTAAAAGACTGTCGGGGGGGCACGTGACCCCGTGCGCCCCCCTAAATCCGCGCTTGCTATAGCCTATGTGTTATTCTGACGTATAACCTATGTTACTGTAAAGTTTCATCCAAATCCGTCCAGTAGTTAGTAGTAGTAGACAAACATACAAACTTCCACATTTATAATATTACTAAGATTTTTTCATTCATTTTCCGCAGAATGTTATTTCCTTGACTCGATTTTCCTCAGATTTTCCTTTGTCTTCATTTATCCATTTTTTATTCTCCTTCACAGTTCAATTCTTGTCAGTTCTTCATATTTTTTAAATATTTTAATACTAAACGCGTCCGTTTCGACTGCAACATCAAAGCCAATGGTACTTGGCATAGTGTCGGACGTACGACCGATTTATTGATGGAGTCGTTATGTTGTAATACTTGGTGTTTTATCCTTTCAATGATCCTGAGTCGAAAACGATGAATTGTTTGTTCATTTAACTCACTTTATGCTGCTATGGCTAATCGGACGATGCTACAGTGGGAGCTCTAAATTTTGCCTATCCAGGTTTAATTAGGATAGGGATTTTTAACGAGTACCTGACATCGTACAGGCTCGGGAAACCCCGTTTAACGTCCCTTCCGAAGGACGGCGTAACTAAGGATTTTTTACTCCCTTGAAAAAAATCCTAGGGTCACCTGCCGGGCTACGAACCCGCGATCTCGGGTTTAGTAGTTTGTTACGCTAACCACTAGACCACAGGTGACCTTCGAAAACGATGAATCTTTGTCGAGATTTTATTTCATATAAATATAATTTTATTATATAAACCTTCATTTTTAAACCATTCTCATCTTTGGGTTCTGCTAAAGCACTTTTTTTTTTCCTCAACCACAACCGCACTGTGTTATAAGGAGCATAATGTTCTACATCAAGTTTTGTTGCTCATTAGATATGTACTAATGTGCATTTGACGAAACTCGGCTTCTGTTTCTTAACAATCCCAAGAGCGATAAATAAGTTAATGTAAGGAAGAAATAGTTGGGGGTGCAGTCAATCAAAACACCTAAATAAGCGTAACTTATTTATTATGTGCTGACGTTTCGGCCTACACTGTAGGCCATCTTCAGGGCGAATAAAACAAGCGGCAGCTAGGCGAGCTGAGACCCAAGTCAATTGGGTCTGATTTCCGCATTTACAACATACCAACCCAAGACTTGGGTCTCAGCTCGCCTAGCTGCCGCTTGTTTTATTCGCCCTGAAGATGGCCTACATTGTAGGCCGAAACGTCGGCACATAATAAATAAGTTACGCTTATTTAGGTGTTTTGATTGACTGCACCCCCAACTATTTCTTCCTTACATTAGAAGATACAGTCGACCAATTCTTCTCTAACTAAGATAAATAAGTTAGTTTATTGCCTCCATTAAGAACGATGTTGCGGTAGTTGGGGGTGTGGAGAGTTTGCCCCAGATATTATATACATCATAGGTATCATTTCCTAATAATAGCTAACTATTGAAGGCTCTTAAAATATTTCGTTAAGTTCTTTAACTGTTGATATTTGAACCTTGAATTTTGTTTGCCATTGACTTTCTTAGTGTGTTATAATTCATGTTACAATATTTCTTAGTATGCTGTCCTGGAGCGCCTCCAAGGAGTCGTAATTTGATTGTGATAAATGATTGAAGATAAGGGCGCCGTTGAGCAGCACCAGTCCAAAAGTCCATTTATAAATCATAAGTTAGGGGCAAACGGCGGGGCTCCCTGGACCTGACAACCGAGTCTGTTTGCTTTAACTCTCCCCGACGTCAGTTTTAATGAATTGTGTCCTTAAAGTCATGCTTCGGCCTGACTGTAGGGCTCTATAGTTTGTTTCATATCTTATATGGATATTTGATTGTGTAAAAATAAAAAATAAAATAATATATGGATATTATTTCTTAGCTGGATTGTTTCCACATACGAACATTTTTTCAAGAATTTAACCGAAAAAACTATGCACTACGAAGTGGATTTCTGAGCAGGAGAACTGCATAGCATGTAGTTACACACATCTGTGTGATTTGCTATTGTGGGATCAATCAACGGTTGATATAAAGTTGTTTGTTTTCACTTTTGTTTGAACTAATAAAATAAATCAATAAAATATAGCCAAAAACTCAAAAAGAAACACTATTATTTATTATAATACAATTGGGAAAAACCACAATGCAAAGCATTGAACGATTTAGTCCTTTGTTAACAATCACTTAATCAATCAACATTAAAATTAACTTCAATTGAGTATATATTCTATTTATGTAGCCAATTCTATCTATCTGTATTTATGTAGCTAATTACCAAAAATAATCACGTTCAATTATGTTTACGTGATGTGAAACATAAGATGAAACTGAGAGGACACTTCCACAAGAACAAGGGGGGGATTATATTTAGAGAGGGAGGGGGTCATGGAGGCTTTGTCCCGACTGATGAGTTTTTCCCGACCTCGGCCATGACAGGAAGTAATTCTATTGGCCGGACGATTCCGGGGGGGGGGCAGAACAAAGGGTGGGGGCTGCTAAAGAGGAGAGTGGCCCACGCACGTGTCCGCTATTGAGGGGCTCTCTCTTCTCATCGCCAGGCCATTTGTTTGGTCGAAATGCCTGCAGGCAAAAACAATGGCGCAGAATGGAGCTTTGAATCGAGTTGTAATTGTTGTTGAAGTGCTCGAGTGAGGGAAGAAATGGGAATCGTTCCGTCACTCGTTACAACTTCCTTTTATATTTGCGCTAGCGATTTAGGTAATCAATCCTCCAAAGTCTTAACATGATATTGATATATTTCATAGCACAGTTCAAAAAAGTAATGGCTTCTTCATTTGCTTATACTTAAAAGAAATATTTTTTTACTGAACATGCCTTCAGAACTAGTAAGCTTATTTAGAAATATATATTGTGTTTAGCATGGCTTGGGTAGAGAAAATAGTAATTGTTCAATGCAAATATAGCGTGGTGCGATCATGATATGCCCAGACGGAAAATTAAGCTGGATTTTTTCAGAAAATGGCGAAAATAGCGAAGTTAAAATTTACGAAACTACGTTAAAGTTGTATAAAGATAGAAATCTGATAGAAATGTTTGAAAAAAGAAAAAACAAGGAGAAGATATGTTTGTTGAAAAAGTTGTTATAAAAAGTCGATCTAACTTTAAAAGAAGAGCCCCTCCCATGACCTGATTTGCACAAGTTTTCCCAATAGCTGCCTCGAGATCAAACGAGTACTCCATGTCACTCCCAACTCATGTAAACATACATAAACAAACATAAACTTCTAAATGAAATTTAATTAGTGATATAGATAGCCTGGGGGTGCAGCCAATGTAAACAACTTAAAAGCCAATAAGAAAAACTTATTTATTATGAGTGCCGACATTTCGAGCTACGTTGTAAGCCATCTTCAGGGCTGATAGAAGCCGGAGCCAATATGACAATATGACCCCTCGATGGCTGGGCAACGAATATTGAATTTAAGCGGATGTAACTCGCGTATGGCACCATGGCAAAAGTCGCTGATAACAGGCATAGTATCTTATGACCAATATAAAAAACAGACTTGAAAAAATAAGAATTGAAGAAAAGCGATTGAGACATTCTCAGTACGAGCAAGCTGGTCCGCCACCTCAAGGCGTCTCCTAGGACCAGTCGAGGGAGTGAAGCTCCCAAGGAAAAAGGGTTCCTAATCAATAACGAGCAGCTAGCTCCATTCTAAAGGTAAAAATCGCTGAAAATCTTCAAATCACAGCAGGGGAGGTACACCCAGATCATGACCAACAGCAAGAGCGGGACGAATTCTAATAAACTATAACGTGAAGAAGATGAAGAGGTCGCCGAGGTGAACGTGCGGGGAATGTTATAGCATGGGACTCTTAGTTGCTGCTTCCTCTCAACTCGCAAGACGAACGGGATCCCGCCGGTTGGGACAAGAAATGATATCTGTTCCCGGCTGTTTCAAATATTGGCTACGGCTTCCATCAGCCCTGAAGATGCCCTACAAGGTAGACCGAAACGTCAGCACTCATAATAAATATGTTTTTCTTATTTCGTGTTACATTTGCTGCACCCCCAGGCCATCTATATCTCATTAGGATGAGATGAAAATAGTTGACTGGATGATCTAATGTAAAGGAGATAGTTGGGGGGTGCAGTCAATAAGAACACAGAATAAGTAATGAACTTATATTATGTGCCGACGTTTCGACCTACAGTGTAGGTCATCTTCAGGGCGATTTTGGAGAGCGAGGCCGTTAGATTTAACGGCTGGCTAGTGAAATTTAACGGCCGTTAGATCTAACAGTACTAGCCAGCCGTTAAATCTAACGGCATCGCCCTGAAAATGACCTACACTGTAGGTCGAAACGTCGGCACATAATATAAGTTCATTACTTATTCTGTGTTCTTATTGACTGCACCCCCAACTATCTCCTTTACAATATATCTCATTAGGTCTTCCAGTCAAGTATTTTCCGCTCTCGAGATTTAATTAGCTTTTTTATTTTCTTATGTAGTCTAAATTGGCGAATTATCGACAAATATCTTGTATTTAGTTACTTTTGAAACTTAAGATTTCTTGATCTCTAATAAATTATTTACTTTTTCATATTTTTTTTTAAATGATTGGTCATTTTTTGTGAGTTATAAATATTTTTTTTTTTTTAAGAGAAAAGATAGGCCCTCGACCGGGATTTGAACCCGGAACCTTTGTCTCACCGTGACATCGCTCTGCCAATTGAGCTATCCAAGGCCCCTGCCGGTCGAGGACAGACCTTTTCTCTCATAGATCCTAAATCCTTCTAGTGTATTCATCGCAAAAATGGCGGGGGCACTGGGGCTTTAGGATCTATGAGAGAAAAGGTCTGTCCTCGACCGGCAGGGGCCTTGGATTGCTCAATTGGCAGAGCGATGTCACGGTGAGACAAAGGTTCCGGGTTCAAATCCCGGTCGAGGGCCTATCTTTTCTCTTTAAAAAAACAAATATTTATAACTCATTAAAAATGACCAGTAATTATAAAATAATTATAAATAATAATATGACGTAAGTCAATAAGATCCTAAATAAAAATTAATGTTCAATGAACTTCGTTCTAGTGTATTCATCGCAAAAATGGCGGGGGCACTGGTGCTTTAGAGTCTATGAGAGAAAAGGTCTGTCCTCGACCAGCAGGGGCCTTGGATTGCTCAATTGGCAGAGCGATGTCACGGTGAGACAAAGGTTCCGGGTTCAAATCCCTGTCGAGGGCCTATCTTTTCTCTTTCAAAAAAAAATATTTATAACTCATAAAAAATGACCAATAATTATAAAATAATTATAAATAATAATATGACGTAAGTCAATAAAATCCTAAATAAAAATTAATGTTCAAAGAACTTCGTTCTAGTGTATTCATCGCAAAAATGGCGGGGGCACTGGTGCTTTAGAGTCTATGAGAGAAAAGGTCTGTCCTCGACCAGCAGGGGCCTTGGATAGCTCAATTGGCAGAGCGATGTCACGGTGAGACAAAGGTTCCGGGTTCAAATCCCGGTCGAGGGCCTATCTTTTCTCTTTCAAAAAAAAAATATTTATAACTCATAAAAAATGACCAATAATTATAAAAATATTATAAATAATAATATGACGTAAGTCAATAAGATCCTAAATGAAAATTAATGTTCAAAGAACTTCTTTCTAGTGTATTCATCGCAAAAATGGCGGGGGCACTGGTGCTTTAGAGTCTATGAGAGAAAAGGTCTGTCCTCGACCTGCAGGGGCCTTGGATAGCTCAATTGGCAGAGCGATGTCACGGTGAGACAAAGGTTCCGGGTTCAAATCCCGGTCGAGGGCCTATCTTTTCTCTTTCAAAAAAAAAATATTTATAGCTCATAAAAAATGACCAATAATTATAAAATAATTATAAATAATAATATGACGTAAGTCAATAAAATCCTAAATAAAAATTAATGTTCAAAGAACTTCGTTCTAGTGTATTCATCGCAAAAATGGCGGGGGCACTGGTGCTTTAGAGTCTATGAGAGAAAAGGTCTGTCCTCGACCAGCAGGGGCCTTGGATAGCTCAATTGGCAGAGCGATGTCACGGTGAGACAAAGGTTCCGGGTTCAAATCCCGGTCGAGGGCCTATCTTTTCTCTTTAAAAAAAAAAAAAATTTACTTTTTCAATAGATAATGTATTGTTTACGTTTGGATATCTTTGATTTGCAGTATTGAAACAATTACGAAGTAGCCTGGATGACATTCAATTACAAGATTTGATTCAGGATAGAAAACAGCTGTTGGACTCCCTCGGGACCTCCCTCTCCCTTCAGCCGCTCGTAAATCAGAGCGATAAAATTATCTGCCGCTATGGATTCCCGATCCGTCCTCTCTTGGAAGGACTCGGCCAGGCAGAATGGGATAATTTATTGGAAAACCCGCTGGGAACAGCCGTCATCTCGCCAGGGGAAAATCTTGAAAGAGCGAATTGATGAACCAGCTTGTAAATTGTTTTTCGTCTGTGTCAACTATCTAACTAATTGTGAGCACGCCTTCCTTTGTAGCTATAGCTTGAACAAATTGTAATCAACAATAATGTAAAGAACAAAAATATAAATTAAATTTTTATAATATCATTAAATTTCAATTTATTATGTGATACCTAAACATTTATGAATCTTAACCATTTAGATATTATAATATAAATCCATTATTATTGTTCACAAAATAGTAACTAAATATGGATTGGAATTCGCTTAATTGAATAAAAAGATTTGATAGTGCCTAGGTGGGTCTATTTTAACTATGTGTATCCATACTTTCTTAGGATATCGCTCTAAGTAAAAATTTATTTTAAAAAATATGACCATACCCAAAGTGTTATTACTGACCAACAACAACTATTGTCGACTCCAAAACAGTACGTTTTAGAATTATACAATTTTAAGAAAATAATCGATTGAGGGCGCAGTTGAAAAAGAAACACATAAGTTAGAGTACTCGTATTATTGTATGCCGAAGTTTCGGACAAAGTTGTAGACTATCGTCAGGACAGAAAGGATAATGCAAATTTTACAGCAGTCTAATGTCTCTGTTAATTGAACAAGTAAAATCGTTAAAAAAATTATTATAGATTTATGTTTTCGATTTTCGGAAAACACCTACATTCAGATTTTAGTAAAATACCATATTTTTAGCCTTCTAGATATGTTATGTTATTTTAGACTTTTCAGCTCGTTTTAAAGTACTTTTAAAAAACTATCCGAAAGCAATAAGTAGTTATAAATGTTCCTTTGCCTTCCTGTTCTTGTGTTTCTATTTCTACATCTTACACTACTACTTCTATGTTTTTCCAATAGATAGAATAGTTTTTTTACGCCCTATTATGAAACCCTAACGCATTTTGTTCAGCGACTAGCTGAGAACCGTTGTACCTTTGGTACCTCCAGATCGCAGGTACCCAGAGGCCTTTCCTTATCGAGGGCTAAGAATTCTCCCTCCTCGGGAGTGAAGCCCTTCTCGATCACTGTTAATTATCGGCGGGCAACTTCATTCCACCGCACACAAGCCTTCCTACAACGATCGCTCTTTCTGCTCTTTACCTGGTTTCTAATTGATTCCGGTCTTGGTAGAGATCTTAGGACATGTCCAAAGAGTTAAACCAAGTGGCTTTCTGTCATTATTAATTAATACTATAATCAGCTGTGAAATGTACTTATCTCTTCGTTAAAAAAAAATTAATATTATGTAAGATAAAAGAATCATTAAGTAGATTTTTCTAATACAATTAATTATTTATGTATCATGCTAGTGATCTTGAAGTAATCCTAAGTATTTGCTATACTTCACATTATAAACACACACACACACACACATATATATATATATATATATATATATATATATATATATATATATATATATAAAAATTTAATACTGAAGAAATCAACTGTGCCTGAAGACAACGGTTTAAAGCCGATGTGTCGCCCGTGGAACCGACTCAATATAAATTGCAGATCCAACTTCAACAAGCGACAAGCATTTTAAACTTTTCCCCCTTACACAAACTGACCCACCAACGAGGTTTTTCCTCTTCTTGGGTCGACAAGGACCTTCGGTCACAGCTGTGTTAGTGCTGCATAATGTTGCCGCTGTATGCGAGGCTGCGTTGATTGCTGGCTGCATGCTTGAGGGAGTTTGAAAGGATAATACCGCTGGCCCACTTCCGAAATTATAGAGTTCTCCGTCGCTCTGGACTTGGCTTGTAGATATCTCCGCGGTTGTAGTTATCTCAGGGTTTGTAGATATCTAACCTGTTTACTTTAGTTTACCCTACAAAGACGTTTCGTCAATCACTAGGTTCACAATTTCGGATACTGTAAATTCGCGGCTTTCAATGACCGAATTCTTTTCCAAAGTGAATTGGTAACCTCATCTCCCCCCTCCCCCCCCGCCTTATCCGTTTCAGACATTGACTATTAACATGGTGATCTTAATTTTCTTAGCGCTACTTCTAAACAATTGGACAGTTAATCTCTTTATCTACAGTTAAATTATCTAAGAATTTGGTAATCGTAATATTCAAAGTGAATTTGAAAAAAAGCATGAAGAGAAGAATGACTTCTCTTGGCTGACCTAACTCAAGAACACAGAAGAGTGTACGATCTAGGCAGGTTGTACAAATGGTTGAGGTTGTACAAGAAGACCAGAAGAGTGTACGATCTAGGAAGCTTGTACAAATGGTTGAGGTTGTACAACAACACAAAAGAGTGTACGATCTAGGCAGGTTGTACAAATGGTTGAGGTTGTACAAGAAGACCAGAAGAGTGTAGATCTAGGAAGCTTGTACAAATGGTTGAGGTTGTACAACAACACAGAAGAGTGTACAATCTAGGCAGGTTGTACAAATGGTTAAGGTAAACGTAGAAATATTCATCTTTAGAGGTTCCATGTTACTAATTCCTAATTATTTCTTTAAACGTTCTTCTGTTGATTTACTGTTTTCAATGTATTTATTTTAAAAGTTGTTTAGTTTAAACATTTCAAAATATTAGTTATAGATTTTGTACAATTGAGACTATGACTTACACTGTGAGAAAACTTAAAAAAGTTATAAAAAAAAAAAAAAACCATAAATTAAAAAATGAACAAAGTAATTATAACCTAATTGCGAAAAGTTACTTAATCTTTCTTGAAACTCTGAGGCTCAGAACTAAAAAGATAAAAAGTGTGAATCGGCCGACCGATATTATAATTCCCGCCATTATTTTATGCTGCAGTTACCTCACCTCGATATGATTTGCAGCTAGATCAATCATCAAGTTCTAATTAACAAGTGCAAGGAATTGATGATGGTGATACCTGATTCGAGGGCCAAAAACATTATTATTTGATGTGCACCGAATCTATCCCAGCCGTTTATGCTCATTAAACTGTTATTCGGTTGCTCAAATAGTTGATCTGAATATATACTGACAGACAAAAAAGTTTTCAATGTTTTCATCTAAAAATATTTCTGCTTTGGATTGGTGTATTTTTTTTTTTATTTATTATAAATATGTATTCATGTAAGCCAGCTGTATAGCTATGTGAGTTCTGGTCAACTCTGGTCCTCTTACTTGGCGAAAAGCTATTAATCCGTGCTCATTTAATCTTCTCCGTGCAGTACGTTCAGAAGTTTACACAACGCGAACTTTTTCGAGCTGATGAATCGCTTGAACAACGGTAAGATGCCGGTTTCGTAAAATTCTTTAAGTTAAAAACCGGTCATCCTGTGGTTCTGTTATCCTTCTATGGTAAGACCCAGTTTCTCAAAAACGCCTAACGGCGTCTTGTAAAGTTTATAGGGAACTTCGATGGCATTAACTGCATATCTAATGAAACGTCCATCATCAATAAGTGCCACGCCACGCGCAACTTCCTCAGCTCGAATAGGGAATTTTTAAACTTAAAATTGAAACAATTAAAAGCCGGAAGCTAAGAAATTTTCTGCAAGAAAGGGTACTTAACAAATGACACTGAATAAACATTTTAATTCCATAGAAAGTGAACATTGGAATCTACAGTCCTTAGATTCCTACAGGGTTCTATGATAAAGAATTTTCGGTTTATCAATCGTAATAAAATCTAGGGACTTACTTCTAATATCTAGTCGTCTGAAAATATTGAATATTTCAATTTAAAACTAATTCCCTTTTATTTAAATATATTCTTGAAACAAAATTTGATACTTTAACTAAAATAACATTAGCGGTTAATGTCCTGTAGGGTTAAATCTAGATTTAATATTAAATTCATATAAAAAACCATATCGGTAACGATAGTTCAAAGTATTAGCTATTATAATAGTAACTCTTTTTGAGGTCGTGCTGGATACAACCGTACATACTATTGTCACGTCACCCTCCATAAAGATCTCAACATTCCTTTCGTCCTCGACCTCATCCCTACTAAATTTTCAAACTTTCACCAAAACCCGCCGCCTAAACCGGCAATGGCCCCGAGACCTGATTTAATAATGTTATTTGGAGTACTGGCACTGGCCAGATTCTCCACTCACGACCTGTGTGTTTGTGAAGCGCCCTTAACCAGCTTCCATTGGCGTTTAATGCCAGTGACGCGGCTGGGAAAGGGGGCTGGGGCTTCCCGGACTCCTGCTTTGCCCTCATTCCTGGGGAAGAAGCTCAGTTCGGGGACCCCAGGCAAATTGTAAATTGGGTATGAATGTGTACATTTTATTTTATTTTATTATTAGTATTATTATTATTTTTTTTTATTTTTTTTTTATTTTTTTATTTTTTTACTTTATTACTATTATTACCGCATTAATTTCTTTCTGTTACCGCATGTATATATTTTTCCGCATGTATATATTTATTTATTTTATTTTGTTTATATTATTGTTTTGTTATGGAATGACTGTAAGCTACACAGCACTATTACTTATTGCCCATAAGTAGCAGATTGTAATATTTCAATAAAGTGTTAATATAAAAAAAAAAAAAAACTATTGTCACGAAAAAACTAGTCAAAATGGATACTTCCGTTCCCAAAAAAAAAGTTAAATTTGTTTGTATATGTCAATGTGTATGAATCTGGTCAATTTGTTTGTATTGATCGGCTGGACTAACGATGAAATTGAAAACCATAGCAATGCCTCAGCGCCTCCTCCAGATCAAAAGGATTCAAAAAGCTTCCTCAAGGCTCGCTTCTTTGTTCTGTAATTGGATATTCTTCACTTAATTTGGGTTCTTCTTGCAAGCCTCACAGGCTCCTTGTTTTATTTAAAGTTTTTATCAATTTATTTTATTATTATTTCGTTTTTTTTATAAACTTAAAAGGATTTGATTGCGGTTATTAAAGAAACCGAACAAAATTAAACACCTGTAATGTTTTCTTCTTGTATTTTACAACACTCAGTCTTTTAGATTTTAAGTTGTAAAAAATTGCTAATATAATTTTATGAATAATTATTTATCAGTTATTAGGAAGGATGTACTGACTTTATGTGACTAACTTGTGAAGGGTCTGGGCCTCCTCCACAATCCTACTCCACTCATCCCTTTACCCTGAGGAGTCTGTTCCATCCTCCGATACTCTCCTTCCTGTTATTATCCTCTCCAGAGTGTCAGAGCATCTTAATGCTGGACATCTCCTTAATCTTCGTAGGCATCGGCTCTAGATGTTCGTTCTCGTAGGCTAGTTTTTGAATTTTTCTTTTTTTTTTTTTCCTCTTTAATTCCTCTAAACTTTGACTTTTTCCCAATTTCTTTGGAAATTGCCCAAATACCATAGTCATAGGACACAAACGGTATATGAGATTACCTTACTTCTGTTTTGTCGAACCTCTGAATTTTAACGGCTTGTGGAGAGTGTAGAATCACCTGTTTCCTGCAGGCATTCTTGCCTTAATTTCTTTTCGGTGTTCATTCTTTGATATGGTAGAACACGCTTGGGCACCATTGAACTGGTTTGCCATCCTGAAAATGGATGCCACACTAGGTTTTGTGTCCCACCAAATTTGATCGTCTCTTCCATTCCATTTGTTCTATTCCATAATATTAACAGATACAGTTATTTAGGCATGAAACAGAAATATATACACAAAAACTCATATTTTATACTGACCAACTAAGTTACTAACTGTCATCATCTAATCCATAAACAATCATACTTAAAGTTTTTTTTTTTGGCATTGGATTCTTTCATCATCCATACAGCCAGCTATGTATTATTATTTGGTTAACTGTTAAGTTAGATGCCAACAGCACGCGGATTTCCCCAGATGGTTACCGCCTGTTTTTCCCAGGCGGTCACCCATCCAAGCGCTAACCCGACGTTGCTGAACTTCAGTGATCTGACGGGAACCGGTGTGTTCAACGTGGTATGGCCGTTGGCTACTTAAAGTTTATACTCAAGAATGAATATTCACTACTTGACAGATTAGCTTCTATACTAACTAATACAAATTACTATAGTTTTTAATAATGCCCATTTTCTTTTCAATGGCCATTTGCCAGATTGTATGTTTTTATAGTGTACGAATTCCTATCTCAAGATATAGTCTACTAATTATTCAAATCATATTAAATAATAATAATAATAATAAGCTTTATTCTTTCCTCTTTCTTCTATTTAAAATTTTTACATGGTCTTTATATTTACAAGGTTTTTTTTTAAAAAAAAAAAAAGGCCCTTTGGGCATAAGCCTCTCCCAATTTACCCCAGCTACGTCTGTTCCAAGCAGAACGGTGCCATAATACTCCTATAAAGTTTTATCATATTATATATTATTATTATATTTATTATATTATACATCAAATATTCAAAAGAAAACATTCTACTTTTGCTGTCATTTTAACATGAAAACAAATTAAGCCGTTTATCCAAGCTCGTCGATTGCGCTAATGATATTGAGATAATTATAAATCAATATAACCCTGCTCAGGGTTACGTCCAATTTACATTATAATTACGATGTAATTAGAGTAGTGCAAAATTATATCGGGCCTGTATGAATTGAATGGTTTATATTTTAAATAAAATGCTACAATTTGGACTGGCTAGGAGGTAAACTTAGCAGTCTTTGCTGAGAAGATAATTAAAACATAGTAAGAAGCAATATTAAGTAAATAAATATATATATATAATAAATGCGAATTATTTATGTTTATGACGAAATTTAGGACAAAATTTCATTACAATTTTACGCAAGTATCGCAGAATCGTGGTGACAAAAAAACCACATAATTTTGATAAATCTCATAAGATAGAATTGAAAACCATTTTCCATATAAAATCCCCACTTAAACAATAGAAATAACGTGATATATTTTTAAGAGAGTCAAATAGCTCCATTTTATTTCTCGGAAAGCTAAATTGAATTGCAAACAAAGAGAGAGAGAGGGTACATTTCTTTTAGTTTGTTTCAACAAGAGCCACAATGTGGAGATTAATCAGCTCGCACGTGTTCTGCAAATCAAACTCATGAGCTTTAGCTCTCTCCAGCTGGCAATCATAATTCCGTCGGCTACATATTTGATGATGTCGGGCGTTTTTTTGGTATATCGGCGAAGCTTTTTGTTGCTTTACTCGGTTAAATTGGCTTCATCAGTTTTGTCTTTTTGGTAGTTTTCTGGTGTGAATAAATAAAGGAGATTCCTGTCCGATAGATAAAGGAAAGACTGTGCGGTAGGACATCCTATTTAATTTGGAAAAGTTATAGCCCAGAAATAATTTATTAGGATTAAGCTAGTGTGAAATGGGGAGATAGCTCACCTCACAAATTTATTTTCTGTTTCAGCCGGGGCGGGCCAATATCGAGGCGGGGGGCCCTTTCCTCATAAAGTGGCACCTTTTTCCATTAGAAGGTGGCGAAATCTGGTGTTTGAACGCAGGTACTTACCGCATCATTTCTCCCGTTATATCCGTAGACTTTATAGATAGTGAATAGTGAATAGTCTTTCAGTTAAGATGGTTTACTTTTTGTTTCTTATTTATTTATTTTCAAAATTAATTCGTTTCCCTTTTGCTTTGTTCTTCTTAATAATTTAAATTAAAATAAACTATAACAATGATCATGTACATAATATCATTGCTATAACAGTTTATTTGTGATTAGTACTGTTTTATAAACAGTATAACTGTTTATGTTATGCTTTACTAAATCCGATAGTTAATATAACATATTTCCTGTTTCTTAATTCTACCGTTTTTTTATTAAGATAAAGTAAACTGCAGGCGGAGGTTCATTTCTAGCAATTGTTATAATTATTTTTATTATATATTTTATTCTGTTCTGTTATTTCGTTAACGGATTGTGAAATAAGGACTCAGTTAACATATTTTGAATTGATATATGTTTACTCAGTAAGTTGGGAGTTGTGTTACTGACCTGAAAACCCCGAAACCGATCGCGGAAGATAAATTAATTTATTTTTTAAATAGCAGTGAATCTAGAGACCCTCCTAGAGCGTGACGACCCCACGTGTTTCCATTAGTAGGAGCTAGTTGGACAAAATTATTTTTCTGCATTTTTGCTTTTATTTAGATTAATTAAGTATTGTAATTATAAAAAAATGGTTTTAATTAATTTCCAACTGAATTAGAGATGATTTCTAACAATTAGAAAAATAAAAAAAACAATATATAATTTATACTTAAGTTATTTAGGGTAAGAGAAACAAAACCGTTTTCCAGTTGTTGTTTTTTCATTAATTTTCACGCTTTAGAGACGTTTCGACACTATGGTGTCATTCTCAATCTTTTCTTCTCCTGCATCTTTTAACTTTAATAAATAAATTAACAATAATTACAATACTATAAATAATTTAACATAAATGTCCAAAGATAACACACTATAAGTATAAATACCTGGAAAGTCATACTTTTAAAAATTCTTAGGAGATCATTAGTTCTCCATGGTCAGTAAATAATATTGCATTACAAAACCAAACTTTGATCTTTGAACCATCAGATCCTTTTTCTCATTTCTATGAATCATTAGACTTTAGTATAAAATAACAATTTATGTTCTAACAGCACATCAACAAAAATAATACAAAGTAAAAAATTTTTTTTAAAATTTAATTTATTTATTTATTTTTTTTTAATGTAAAAGTTTATTTATTATTATTTTTATTTTTTATATATATAATTTAAAAAAATATTTACCAAATCAATTAATTAATTATGAACTATATGGAAATTTTTTTATTTTTTAAAGATCTACTAGTAGGTTATATGGTCAGGTTATTATAATTATTATCTGATTTGTTTTCAAAGTATAAGGCATCTTATGATCTATTATTTTTTAATTTCAAAATTATGGATGAATATAATTTACTGATTTCTACTGCTTCTTTTCTATCATTTACAGCATTTTCCAATTTATCATTTATGAATAAAGCCTCTAAATTTTTTTCTTTTAATAGTATTATCCTCTCTGTGTTAATAGTATTAATACTTATAATAACATAATATAATATTAATACTTATAATATAATATATTTCTGTATTAATAGTATTAATACTTAAGACAATATATAACAATAAAACTGATAAAAATCCGTATTTATTCTGGGACAAGTTCCTTTAGGATAGTGATACGGAAAATGAAATATAAACTATAATGTCTTAGAGTAGAATGAAATTACAATTTAATTAATAAATGAAAATAAAAAAATTAATGAATATATATTAGTTGTACTCAAGTGTGCAGGCTAAAATGTATCTTATTATTCATAGGAAAGGTGTAGCTAGTAAATATGGAAAAATTAGCCAGGATACAAATGGGTAAAAGGCATTATCATCACTTCAAAGTTTCAAAATAAGGAAAAATTGTTCGGTCAATTAAAAAAAAAAAAATGTAGTTTGATTATCAGAAAACTTTTTATTTCAGAAAAATAGCACTTACCAGTACAATTAACATCCATATCCAATGATTGGCTCGATGAAAGTAGTTGAACAATAAATTTTTGAGGTTGAAATGATGCCTTGAATTCCACTGATTAATTCTATTGCTATGATTACTTTGGGCCCTAACCCTCAAGCTCTGAAGTGTCAGACTTAAAAAATATTAGATTACCATGTTTTGAAGTATTGTTAGCCTGTACTAATAGAAACACAGAGCGCTGCTTTGATTTTCCAACCGTTTATCAGAAATTTTGGAGGAATACTTATTTATTTGATTTTATTTTCAGAGTCCTCTGCAGTGTTGCTAACATTTATAATTTTTTTATAATTATTGGTCAGCTGTTTTGATTTTAAATTTTTTATTTTAAAGAGAACAGATATGCCCCCGGCCGGGGCAAAATAAATATAAAAATTGATACACTTTGGTTATCAGCAGATTTTTTCAATTGGAAAAAATAGCACTTATGAGTACATATATTATCAATTGATTCATGTAAAATTAGTAACATCATATGTTGAAGAAATTGGTCCGGGTAGAGGTCAAATTCTCAAGTAATTTCAGAAGATCTTTATTGATAGCCAACGTTTCGACCTACGCTGTAGGTCTTCTTCAGGGCTATATGCAAAATACAGACAATTTAAGAAAACGGTACGAATATATTAAATCATTTTAAATATAGATACACTAAAAGAAGGTGAATACAGGCAAAAAAAATTGATAAAGATGTACAGTAAGGTAATTATGAAGGTTAAAATGTAGAAAATAATAATAAAACAGAAAGTGTTGACAGTTAAAAAATTAAGGTATTACAGATAAAAAATAAAAACTGAATATACAATAGGAATGTGAAATGATATGGGTAAATTAGAAAGTGATAAGAATTACGCACTAAAAATTATAGGTAATAAAAAAGAAGAAATAAAAATTGTAAAATTATAAAAATCTAGAAACGAATTATATAAAATAAAATAAAAATGAAAATAAAAAATATTTTAGAAAATACAGTATTAATATTGATAGGTAGAAAATACTTTATACTAGTGTAAAGAATATTAATTGCTTAAGAAAATGTAAGAAGAGAGTTTATATAAGTGTAAAATATCAATTGTATAAAAGTAGATATGTTTTAAGTAAAGTAAGTGATAATACAATCAGGCTATATTGGACTAAAATACATATAACAACAAAACAAAAAAAAAAAACGGCAAGGATATGGTATTAATGATATTATGATATTTATGATATTATGATATATATATATATATATATATATATATATATATATATATATATATATATATATATATATATATATATATATTGATGAATATAGTAACATGTTTAGCAAACATAAACCAATTTTAGATTTCGAGGTTTTGACCAATTGTTTACCATATTTTATTAAAAAAAATTAGAATTTTAAACATGAATTTGGTTCAGCTAGCTCCTGCTATTCGGAACACTCCGATTTTGCTTTGGCGTAAAAACCCCTTTAAAAACCATGCTACGGTCTGAAGTTTAAATATTCAGGATAATATGACTGAATTTAGATTTACGTTTGACGTTTGAATTAAAGTTTATTTAGAATAGGTATCGAGATGTATTTAGCGTCGGAAATATTAAGATGTGCTTGTAAAGTGACTGGGATTAGTAACGAACGAATTCCTAATATGTTAAAGCTCTGTACCGACTGGGAAAATTTTGAGAAAAACGTCTGTAGACGAAGGCGTTAGTGAGAGGATTGCGTTAAGAGTGGATTTGGGTTTATGTAGTGAGTGCTCTGTGGAGAGAAGTTTGGAAGCAGGGATTTGTGATATCGTCATCGAGCCTTTGGGTTCACTGAGCCGTATTATTATTTATTTTAAATGTATTTAATTTGAATTCGTTAATAGAATGTTAATGTCAAGTGAAAAAGTTCTTTCCAACAAAAAGGCTGAAATAAAATCAATTGAGTATTGGCTTAAAATGGCAGGGTCTGTAGGTGACACTAACATATGAAGGTGGCAATGTATGCTGAAAATTATACAGCATACCATATTATTATAGGACGGTGAGGCCCAGTGTCCTGGCGATAAATACGGCCCAACTCCCGCCCTTAGGTTGGGGAGCAGGAGGGCCCTTAGCTCTGCGGCCGAAGATCAATCTTACTGTCTCCGATGATCTATCGTCGCGGTCGGTCCGCTATCTTGTTCCACGTACGCGGCTAAATCCTATGCCAGGTATCGCTAGGAGGGCAACGTAGGCTGCAAATGTGAGATTTGAGACGACACTGTTAATTTTGGATTGAAATAATGTATTTACTTATCAAGAATAGTTGCTCCTCTAAGATTATCGAAATGATTATATCCCTCGCCATATCTGAATTGATACAGATTTAACTTTTAACAGAAATGGATTGCCCTCCCATTTTCCTTAATAACGAACCCATCCCACAGAGAGACAAAGTACAATACCTAGGACTGACATTTGATAGGAGAATGACATGGGGTCCTCACGTTAAGATGAAACGCCAATCACTAAATCACAAACTCAAATTAATGTACTCGCTATTCAGGAAAAACTCCAAATTAGATTTAAGACAGAAATTAAATACGTACACTTACTTACTAAAACCAGTTTGGACATATGCTTTACAAATCTACGGCATCACTAAACAGACTCACAGAAAACGACTACAAACTTTTCAGTCAAAAGTACTTAGACTTATCACTAATGCACCATGGTACGTCAATAACAAAACTCTGCATACCGACTTAAAAATAAAAACGGTTGACGAACACATACGACCGTATTACAAACGCTTTCAAGAAAAACTATACGGACACCCAAACCCATTGATAGAACAAATGACCACGATTCTCATGCCTGAGAACACTAGGAGGAGACTAAAAAGAACGTGGATGAGGGATCTATTACAGTAGGAAATTAAAGGAAGCCAATGGTGAGGTACCGCTGGGTACTGTTCTTCGTCATGCCTTCCATGTCATTTTGTATTTTTTTTTCTTCATTCAGCCAATCTGCTGATTGTCAATTACTTGTATTTGACAGATGTGAATGAAAATATAAAGAGAAAAAAAAACAAAAAAAAAACAGAAATGGACGGTAAATAAATGAAAAACTTTCCCAAAAAGAACTGAAATACTTTATTATCTTATTACATAAACGAAATGAACATTTGTGACTTAGATATTGACTAAAAATGGCGAATAAAATAAATGAATAATATAAAAATATCAACGGAAAAGTTCTTAGGCAGCAATGCAAACGTTTACTGATGAAATGGAAAAAAAAAAAAAAATCAGAAATAGTCATCCTAATAACAACTTAATTCTCAATTATTACAAAATATTGACGTCAAAATTCAAGAAAAAATGGAGTAAATCCATGTCCTCCATTGTGTGCTAGTGTGCTGGTGTGCTGGCTACTGCTCCCGATCCATTCTATAGTCGAACCTGCATAAGTGGAATACCTCTATAGCTGGTGCAAAACTTGTCCCATGATTTTTACCTTATAACTCTATAACTGGAATGTTTTCACCTCTATAAGTAGAATCAATTTCTATTGAAATTGCCTCTGTAAATGAGAAAATTTTTGTATTTACCTCTATAAATGGAATTCACATTACTACATACCAATAAAACGTGAAGGAATAGGCAGGCTTGTTGTGTTTTGATTGGTCCGCAAAGTGTAAACATTAAGCACATGTTTACATTGTAAAACACGGCTAAAAAAAATACAACACGGCTGACGATGATGATGATGATGTGCAAATAGAATCGGAAACAGACACTCTCGGACTTCAGCCACGGGATTGGGAAAAAGTGTTAGGAGATGCTAATGAGAAGCCTCCAACATTTAAACAGTATCTTCACATGGGTGGCGAAATTATAACAGCAAGAGAACCGAATGATGAAGAAATCCTAGAAAAAACCTAAAATGCCAGGTCACTATGAAAATTAGGACAATCCCGACCAAGAAGAGGAAAAAGCTGCCAAGAAAATGCAGAAGACTCAGAGAGGCTACCAATCACCAAAAATTATGCACTTCATTGTATTGAGAAGTTATAGACGTTTTTGGAAGTGAATAAAGGAGCTGATGATTATATAACATAGACAACAAATTCAAGTGCCGAAGAAAATAAGTGATTACTTTCACTAATACAATTGTTTGTTTTGTGTGTGTAACCCACATTGTTGCATTTCCATATTACAAAATATGTAATAATTATAATTATTGATTAATCATTTTATGTTTGTATGTTTTTTTGTGTATACTACACATGCAAAGGTAATAAATTTTTACATTTATAAAAATTACTAGTTGTTTTCTGAATCTCTTTTAGTGGTACATGCAATCTTAATGACTTGGACAAGTGAATCCTTCTTTAAGTGGAATACCTCTACAACTGGAATACCTCTACAAGTCGAATACCTCTACAAGTGGAATACCTCTACAAGTGGAATACCTCTTCAAGTGGAATTGGAATCCTTTCACCAAGAGATTCCAGTTATCCAGGTTCGGCTGTACTAGTTTTCAACGACAATAGAATCCATAAATATAAATAAAAACGAATTAATATAGGCTGGCCGTGAAGCGAAGCCAGGATAGCCGAGATGGTCAAGGTCCCGGGTTCGAGTCTCGGTCCTGGCCATATCTTTCCTTTTCAATTAAAATATTTAAAAAATTATAACATATTAAAATAAAATAAATTATAATAATATTAACGACTTAAAGTCAACTAGATCCAAAATAAAATGTCAAACAAGGTCACATGTGGTCTAGTGGTTAGCGTAGCAAACTACTAAACCCAAGATCGCGGGTTCGTAGCCCGGCAGGAGGCTCTAGGATTTTTTTAAGGGAGTAAAAAATCCTTAGTTACGCCGTCCTTCGGAAGGGACGTTAAACGGGGGTCCCGAGCCTGAACGATGTCAGGTACTCGTTAAAAATACCTATCCTAATTAAACCTGGATAGCCAAAATTTAGAGCTCCCAATGTAGCATCGTCCGATTAGCCATTGCAGCATAAAGTAAGGTTAAATGAACAAACAACCAATAATGTCAAATTAACATTCTCCCCGCGTACCTATACATCGCAAATTGCGAGAACACGGAGATGTAGGATCAAGTGAAAAGAAGGGATATTGCTGGCCGTGAAGCGAACCAGGATAGCCGAGATGGATAAGGCGTCACCACGGAGAGGTCCCGGTCCTGGCCATATCTTTTCTTTTCAAATAAAATATTAAAAAAATTACAACATATTAAAATAAAATAAACCATAAAATAATTTTAATATGTCATGAATCATGATGTAATGATTGAGCTGCTGTCTGTAAACTATTAAATGATTTAGAATATAAACTTTTTTTTTTTATCTTAAGAGAAGAAAAACACTTTATTAAAGCATTACAATCTGCCTGTTGTGAGCAATAAGTAATGGTGCTATGTAGCTTACAATCATTCCATAAAAAAATCAATGATATAAACGAAATAAATGCATAAATAAATATATACAAGTGAAAAAATATATACAAAAATAAAGTAAAAAAAAAATAAAAAAATATATATATATGTATAATGAAAAAAAAAATAAATAAATAAAACATACAAGAAATATACTGTACACATTCATACTCTATTTACAATTTGCCTGGGGTCCCCGAACTGAGCTTCTTCCCCAGGAATGAGGGCAAAGCAGGAGTCCGGGAAGCCCCAGCCCCCTTTCCCAGCCGCGTCACTGGCATTAATCGCCAATGGAAGCTGGAGAATATAAATTAATTACGTCCTTTGGTTTTATTCTCATCCTTGATTTTTCCCAAAACAAGCCGAAATGTTGGAATAAAATACTTGACCTATTTGTTTAAAATTCATTGACTGGACCCTCGACCCTCGACTATATGGCACAATATTGTACAATGCTCAAATAGTTTTTTCAACGAACTCTTCATTGTTCCAATTCAAATAGTTTTTTTTACAAATATTTTTTTTCGTTTGCAGCACGATCTGTGTTTCCACTGTCCCTCTCATATTTGGGTTTATTTCCAGAAATAGGGTTGGTTTATTTCTTGAAGCGAAGGAAGAAATTCTTCTGGTCCACTGAATATATTCTCTTAACTCCCATACTTATAAATTTGGGTGACGTATATTTTTTTTAAAAGGTTAGTGACCGAGAAGTTCCCAGGAAAGCTTTCAAGATCCTCGAGATGGAGCAAATCTTTGAAAGGTTAATGCTCGGATGAGCCAGGATCGGCAAGACTCCTCGAGAGAGCAACTACCTTTGTTTCCTTTAGATATTTAATAGATTATAAGTGATTCTCCTCCCTTCCACCATAGGTTTAATCCATCACTTCTCCTTGAGCGATCGAGGGATACATTTTTTGTGCTCGGCTGATTTTTATTGATTCTGAAGGCGCTTTCGATAAAATTTAGTTCATCATCTTCGGGTTGAGTTGTTCCGAGTATATCTGTTCATCAGTAAGCTATAAATAACTATAAACACATGTTTTTAAGATTGCTTTGCGGGTAAGAGTTAGAATTTCGCTGACATAATGTGTCGATAAGATTGGCTTCACTGTTTTGTTAATTTTGTTATATGTGATGAATGATATACAATTTACATAATTAAAAAAATTGAGAAGAATTAAAATAAAGAAAAATTATTTTATATGAGGTGAAAATAGTTGACTGGATGATCTAATGTAAAGGAGATAGTTGGGGGGTGCAGTCAGAAAGAACACTGAATAAGTAATAAACTTATAATTATGTGCCGACGTTTCGACCTACAGTGTAGGTCATCTTCAGGGCTATGAGAGAGAAACAAACAGAACAAAAAATATAAAAATGTACAGTAACAATAATATGGTGACAAGTAATGTAGAAAATTAAAATAGTGGCAGATATGAAGATGGAAGATAACGAATATTAAAAAAGTGACAATAAAATTAAGATACAGACAGATTTAAAAAATAATGATAATGAAAAGAAATTAAAATAGTGACAGATATAACAAAATTAATGATAATGAAAAGAAAATGAAAATAATGACAGATATAATAAAGTAAGACAGATTTAATAAAATTTTATTAAACTATCTCCTTTACACAAAAATTATTTTAGATAAAGAACTCTCGGAGAGATGTTAATTGTGAATCGAAGTTTACAGGCAAGAAGCCAAGGTTCATTTGAAAATGTCGGTCTGTATGTAAATATCTTGGGGTGATACACTGTAGCTAATCTATTGCTATGTTTTATATGCTTTTTTTTTCCTTTCAAAGCTACCCTTTGAATTGACCGTTTATTTATCGGCACATTCCATACTTGAGTATACTATGTGCCTTGTGCTATTAATATTTTTAACATTGTCTGCTCACATATATGCTACTATACTATATTGTATACTATGTGCCTTGTGTTTTATGTGCTTAATTTTCTTTTGAATACTCTGATTTTGGGATGCCAGAGTATCATTTAGGATGATTACTCAAATTATTATTTCTGTCTTAGTCTTAATTGGCTTCTTTTCCAGAGGTCTGTTCTTGTGTTTACCAATTGACTCTCTCTTAGTCTGTTCAGAGAGTCCTCTTTCCATTTCAGTCTTCGATCCTCCCTCTTTTATTATCTCTTCAACCACCTTAACCATGTCGGTATGATCGACCTACTTCTCGCAAACCAACATTGCTCCTTGTGCAAAACACATTTATTTTTATGATGCCGCCATGTAAGATACATACGTGGGTGAATCAAATATAAACGAGACTTTTTGTCCTGGAAGCCCAGCGAAGGTGCGGGAACGTTCCCGCGTTCATGGGTGTTGGGTAGGGATGAGCTGTACTTTTCTTTGTGTTCAAAGTAAAAATAAAAAAATTAAAAAATAAGTCTCGTTTATATTTGATTCACCCACGTAGCACTATGTGACCTTTGAAAAATATTCTACGTATTGGCTTTACTGCCCAAGCTATGATCTCAGGGGAAAGTCAGAACCTTTGATCCATATATATTTAAATACTAAAATGGGATGCCACCCTGAGATCGGTATACTTAATATTTAGTAATTTTATGTTATTAATAAATAAGAGACATTTATACTCTTCTCTAAAGGTTAAAGTGGTTGACTGACCAGGAGTTGTTTATTAAATAAGAATAATTATTGAATAACATTATAGTTATTGATCATGGTTACAGAATTAACTGACTTGAAAGGTAAAGGTAATAAACCCCAAGGGCCATTTTACTCTACCTGGCCAATGCCCCCCCCCCCGATCATACTCAATTAGGTATGTCTAATGCTTCAGATAGTCACAGATAGCAACTATTGGTTTGATTTTTCTTGATATTTGATCTTAACCCTTAAAAGGTACGGTGTGGTTAGGGCCGATTCCAGGATGCTTTGAAAATGTATTTTTATGAAGAATAAAGTCATGTTACAGCATTAGAATTATGTTCTTATTGATGACTATAGGTAGCACCTCAAACCTTAAAAAAAAAGTTGGGGTATGTGAGGACCCCACCGTACCATTTATGTCCTCCAGCTCACTGTACCGTTGGTATGTGAGGACCCCACCGTACCATTTATGTCCTCCAGCTCACTGTACCGTTGGTATGTGAGGACCGCACCGTACCATTTATGTCCTCCAGCTCACTGTACCGTTGGTATGTGAGGACCCCACCGTACCATTTATGTCCTCCAGCTCACTGTACCGTTGGTATGTGAGGACCGCACCGTACCATTTATGTCCTCCAGCTCACTGTACCGTTGGTATGTGAGGACCCCACCGTACCATTTATGTCCTCCAGCTCACTGTACCGTTGGTATGTGAGGACCCCACCGTACCATTTATGTCCTCCAGCTCACTGTACCGTTGGAGGGTTAATGCAATACTAAGATTGCCGAAAGTTTGCCTGATTAGTGGTTTATTGAAATCTACGATAATCAAGACTGCCCTCACTCATAAACATGTTTAAAGTGTTAAAGAATTCTTTGATTTTAAATATCACTGCTAATTCGTAAAGTACTATAGCTATTAATAGCCTTCGTAATAGTGTGCTTTAGTGCCCCTCCCGCTCCATCGGCAAAAAAAAATAACTACAAGAGCGGAATATAGATAAAGCTCCGTGACGTCCAAGTCGAGTGCTAGATTAATTGGTTGAAGTAATGGATTAATGGCGAATCCTTGAGGATTAAGATCTTCGTCGCTGGTTTTGCGCACGCGCGTTGATTCCTCGAAATATAAGTTATCTGAAGTGGTTAAGGTTTAGTTAGATTATATAAGGTTTCTATTTCCATGATTCGGCAAAAACTCGAAAATTTTTGCTGTTTTATGTCAAACTTTATTTTATTTAGATGTTTAATTAGTTTTATCAAAAGCCATCTGCGTTTTTTTCATATTGTGTTGTATATGAGTCTTATTTATTTATTCTCCTTGCGATAAATAACTCAATATGTTAGCCCAGTAATAAATCTGTACCACTACAACCCGTGAACTGAACTGGAGTTCAGTACATGGTAGAGACTGTACTGTTTCATTGACAACGGTTCTGCAAGGAGGTGGCTTGTCATGCTCAACAGCCAGAATCCTCCCCCTTATTTTGGGTTTTTTTATTATTCTATAACATTTTATAGAGGCTGGGTGAGCCCCAGGGGAGTCCTAGATGCCACGTGTGGATAGACATTATTATGGTTTACTTGGAAAGTTCTATTTGTGAGATAGGATTGAAAGATGAGGAAGTAGGGGGTAGGAATTTACGGAGTTTATAGAGGAAGCTCGGATGCCAGACTCGGTCAAAAGCCTGTTCCACGTCAAGAAAGCCGCCCAAACAATATGATCCACGTTCTAATGCAGCGGAGACTATATCCACAACACATGACATTGCTGAATAGTGGAGTGCGGATCCTCAGAGTCCAAACTGAGGATCTGGTATTATGTGATTTGCATAAAGGATGGGGTACAATCGTTTAAGGATGAGTTTTTCTAGGGTTTTACCCATGCAAGGTAAAAGAGAGATAGGACGGTAAGAGGATGGGTATTCTGGTCTTTTTTTTAGGTTTGGGTATCATTTTTACAATGAATAATTCCCAGAGGTCAGGAAAATATGTGGAGCGGAGTACAGCATTACACATATAGGCAAGGAATAGAATGGCTTTTCTAGGAAGGTGTTTTAAGATATGAATTGTGATGATGTGAAAGGGACATTTGGAAGGGAACTTCTAACACTGCTATATATATATATATATATATATATATATATATATATATATAGAGAGAGAGAGAGAGAGAGAGAGAGAGGAACCTCTTGGTGGTGGGGTGCTGTCTCATGTTTGGAGCCTGTTTGGGCTGTTGATCGTTGGGATGTATTGCACCTTTTTCTTCGAGATGTGATTCACATAACCCCCTATTTGTTTTTGGTGTCTTGATAATGCCTGAATAGGCGAAACGTCGACTGGTAAGTGGGTGTATTTTGAAACATAAAGCTTTGCATTGTGGTTTTTCCCAATTGCATTGTAATATATATATATTCAATGTGAGTTGGGTTAATGATGTCAGGATGTGGATGAAAGAATTGGAAGGGTATTGACCTAATAACTGTGATTATTCTCCGTCAGATCTTGTCCAGTTATTTGTTTCAGTAAGGGGTGGAGATGATTAAATTCTTTGAACTTTAGGAGTTTTTGGTGGGCATCTATAATGCTTAGTCTGTGGTTGTAAGATTTTCAGTCCAGGTAATTAAATTTTGGATTTTGAACTTCTTGATTTCTGCTTTTAGTTTGTTAGTTCATTTTGTACAGATAGTTTTATCTGCTGGATATCGAGTTCTATTCCGCTTCGATCTTGCTCTGCCTTTTTCTCTCAATAAGATATTAATATGCTGTGGCAAATCAGTCTGTTGGTAGTTATTAATTGTATCACTTGTGATGTTGTCGTGTAAACTGCTTCTGATGTAAGTTTTTCTGTGTCTGTATACTCTTAAGTGACAATGTCTTGTTTTTTCTTAAGTGAAATTTTTAAGCCCAGTTTGTCATCCAAGTCATAACAAAAATCGGCCCATTTGCCCTGTAATCAATGTGGGAGGGTAAGGCTCGGGTGCGAAACTTGAGTCACAAAATTTTAGATTCGATATTTAGGCTTCAAAACGATGATATCGAGTTCTATCCGTGGTAACTTTATCCGAGTGAAAGTTTTCATATTACCAGCTCTCATATCAGAAAAGGCCAGCTAAAATCATCTCTCCTTTAAATCTGTTTTTAGTTTTCAGTAAATATTGGTCATTGGTTATGTGTTGTTTAGATTTGTTTCATTTGTGCTATCGTTTCAGTGCAACATTTTAACTTATTTGGTTTTGAAACAATTTTCACAGAGATAAAATTTGCTGGAGTTGAGTGTTCACTATCAACGGAGCCTATTATTGTCTTTAATTTAATGTTATTAACAATTGGTTGGACTTAAAGATATAAATTATTTGAGGTGTATAAATTATATGATAAGATATCAACTTTTAAGATACATGGTTCCGTGAATCAATAGATGATGTGAAATTTACTATTGAGCAGATAAACATGTAAATAAATCCTTTGAGATGGATGGGATTGCAAGAAACTGGGAAATCCTTTGGGATGGATGGGATTGCATTGGGTGAAGGGAAATCCTTCGGGGCTGGAAATATTGCGCTATAATCTCCATGTATGATAAATGCGCCTCAACAGCAAATTAGTTTGCCATCTCTTGCCTATTAGATCTAAAATATCACTATTCTTGAAATAAAGCTGAAATGTGTTCTGTTGAATCAAATAGGAAAGGAAGATATGGATTCCTTGGAGACACAGGCCCGTGGGCAGGTCGCATTCGTCTTCAAGAGCATTTTAGTGAATATGTTGGATAGGCCCCAGAGTTCTCATCGGGTGTTTCGAGCTATAGAGCTACTACTTCTGACGCTGTGAAGTGCCTATGAATAAAAGATGTGGCATGCTTTCGTCGCAGATCGTGTTCCAACATATTTACTGCAAGGAATGAATTAAACATACAAACTAATTATCAGTAATAATGGAAAGCAATGCAATTACAGCGAGCTTCCTCGGCCTCTTCATGTTCTTCTTCTTGCTCGTCGACTTAGTGGAAGAGATGCAAAATGTTTGGGGAACAACTTCATAGCCATCTTTGGTGGAAAGTTCATCGTTTTGAAATAATTTTGAAAACTCGTTCTAAATTAAATGTCTATTATTAAATTTTCATTTCATTAAACATCATTCGATGAGTTTCTGAACTCAACTCTATGAAACAATTTGACTGTGGATTAAATTGATTTGTAGATAGACAGCGATGTGAAACAGAATTATAGGCGGCATATTTGGATCGGCCGAAAGATTATCGCGCACACTTCGTTACACAGAAACAATTCAAATTTCGATATTGGTAAATCTTACTAGTAAACATTCTCAAGCTACTCTTGGTCAATGTTACAATTAATTTAGTTATCTAGCAGCCTATAGATCTCTAGGAGAGTCTCTATAGATCTCTTGACGAGTTAGGATTCGGCCTGGATTTAGAATACTGAAATGTGTGCTCAATGCTCAGTTTAGAAAGTTTCATACGATTAAATCTAGTTCAGATTTTTGGCTGTCCCCAAAGAAATGACTGTATCGATTCCTTCTAAAGGGTCGATTAAGGTAAACAAGAAGAAGTACTATTGCACTTGGACTATTGTCCAATTCTATGGACTTCTTGGACTATTGTCCAATTCCGTTCCAAGAGGGAAGGTGTTGGATGAGGGAGGTCAAAATTGTTGTGTAACTCAAATGTAAACGAAATTGACTAAAACATAGTTTATGTTTAAAGGTTTAACACAGATCTTACTGCTTGTCTTTGAGATGAGAAACCTTTTGGCTTTTTGAGATTTCTACGGAAATATTAAATATCGATTGTAATCATTGAAATAAATTATATTTTATTTTGGATTATTTAAAAATGTTCAAGTCGCTATAAAAATTTGGATGGCTATAATCGACAATTATTTAAATAGATTCTCAATGAATTTATAAAACCAACTTCATCTTCTCCAGGCTAAATCCTTGCCTCGCCTCTCATTTCTTCATTTATGATTTTATTTTATTACAGGAAATCAATGGAGTTCCTCGCCGTTTTTTGTTAATATAGTAAAAATTATATTAGCGTTTAAACAGAACAAAAAAGAAATCGGAAAAGGATTATGAGAATGGATTGGGAGGCTTTAACGAAGCGGGCCGATGATTTATCAACCGTCAATTCATTTTCGTTAACGAACCATTTAATTTGATTTGAGGCTTTCTAATTGTTTTGAAAAAGTTATCTACCGAGGCCCCGATCGCAACAATTATTCCGGATTAGAAAAAAAAGAAAACTGATTCGGGAGTAAAACGAAAGTTTTAATATCATTTTCAGAAAAGGAATTCCTTAATGAAAACTATTAAAACAAACAGCTGATCAGATTATGTAAAGAATACTGCCCCATTGCTACGATTGTTTTCATCATTTATTAAAAAGTTTTCAAATTCTTTAACAATAAGACTGGTCTTTAGTTACCAAGTCTTGTCAGTGTTTAGTTGAAATTCTACAGGGTTAAGACTCACATCGCCCAACCCCTGGCGACCCTGAAGATGGCCTACATTTTAGGCCGAAACTTCGGCACAATAAAATAAGTTTTGGAGGATGGGAATAGTTGGGGGGGGGGGGTCATAAATTAACACTAAATAGGTCTTCACTTATTTGGTGTTAAGTTATTAATGACTGAACGCTCCCCCCAACTGTCTCCATCCTCCATTAGATCTTCCAGTCAAAAGTTTTCCTCTTTAAAAAAAACAAGTTTTGCTTATTTTGTGTAATCTTTGAATGCACCCACTGACTAATTCAATTCATTATTAGAATTATCCAGTCAGCTACATTTCGCATAAATACGATTTAAACATTCTAAATGAATAGTTTCTGCTTGGAAACGGATTGAAATATTTATGTTAAACATGTTTAACTGGTGGGTAACCGGTTCTCGCAATACAATATAATAAATTAATTTAGATTTTTCACGGTATCAGTATCCTAGTGGCTCTTGTCCGCAGAATCATTGACAGACCGACTTGGGCGTCTGTAGTGCAGGCGGCTGTGGGACGATTGTAGTGCAGGCGGCTGTGGCACGATTGTAGTGCAGGCGGCTGTGACACGATTGTAGTGCAGGCGGCTGTGATACGATTGTAGTGCAGGCGGCTGTGATACGATTGTAGTGCAGGCGGCTGTGGCACGATTGTAGTGCAGGCGGCTGTGGCACGATTGTAGTGCAGGCGGCTGTGATACGATTGTAGTGCAGGCGGCTGTGATACGATTGTAGTGCAGGCGGCTGTGGCACGATTGTAGTGCAGGCGGCTGTGGCACGATTGTAGTACAGGCGGCTGTGACACGATTGTAGTGCAGGCGGCTGTGATACGATTGTAGTGCAGGCGGCTGTGACACGATTGTAGTGCAGGCGGCTATCACACGATTTGACGTCATGTCCTGCTCATGTCGTAACAAGTACTCACGAGCCGGGGACAGAAATAAAATGCATTACAATTATTTTATGTCTTCTGTTTTATCAAGTATCATTTAGCACGTTGTTCAAAAAAAAAAAATTAAAAATTCACTCGCTGGATATTACGTAATGAACCTGTTACTGATATTATTATTGGAAGTGAACTGCCATCACCAAACTGATCGGCAGCCGATTCGTATGGGTTCGTCTCTTCCTCCGGTTGCTACTAGCATAAAGATGAATTAGTATTACCGCCGACAGTCAGCGCTGGTCTCGACGACCCATTAGGGCCGTCACGCGCTAAGAAATGTGGCCGAGGAAAATATCTCTTTAATATAAGTTTGACAGGGACATAACTTGCCTTTCAGTCTTCCCAACTTTTTACTTTATCCCCAGCGGCTCTGATCCAATAACGAATTTTTAAAAAATACTTATTGTTAGGTTGTTTTAGTATTATTTTTTTAAAAAGTTTAATTAATTTAAGTTGACAAAATATCGTAATGTTATATATTTCATATATTAACGTGTATAGAATGTATATCATTTACACGAAAGGAAGTTAAAAAAACAAATAAGAATGTAATTATGAAGAAGAACAACTTACTAAATAATTCAACATAGGTTCATTTTTATAACATTTTTATAGGTTCATTACTTGTAATCATAATCTATTACTCCAATTTAAAACATGTTTGTAGCATAAATTAAATTCCAATAATTTATATGTAGAATGGGTTAAAAAAAATAATAATTTAAAAAAAAATTCAGTTGTTCCAGTCGAAAAGAATGATCATAAATATGCGATTTTTCCCCTAGTTTTTGTTTCTAAAATAGATAGCTAAATATCTAATAAATGTTAATACATGAATATAAACATACATGCTCTCTGTATATACTTTAATAGAATCTAAACTTCACATCCGCTGAGAAATTATCAGCGAGTGCAATAAATTGAAGAAAAGCGGTGAAGCAAGAACGCAAAGAATCTGCCCCGGTACTATTTTGGTATTGGTCTCTGCCTTATAAAGGGCTCCTATAGTTGAGTGTCCCCAGGGCTTGCCATCGGGAATTCCATCATTTATAATGCAATTTATTTTATTTATTTATTAAGTTGTTCTTTTTTATAATGCGGTAACCTTCAACTATGTCATTAAAGATAAATTAAATTCATGCATTAATAAAACATAGGAGAAGAAAATATATTGTGAAAATAAAACCGAACTAAGAAAATGGTCCGTGTAGAGGTCAAGAAAATGCTTTTATGTAGGGAGAACTTTTTATTGGTAAGCCAACGTTTCGACCTACATTGCAGGTCTTCTTCAGGGCTAGTTTAATGGGCGGGGGTTGACACTAGACTGGATTTTCCTCATAAATACACACACACACACACACACACACATATGTGTATATATATATAAATACATACACACAAGGCCAACTAATATTATTCAACATATTAATTTAAGATTTATTCATAGTAATCTATTTTGGAATAAATAGATTTCCCATTGTGAATATGAATGTGAACAATAACGGGTTTATTTTTTAGCAAATTGATATTTAAAGTCAGTCATTATTTCTTAATATTAATAAAAATATAAATCTATAAAATGTTAACATTTAACAAAGCTTCATTAATATCTATTACTGTGGATTCGAGATGTAAGTTATGTATTCTAGTTTGGGTCATAATTTATATTCTTTTAGATACTGTTACGGGCTACTGGGTATTAAAATGAATTAAACAATGCCTTAATTAAAGATACTAATATTTATTTAAAAAAGTGATAAAAGAATACAATTAAACTATTAACAATTACTAACAAAGAAACTAAAAAAAGAAATTACTAACAAATAGATTATTAACTGAAATAAATTTACAATAAGAATATTTTAGATAATTATAATCTAGGCCTAACTTCTATTTAATTATTACAATAATATAAGTTATTATTATTACTAAATAGCTTAACTATTTACATAAGCTTGTACAAAGCACATAAAATTACAACTGATACTTCACTAATTAATTAATACTAATTAACACTTACAGTTCACTAATTAAAGTCCACCGACCGTAAGAATCTCTGAATATAACAAACTGTCACACAATTACACTCACAAACTGTCACTGACTTATTACACTGGCTTATCACTGTTTCCGATGTTAACCGTACCGTGTGCTTTAACACTCTGCCCCGTACTCGCGCCGAGATGCTGTTTAAATAGACAGAACGCCAGATCTAGATCATACGGGACGGATCTCGAAGTTTCGCAAAAAGGCCTCTTTCATCTCTGCCGACAAGGGGGCTTTGTTCTCTTCCAGGAATCGCCAATTCCCGCGCCCGTAACAATACTGATGAAGATTTTGCAGCTTTTTGTGACCTGCCACATCAGCCATTTCTATACTTAGCCCCGTCGGATCGCTAAGCTTTTTTGTCATAAAATGTTGACTTCTACTTATATTTCACAAGATGGCAAACTACGATATACTTACAAAAAGACTGTGTTTATTTCTTCTGGTTTAAACCGTGTAGATAAATTTCTCCTCAACGTTTCGTCAACCATGCTGATGACTTCCTCAGGGCTGAGATGAGAATGAGATTGCTCATTGCTCATTCTCATCTCAGCCCTGAGGAAGTCATCAGCATAGTTGACGAAACGTTGACGAGAAATTTATCTACACGGTCTAAACCAGAAGAAATAAACAAAGTCTTTTGTAATAATAGTGGTCGAGGAAGCCTAAAAGAATATTTACGATTTGCTTATTACAAATTTGTGCCAGGACATTTTCAATTTACGTATGAAGGATTGATCGTTTAGTTCGCTTTTTTAATTGTTTTCAAAGTAATCAATTTGTCGTCATTAGTATATTAAATAATTTTTCTAATGGCTTCGGCGCTTTAGTTGTCCCAACTTCAGTCTTTAAGTAAGTGCCAATTTTTACCGCTGGGATTGTTTGAATTTGAGATCTTAACAGGCGTCGATATAAAAGTCAATAGTGTAGGGTGTTGGGCTGTCACAATTGCAGTGTATTTGGAGCTCCCTTTGGACTTATAGATGTGAATATGAGGGAATGAATGGTCACTCTAACAGGAGTCATCAGGGATTCTTCTGTCGAGGATGGTCAGGATAGGAGGTGAGCAGGCTATGATATCGATATGGGTGAGTGGTCCAAATCTAGAGAGAAGTAGGCAGGTACGGGATCGCCACTGGGGACTCTAAGGTATTATTGATCTAGGAAATCGAGTATTAGGGGACTTCGTATATTTGTCGCACTATATATGTTCCACTTTAAGTGTTGCCGGAGGCTTGTTGATCACGAGAGATAGTAAATTAAATGTTAATTTGGGTTAATGGTGAGTTAATCTTTATAACCACTGTTTAAAATCGATATTATTCTGTCATCATTTTATTCTTTTTTTATACCTTCTACCTTAAGAGAGTTGAGATAAAAAGTTGCAATGACGCCATTAGCTCAGTTGAAGGGGCAATGAGGACTTACTTCTACTGGAGCTTACTTAGCCAAACTCTTTTTATTGTTTCCGGCTGTTCAGCGTTGCTTGAAAATTAAGATTTTCGAACTAAATGGAACTCCCGTAGCAATTACTGTAACAATTTTTTTTTTTAAAATGTATAAAGTGTTATTCTTATATTTCATTGGAAAATTAGCTTTTATTGTAGCTAAATATGTCATTATCTTTATAAGTTTAATATATTTTGCATTTGTTATTTTTTTTTCATCGATTATTTGAAGTATTACATTCACAATTCATTAGGTATCATTCTAATTATTAATTTTTTTGGTATTTTTTGTTACTGTATTTGAATCAGCACTGTTGATGTCATCATGATTATCTCAGCTCTGCTAATGCTAGAATAAAGCTAATAATGCTTAAATGAAACCGAGTATACCAATAACTTTATAGTAAATCATTTCATTGAACCCACTCCGAAACGGCGTGATAACGAAAGTCACATATGATTATTGACTAATTTTTCAAGGAGTTTAATTATTTAAATTTGAAGATAAAATTGTAGATTGAGGATTAAGACCCCGGCCCCCGAAGACCCCCGGACCACGGGGCACGGGGCGCGGGGCACGGGGCGCGGGTAATCCATCAATGGTCTCAATATATTTGATGATATACGAGCTGCCTCGAGGAGCCACTTCCTTCGTTTCATATTTCACCCAAAAAAGATTTATCTCTTTCTCTTTCGTCCGCATCCCTTTCTTGCTTCTTACCTTAAATCTTATGCTCAAACCAAGGTAATTCGGCCATGATTTACATATAGATATATTTTTTCCCAAAATTATTCAGCCATTGGTGAGGCTTCTGCGATGAACATGTGTGGATTAAATGTTTATTATAACAAAAAAGGTTTCGTTAACAAAACATATATAGTATAATACATTTTAAATGAGGCGTAGAGGACCAAAATAGCTCTGTATTTAAAAAATTGACTTTTTCACATTTTTCGCTAGTTTATCAAAGCCATGCCTTATGTGTCCCGAATGCTGGTTGATAAGTCTACTAAACTAAAATCATGAGAAGTAAGGAGGCAAATTAGCGTGTTAGGCAAAATTACTCAACTAAACTTATAGTCCAGGATCCCTGGTACATTTTTGCACTTGATTACTGTCAAGATGAATCTTCGTGTATAGCTTCTTTTTGATGAGACGCCCAACAATTTCCTTTGCGAAAATTCTCGATTGTGGTAGCTAACAGAGGTAGCAAGGATAAAATATTGTTACGGTCGCCGGCAGGAGGACGGAAGCGAGGGGATTAGCGGCTTAAATCCGTCGGCGGGAGATGTTAAAATAGGATTAGGACCGTTCTAGATCGTCTACTTTTGTCGGAAAAGGATTAAGAAGATTCCAGAATTTTCTGGCCCCTCCGTGTTCTAGAATGTTCGGCCTTGCCTATTTAAATACTTCTCTCACCTGGAGCCAGTCAGTCTTAGTCTGAGAGTAGACCAGAGAAGACCTGTGATAAGTGAGTGTCAGTGTGATAAACTAGTCAGTGTTGAACCGGCCAGTGTAATAAGTGTGTCAGTGAACTGTGACAGTCTCGCGAGTGTAATAAACTGTTTCTGTTTGTTACTGTGTGTCAGTTTGTCATACTTGGAGAATCTTACGGTCGGTGGATTAGTGAACTGTAAGTGTTAATTATTAGTTATAAATTGTAGTGTAATTTTATAATATTCATAGAAACTATTGTAACTAGTTAAGCTATCTAGAATTAGTAATATCTTATATTATTGTAATAATTAGATAGGAGTTAGGCCTAGATTATAATCTTTAGAATATTGTCATTATAAATTTATATTAGTTTAATAATATCCTTTGTAATAATTTACTTGTATCCCTTATTATCATTTCGTTAATAAATATTAGTATCTTTAATTAAGGAATTGTTTAATTCATTTTAATACCCAGTAGCCCGTAACAATACGTCGATTTGATGATTCTCCAAAATTTAAGGATAACGTACCACGCAATTTGTGGGACACTATGACTGTTAAATTATATAAATATTGACTAAGTAAAAAAAAAAAAATCAGCTGGTTAGTAATCATTTTTGATGACCTCGTTATCGATACATGTTAATCGATTGCGAAAAAAAAAGCAATTTTTTGAAATTTTAAGTTGTTATCCACCTTTGATCCAGAACGGCTCATATAATAAGCATGCTGACAACTTATTTTAAGAAATATCAAATTATTTGTTACATTATCAAATTATTAATCTCAGGAGCCCTTTACATATCCACTCAAACAAATATCTTGAACTGAAGCATTGTAAAGATGTAAGGGCGACTATAACACGAGCTCATTACGTAGGACGCTGGAATGCTGCTCTCTAAGCTCAACAAATTCATTCTATTCTGTGGAAAATGGATTGTCTTTTCAGTCGTAAACCGACTGTAGGGCATTTGCAGACTCTCTGGGGCACATCTAAAATTTTGGTTTAGCGTGATCAGTGATCGGATTTATTTAAAACACTTGCACCGCAAATTGGCTTAGAAACTGTACGGTAACTTTCATGGGTGGTCACCTGTGGTCTAGTGGTTAGCGTAACAAACTACTAAACCCAAGATCGCGGGTTCGTTGCCCGACAGGTGGCCCTAGGATTTTTTCAAGGGAGTAAAAAATCCTTAGTTACGCCGTCCTTCGGAAGGGACGTTAAACGGGGGCCCCGAGCCTGTACGATGTCAGGTACTCGTTAAAAATCCCTATCCTAATTAAACCTGGATAGGCAAAATTTAGAGCTCCCACTGTAGCATCGTCCGATTAGCCATAGCAGCATAAAGTGACGTTAAATGAACAAACAAACAAACTTTCATGGGTTCTAGTGTTGTATCTTTTTATATATTGTGTTTCTTATACGTTAAAGTTGGAATCGGTTTTATCTTCTAATCACGGTGAAGACTTTTAGCATCTGATGATTTTCTGAGTCGATTTTTCAGTAGTAGCTCCACCACAAGAGCATTTCTTGAAGTAACAAAGTTTATCCTCCGAAGTCGGGGTTAGTTTAGCGAAGAGTGTTCTCTTTCTTGGCGGGAGATTAAGTTGGAGCCGCGTGGGGAGGATGTTATTACTCAGATCATTTCAACTGTAATTAGAACCTGATAGCTTTAGAGACTCGCTAGATGATTGTTCTCGCGTATTGATTGCAGTAATCAATAATTGTTCTCGCGTATTGATTGCAGTAATCAATAATTGTACTCCCGTATTGATTGCAGTAAACCGGCATTCAATTTCAAAGTGGTCCTTCTCCAACCTGTTCCTACTAATTTATCCCAATTATCGTATTGTTTACTTTACCATATCATCTGTTGTTCAAGAGAATACAATATCTTATATATATATATATATATATATATATATATATATATATATATATATATATATATATATATATATTGGAATAATAATAACACAAAACTTATCGATATTGATTAATAAAGAATTGAAATTATAAATTGGGCTTCTTTTCAAAGGCAGTTTTGTGTTTAATAATTCACTAATCAGTGAAGTTATCACTGTTTTAATCATTCTGATGTTTCCTCAGGTAGATATATGATCTTCGTTCATTCATCGGTGTGTGTCCATCCAGAAGATGGACTCCATAAGAGTCCAAGTCGAACGGGATTCCGATTTTCCAGGCATGTTGATAGCTTACTAGAGTGACCCTCTTGTATCTGGTTTTTGGTTACTGACCTTTTAATTGTGGTTATACCATATTAAATATAACCATCTTGAAATGATATTTTACGTTAGGTAAAAAAACTCAAAGCAATGTTAAAGCAGATCCTAGGAATCACTAGCGTAGGAACAGGAATACAAACTAGGTCGAATCTTGAGGGGGAATGTTCTATAAAACTGGAGAACTGGCCTTCTGTTTAAGAACTGGCACTAACAGTTTATTGCCGCGTACGAGGGCAAGTCTCCTTTCAACTTTAGCTTTTATCTTTATCAATAAACGGAACAACTCCAACTCTTAGCTCTTTTCTTTGCTTTTTATTTCCTCTTTCAATAATTACCTTAATGATCTCAATTTAATGTTTTTTCTTCTACAAAGAAATGTACAATTATAATTGATTAAATCAAACTAAATGTTTACTCAGTAATTTATATTTGATTAGCTGAAACTAATATTTATCTTGATTAAAGAGACAATTGTGCCGAATCAGAACGCCAAGCAAACAGGAGGGTAGCAGTTTTTAACTTGTCTTATCGATTCCTTCTTTCTTTGGTAAAATAAATTCTCTTAAAAGTGGTTGAGCTGTTGATTAACAAGGGTTGAGGAAATATTTTATAACAACCTTAAAAGCCGAATATAGTCATGGCAAAGTGTTCCGACGATGTTCCGATTAGAACTTGACGAAAAAATTATGGATGGCCACATCCGTATTAGAATTCTTTTAGCTCTTGGCCATAATCATGATCATTCCTTTAGCCTACTATCCCTATGTATTTTTAAGACACGATTTTAAATAAGCATGACTTGGTTACTTACTATCAACACATCAATATTTCATAGAGATAAGGTACATTTTTAGATTAATCAAAACTGTTAGAATACTTTATATATATATATATATATATATATATATATATATATATATATATATATATATATATACATATATAAATACAAGATTAGCAGTGTTGAGTTAAATCTGTTGCGTAGGAACGTGAGCTGTAGGTGGAATTGAGAAGAGGGAAGAATCAGAGGGAAGTAAGTGAGGACTCGGATGGTGGATGGACCCGGAAGTCCTCGTGAGTGCCGTGGCCGCTGTCCTCTTCGGCTCCTATCTTGTCCGTGTAGAGCGCTCCCGTCCTAAGGAACGTCCTAACAAACTCTGAGCGAATGCAATCAAATAATACAAGCAAGTCGTTCTCAGGGCTAACTTATTCCAGGCACTTGAATGTTTTATGGAGGATTCTTTGGGATATCATTCGGGCACTGGTTTTCTCCGATCTCCTTGGGGAAATGATCGAGTTATAAAATCAAAAAAAATGTAAGGCAAGGTACAGAAATTACCGATTTATCGAAATATATCTAGAATATCGATTTTAACATTGGAAGCCGATATTTCTACCAAAAGTGTATGGAGACGGCGGATTTGATAATCGAAAATTCATGGGGCTGTTATTTGATGTTATCGTATTGTTACGGGCTACTCGGTATTAAAATGAATTAAACAATTCCTTAATTAAAGATACTAATATTTATTAACAAAAGTGATAAAAAGGATACAATTAAACTATTAACAATTAAATTATTGAACTAATATAAATTTATAATAACAATATTCTAAATATTTATTATCTAGGCCTAACTCCTATTTAATTATTACAATAATATAAGATATTACTAATTCTAGATAGCTTAACTAGTTACAATAGTTTCTATGAATATTATAAAATTACACTACAATTTATAACTAATAATTAACACTTACAGTTCACTGTTATAGTCCACCGACCGTAAGATTCTCCAAGTATGACAAACTGACACACAGTAACAAAACAGAAACAGTTTATTACACTCGCGAGACTGTCACAGTTCACTGATACACTTATTACACTGGCCGGTTCAACACTGACTCACTTATTACACTGACACGGACTTATTACGAAATCATCACAGTGCCTCCTGGTCTACTCTCAGAATAAGACTGACTCGCTCGAGGCGAGGGAAGTATTTAAATAGGCAAGGCCGAACATTCTAGAACACGGAAGGGACGAGACAATACTGGAATCTTCTTAATCCTTTTCCGACAAAAGGAGACGATCTAGAAGGTCCTAATCCTATTTTAACTTCTCCCGCCGACGGATCTAAGCCGCTAATCCTTTGCTTCCTGTGACCGTAACAGTATAGTGTATGTCTGTTTATGTGAGAATTTTAGGTTTTCTCGATTGTCGTTCATGCATTTATTTTCTTTATGGACGCTACTCAGCATCCAGTTACAATTCTTAAATAAAGATATAAACATAAATTCAGTTTATGTTCAATGCAATGTGAGTTCTGCACTTTATTATGATCAATAATAACGGAATAATTATAGCTATAGCGATATTTCAAAATAACTGGAATGTTATCAATAAGAGTATTTCTATTTTCGCATTCCGGATTACCAGCGCTAAACAAATATTGAGGCTCGAAGAAGCGCAATGAACCGAATAAATCAACCTCAGATCTTCTTTTATATGGATATATATATATATATATATATATATATATATATATATATATATTATATACTAAATATACTATAATAAATACGATCAAAAATTTATAAACAACTTTGTCAATTATTTATTACAAAGGCCTCTAAAAGCTACCTGCATCACTTTAACCGATGATACTTCATCTGAAAGTACTTAAGATACTATTTGGTGAACACAAAGTATATTTTCTATTATGCAATGTTATTTTTTAATACCTTATAAATAAATCCTAATTTAAATTTAAAACTAACCTGAACAAAAGCGAGAAATCATTTAAAATTTAAAGTAATTTTCATCATGTGGGATACTGGTTGGATACTTACCCACAATGATATCATATTTCATTCAAATTATAAAAAAACCTTAATATTAGAAATGTACGATATGTTCTAGGAAAAAAATCTATATTCAATTTGTAAAAGGTAATCTAATATTGCTTCTCCATTTGTTTTTTATATGTTTCATTTTGTGCTTTTATGTCTCTATTTTTGAATCTGTTGAAGTGATGAGTGCTGTCTCTAGTCTAATTTTATATGATGTCATATTTTTCAGTTCTAATGGCGTCTGAATTGGCAGAAGGATAATTATTATTTGCTACTTTAGATTGCCCAGGCTTTGTTCCGCAATCTTCTGGAAATGATTCAAAGACTAATAAAGCAACGGGAGCCCGATATTCACTCACCTCCGGAGTGTTCCAGCTCAATCAGCTGATGCACTCCTTCCGAAATGGTCCTGCAATTACAAGACACAGCGATGATTGGTCGATCGATTTTTTCTTCTCTTACTCCCGAGCCATAGCACTAGCCTCTCGGAATGGTCCAATCCACTTAGGGGAGACCTTCCCTAATAGGTAGCGCTCCGATCGCTTGCTGCTTGCGAACTGCTGTCCAGGGTGACACGCAGCACATCGCTTCCCGAGCCTCTTCCATGTCCACTTTTCCAATTAGGTCCTAACTTGCTGCGGGGGAGGAGGAACCTTTTCATTTAGCGCTCTTACTAAAGAATATATTTATGTGTGGATATATTAATAATTTCTTTTGAATTAAGTAAAATTCCATGTATTTGAATGTACATACTTTTTAAAACGTTTAATAGTCAAAATGTAATTCAATGGTCGTATCATTCACTGATAAATAAATTTTGCACGAATCATAAATTTACCGAAATCGGGGAGTTGAAATGGTATGTTTCTCAAATAAAATTCTCAATTCATTGCTAAGTTACTTTACTAAGTACCTTGGTTCAAACTCGGCCGTCGCGACGCGTCGCAGGTGAACTACTGCTCCTGTGCGATTTCTTCTTCCGTTTTGCTTATATAAAACCAAACATAGCCTCTTGCTAAGTACAGTTAATTTATAAAGTTAGTGCGGCGAATTCGGTAGAATTACGAATAATTTTTAAAATATTAGAGAAGAATTAGTCGACTGTATCTTCTAATGTAAGGAAGAAATAGTTGGGGGTGCAGTCAATAACACTATTTTGAATGTTTAATTTTTGAAATTTATCAATCTTTTCTTTCTATATATGCTTGTATTATTACATTTTACCCATGTAACCTCTAGATGTCTGGTATCATATCCATATCTATAATTAAACTAGTTTTTTCTAAATCCTTCATACTCAACCCCCCTTTTTCTATATTTTAATCTTCTCATTTTGTACCTTTCCGTTTACCTCCTCATTTTTCTTTCCCTTTATATTATTGTTTACATTTTATCCTTTCTTGACATGTATTTTTTCTATTTTATATTCGTATTCTTTTATTATTATATCTGTCACTATTAGAATTTCTGTTCATCATCTACAATTTTATTTTTATCTATCACTATTTTAAGTTTATTATATTCTGTAACCACTCTTATATTCATTCTTTATTTATCATATATCTATTCACTATTTCATCATATCTAGTCACTATTTTAATTTCCACTCGTGTACCACTTTATATATTCTTGTTACTGCTACGTTTTTATATATTTCTGTTTGTTTCTCTCTCTTAGCCCTGAAGATGGCCTACATTGTAGGCCGAAACGTCGGCACATAATAAATAAGTTACGCTTATTTAGGTGTTTTGATTGACTGCGCCCCCCAACTATTTCTTCCTTACATTAAATTTTTAAAATAAGTTAGCGGAAAGCGATGAAGGTTTCCAGAGAGTCTTTTGCCGATCCTTTGTCGTTCATTACATCGTTATCTCCCTCTCCCGCTTAGCTTCACAAAAATGTATGGACGCAGTGGTTGTGAAGAAGTGCTCGCTGTGAGGCGAAGCCAACTCGTGCGCAAGTTCAAGTAATTTATTTCGCGAGCTACTCCTATAGTAATTTATATCTGCCTTAGTTAGTAGTTTCTTAATATTCTACGTGATTCAACAATCCGATCTCAAGAACTACTTGCTATAACATTATCTTTCGCAATAACTTAATAATTTAATACTTATGATTAGTTTGATAAGCATAATAAGCTTCGCGATGATAAGGATTTTATATTCATCGTATTTTATTATATATTACACGTAATAAGAGACCGTTTAGAGGATATGAGAGCCTAAAAGCCTAAATCCATTGTCTACTTAACTACCTAACAGACTACGATATTTCGCAGTGGTTTTGAGTATAAGAATCATTACCATGAAAACCAAACAAACGAGTAAAATGACTAGAATACATTTATGTTAATACAGATATATATAATAAACAAAGTGTGATTAATTTATCGTATGACCTATTTGATTATGGATGCTCTTAGATATTACGTTTGAGAAATTATTATAGGACTAGCTTATGCCCGCGGCTTCGCTCGCGTGGAATTTGGTCTGCCACATAAAGTTTCGTGAAAGATCATTTTAAATAAATAATTATTTTTTTAAAATATAAGTTACTCATACATCCAAAATATCAGATGTCTAACTTCAAAACTGACGAATTCTATACAACCTCTGAACCTCCATTATATTAAAGGGAAAACCCTTGGGTGGAATTATCCAAATTTCTTTCTTAAACAAAACAAAGAACCTAACTATAACGTACTATAACGGGGGAGGGGCACATGCCACATAAATCTGCCCTTGCTGTAGCCTATTTTACTCAATAAGTTTCATCCAAATCCATTCATAGTTTATGCTTGAAAGAGAGAAAAACATACAAACTTTCACGTTTATAATATTAGTAAGATTAGTAGGATATCAAAACTAATAGTTTCACTCATGTTATTTCTGTTATTTTAACAACTATTATCTTGTGATTTGCCTTTAATTATGTACAGTCATGGATTCTCCACAGTACCTAAAAATCGTGCCCCCGTGCACTCCCCCCCCTTAAATTCGCGCTTGCTATGGCCTATGTGTTATTCTGATGTCTAACCTATATTACTGTAAGGTTTCATCCAAATTCGTCCAGTAGTTTTTGCGTGAAAGAGAGACAAACATACAAACTTTCACATTTATAATATTAGTAAGGTTAAATAAATCATGATTTTGTTTATTAGGGTTTATAAATGAAATAATAGTCATTAAATTGGTTGTATGCTTGTAATTATCTACCCACAAAGTGTGTGGCAAGCTTAGCAGCTGATTGTGGCAGTCTTAGCAGCTGATTTCGAATCCGATTGATATGTGTCAATTTGAAGATGTGTCGAATAGATTGTTTGAGCCAAATACATTTATCGCTGTCAATAAAACGTCAATTTAACCCTGTCAATGGCAGTAGAATCGCGTGAATTGGAACTGGCTTAGAGAGCCTCAGCCATGAAAAGACACCGGACTGGTTTAAGCGGAAGTAGGCGGAAGTTGAGAGAGTAAGTTTAACTCCGGCCGGGATTTTGACGTTATTAAATTTCACAGCCACGAAAAGGGTTTCTGACGGTTATTGTCCCTCGAGTAATTTAAATTGTTGGCCTTTTTTCATTATATTTAAATAAGCTACGAGTCCTATAATAACTTCCAATAAGCTGCGAGACCTATAATATCTTCCAATAACGTTCAAATTTGATTAAAAAAATATTTTTAGTTTTTATAATTTTTTCACAGTCTTAATATTGTAGTTGTTACGAAAAACAGAAAATAAGAAATGAAGTTGACATTGGTCATTTCTTAAATCTTATTTGTTATAAAACTTCATAAGAGAAACTAGTGTATTTTGTAACTAATCAATTTTTTGTTGTTTGAAAAAAGTATACTTTTTTAATTTTGTTTTATTAATCTATAATAACTATGAAATATTTGAATCTATTCATATTAAGATAGATGTTTCTGGTTAGTAATTGATTTCGAATGATTAATTTGAAACCATTTCACATTAAGAATTTTCTCTTATTTTCTAGTCTAGGGCCTTCATTGATATTTTGATGTCGAAGCTCAGCTAAGTTTAAGAGTTTTAATTGAGGCATCAAATGTAAAATGTGAATACAAAAATAATTACTAACCAGAAATTGTAATCAGTCCGATCTCATATTATTGGCTCATATCATAGTATTCTCCAAGGAATGTTGGAAAAAAGCAATAGTAACAGATCAAGATATCTTATTGTATAAAATTGACCATAAAAAAGATAAACAAAAACGTTTTTGTCATTAGTTCCGAAAATTAGATCGATTTAATTATACTAACTTTAAGGTAATTAGGTAATGAATTAGGTTATGGTAAATAAGAAGGGCTATTAGGCTAACTATGTAGCCCAGTGTAGGCATCCACTGCAACTAAACAAACTGTTACGTAGAGATGGAGGCCGGGACGACCAGGACCTCCATTGTAATGCTAATTGCTCGGAGATATTATAGTCCATTCTTCTCTCTCTCTGCTCCCCATAGCAACATGTCCGAGGATATATATGTGTGTATATATATATATATATATATATATATATATATATATATATATATATATATATTCCCTCCTCCCATCTAGGTCTAGTAGGAGTCGTGTACTTTATTCTACTGTGAATCAAAAGGTTATTAACTAATTTAAGGAAGAAATAGTTGGGAGTGCAGTCAATCAAAACACCAAAATAAGCATAACTTATTTATTATGTGCCAACGTTTCGGCCTACAATGTAGGCCATCTTCAGGGCTAAGAGAGAGAAACAAAGTGGTACAGGAGTGGAAATAAAAATAGTGACTAGATATGATGAAATAGTGAATAGATATATGATAAATAAGAAAGAATATAAGACTGGTTACTGAATATAATAAACTTAAAATAGTGATAGATAAAAATAAAATTGTAGATGATGAACAGAAATTCTAATAGTGACAGATAAAATAATACAAGAATAAGAATATACATTAAAATAGAAAAAATACATGTCAAGAAAGGATAAAATGTAAACAATAATATAAAGGGAAAGAAAAATGAGGAGGTAAACGGAAAGATACAAAAAGAGAAGATTAAAATATAGAAAAAGGGGGGTTGAGTATGAAGGATTTAGAAAAAACTAGTTTAATTATAGATATGGATAAGATACCAGACATGAGGGGTTACACAGGTAAAGTGTAATAATACAAGCATAAATAGAAAGAAAAGCTTGATAAATTTCAAAAATTAAACATTGAAAATAGTGGTATTATGTCTATGAACTATGAAGAATGAAAAGAAAAAGAAAATATAAGTAAGGGAAGTTAATATGTAACTGTATACAGTTAGAAAGAAGTGGCATTAATGCAAAATAAGATGTGAATATAACATAAACATATAGAAAAAAGGTAAAGAAATACAGTAGATGAAAAATATGAGGCTAAATAAGAATGAACTCTATACTATTAACATATGATGGATGCCAAAAGTAGGTGTGAGAACAGGTGCGAAGAAAGGTGAATGTGAAAAGGATGGAGATAAGATAAATACTAAGATATGTACTAACCGAATAAAGCACGTTACAGCTTGGCGAGCTCAGGCACAAGTAAGAAATACGTTATTAACTAATCTAAAAAATGGCAGTGCCTATTAGTAAATGAAATGCCATGCGAACTATCTAATGGAAGCTGAAAGAGTTACAAACAATCGAGTTAAATATTTTATTTACTAAATCAAGGATTTACAAGTTTCATAACAATGGCTTGTTATAACGACCCCACCTGGTAGTTAATGTTAGCCATATTTCAGATCGCCGGATTCACAGACTGTGCCTTTACAGGCTCTTTATCTAATTTCCTAGAAGAATATTTGCATTTACAGTGTCAGTTTGCCGTTGTGGGTTCCAATTACCGCCGTAAAAAGGTATTGTTATAGTTCTGGATGTCGTTCAAGCTTTGGCGTTCTTCCGCTAGAATTCTCTCTCTTTGATTCTCTTTTGCATCCTTTGTACAGAAGCTATGGATTCTTTGATGTGCGTCAGTCCGTTGATATTTCTCAGATGAATTAGGTAACTACTAAACGAAAGAGAGAGAGGATGAGGTCTAGATTTTTCAGAACTTTACTTGCAGAATTTCTGTCATTTGCTTATTATAATAAGCAATTATAATAAGCAAACAAATCTTACTAATTTTGTGTTGAAAAAAAACGAAAATGACAATGAAAAAATTTTATTAGCTCTAGTTTCTGTGATACACCATGGGTCAAAATATATAACGTTAACAAATTGAGGCAAATCAGTAAATTTTAAACCATAAGTTTATCAACATTATAAATTAATTTGGAGTTGAAAATTAATGGCAGAATACTTGGTAGGTTGGATATTATTACCATCATGTGGATTTCATTTTTCTTTTGGCCTGTCTTTTGTAGGTAAGTTCTGGAGCATCCCTACACGCACCAACAGTAATCTGCAAGCATTGATTCATTCCAACGGCCCTTATATCTTTGTTCCATTACAGAAATATCCTGATGGAACCTCTCACCGTGTTCATCACTAACCGCACCACAGCTAGGAGGGAAAAAGTCTAGATGAGAGTGGAGGAAATGAATTTTGAGAGACATGTTGCATCCAAGTTTATGATATTTTTGTAGAAGTATCCTCACCAACTGAACATAGTCTTAGTGCTTTTGTTCCCCAAAAAACCTTTAACAACTCCCTTGAACGCATTCCAAGCTTCCTTTTCTTTCCCCTCCAAAACTCTGTCAAACGCAGGATCCTTCAGAAGCTCCCGAATTTGTGGCCCAACAAAAACACCTTCCTTAACTTTTGCATCACTTAGGAAAGCAAATTTTTCCCTCAAATATCTAAAGACCTCTCCTTCTTTGTTCATGCCTTTGACAAAGTTTTTCATCAAACCGAGTTTTATATGTAGTGGTGGAAGAAATATATCTTTCGGGTCGACGAGAGGCAGGGCAACAACATTTTTTTCACTAGGGCCAAGATTTCTTCAAGTCTTAACAGCAAGAGTAAGATTGCGTTTCTGTGACGAAAATGTTACTTCACCACAAATATAACAAAAGTTATTCACTGAATTCACACAACTTCGTGGCATTTTGGTTTAGTACACTTAAATATCACTCCAAAACATTAAATTGGAATAAGAAAGCAACAGAAACCACATCAAGCACTATCTGAAGAACTGAAATCACGTATATAACCTCAAAATAGCTGTACAACTGTTGGTTTTGTCAGTTAACAGGCGTACCAACATCCAAAAACTAAATTTCTCGACAAAGTGAAAGCTGAGCATTAAAAAATGACATGTTACTGTATCTTGAAAACAAGAGCTAATTGGTCATTTTCGAGGTGATTTTTGAACTCAGGGGGTGAAAATACATAATAACTGGGTATTTTTAAGCCCGAAACAAATTCATTGTTGTTCAGTGCTGTGTGATAATTATCACAGCAGAAACATCCTCGAAAATGATATTGAGAAAATGTATATAAGAAAAAATAATATTTACATCATTGCCCATTACAATGATTCGAAATAAGGAGTGGACAATCTTGACAGAATGATAACTGAGTATAACTCTCAGCGGCAAACTAAAAGTTGGCCTTTCGCACTTTTTATTTATCTGATAGATATTGTTGCACTAAATGCATTCGTCTTTGGATTGACCTACATATGGAATGGAAAAGGCTTATCAACAAAGACTTTTTTTTACTTGAACTCGGAAAAAAATTCGATGCATACATGATTCAGAAAAGGTTACGTGAAAAGAGGCCACTGTTTTATGGACGATGGTTGTGCAGGGAGGTGATTTGTCCTAGATCACGCTTAACCGCCAGATTTTTCCTCCTTTTTTTATGCACCCACTTTATAGAGGCTAGGTGAGCCACAGGAGGGTCCTAGATCCCGTATGATCTCCGGGAAGAATTATTAATTATATTGTTTTATAAGATAATATCAAAACCCATATTGCCGTAAGGAACTAGTAATTATAAAAATGAAACATAAAAAGGAGAAGCGGGAGAAAGCTTAAGTAGCGGCTGCTGGGAGCCTTTCCATCTCATGTCGGCTATTTACTTTGTGGTTAGTGCAGGAGTGAGGGGGGGGGGTATTAGGCCGAGTAGTTCCCGTCCCCATCCCGATAGTCTACTTCAGTCCCGTTCAATTTTAAGCTGATTTTCCAAAGCCTGACCTTTATGTTTATTCACAGGCACAGGGGAATTTTCTTCATCAGTTTATATTCTGTATGCTCTACACAGCTCAATGCAATGTTAATTAATATTTGTGCTAAAGAAATATAAGCATGTTTGTTTGTTTGTTCATTTAACGTCACTTTATGCTGCTATGGCTAATCGGACGATGCTACAGTGGGAGCTCTAAATTTTGCCTATCCAGGTTTTATTAGGATAGGGATTTTTAGCGAGTACCTGACATCGTACAGGCTCGGGACCCCCGTTTAACGCCCCTTCCGAAGGACGGCGTAACTAAGGATTTTTACTCCCTTAAAAAAATCCTAGGGTCACCTGCCGGGCTACGAATCCACGATCTTGGGCTTAGTAGTTTGTTACGCTAACCACTAGACCACAGGTGACCTTAATATAAGCATGCATTTTCCGCCAAAGTTAACATATAGTTCATATGCTATTGAATATTATTAGGTTTAATTTTTTCCAAACAATCTTATTCAAAGTTAATTTATATTCACTGCTGTACTGAAGTAACGTACAATGTATGGTTAGTTGATTACTGTGCTGCACTAGTAATTGTATTGGCTTTATCTGCTTGTCATTGAAATTAATGGATAGCGTTAGGTTTGAAATTGAACATAAACTTTTCCTCTTGGCCTGTTTTTTTTTCTTCAATTCAATCAGGCTTCGGCTTGTATTTCTACGGTTCAAGCTCTGAGGGCTATTACTGCCAAGGATATGGAATGAAAGGATTCATTTCATTTACATTCTTACAAAAATATGAAAATGACTAAAACACTAGGAGGTTTTTTCTGACGCGATCCTTTATGAATCAGTATTTTCTTGGAGCATATTACTAAAAAGAAATAATCTGTTCCTTGAGTGCGATATGTAGCAGCATTGTTAGACTATAGTACATGGGATAGCAAGCTGAAAAACTCATTGCTCAGCAAACACGCGAAACCATTACAACTATAAGGTTCCCTATTCCCCCGAGAGACATAGCCTCGCCGGATTATGGCGTCCCGACCCGGCCCTTAGCAGCCTCGAGGAGACACAATAGTGACGGGGCTGAAAGGGCCACAATGGCCGCGGCCATGGAAACTTCTATTGCCAACCGGTCTTCTATTGTTTCGTTGAGTCGCCAAAGAACTCGCCGTAGAGGAGTTATAATTCTCAACGCTAGCTGCACACGAGTTTCCTCGAAATCATGACAAAGCATTTAAATTAATGCCGGCCCATTGTTTTGTTTTATTATACAGAACTACTTGTGGATTAGTGAAAAGAAATGCACCTTTTTGAATAAACTAATCATAGTTGATGACAACAATGAGAGAAGAGCCCACTTGGGCCAGCGCGGATTTCTTTGTTTGAACTCGTCTAATTGGATTATACAAAACAACCTTCCATCTTTTTTAATTTTATCATTCCGTAGTTTTTCCTGTTTTCAAATCGTTTCAAGAATATACCCTTTTAATGGTTTAAAATCGGTTTGAAACCAGCAAAACAGGATAAATTATACTTTTACATAAAGTGATATCTCATTTTTTCAATTACGGAAACCGTAGAAGTGATCTTTACCAAATCTAAAGTTAATTAGTTATAAATACGTCATCTTCTAGATCCCATTTATAAAATCTATCGACTTGTTTTTTCTTTCGAAAGGTTCAATTCGTAAAAGATAGATTGAAACAAATTTTCAGAAATACTAGTCATGGTCGGAAGAATCACAAGAACACACAGAGTTCAAATAAGTTGTATAGTCTTCTTAATAATCAGAAAACTACAAGTAACTTCGAGGCAAATACAATAGTAATAATTAAAGTTTAAAAAAATGTTTACAGCAGTTTCAGTAAATGAGATGTAATGGCCAGGGTTACGTTACAAACATGAGATAGAGATAGATCATGTAATTAACATTCAAACACTCAATGCAAAGCAAAGCCTTATGGTTTCAAAAATACACCCACTTACCAGTCGACGTTTCGCCTATTCAGGCATTATCAAGACACCAAAAACAAAAAGGGGGTTATGTGAATCACATCTCGAAGAAAAAGGTGCAATACATCCCAACGATCAACAGCTTTCGTTCAGTTGTATGTTGAACGTCTTGGTGGTGGGGTGCTGTCTCATGTTTGGAGCCTGTTTTGGGCTGTTGATCGTTGGGATGTATTGCACCTTTTTCTTCGAGATGTGATTCACATAACCCCCTTTTTGTTTTTGGTGTCTTGATAATGCCTGAATAGGCGAAACGTCGACTGGTAAGTGGGTGTATTTTTGAAACATAAGGCTTTGCATTGTGGTTTTTCCTAATTGCATTATAATAAATAATAGTGTTTCTTTTTGAGTTTTTGGCTCTATTTAGTGATTCAAACACTCATTTATCAAATTTAATTAAATCGTAATTACGGATGTTTAGCTCCGAGGTAAATAGCTATCTATTTTATTTGCATGTAATTTTCCTGGAAACGAATTTAACTAATAACTTTGGAAAGTATTTATTGATAACTAAATAAACGTTATTTATCTTGCGTATTTATAAATAAATGAATAAATTAATATATTGTGATTTAAATAAGTTATTATAACTATTTAATGATGTAAGTGGTATGACAATAAACAAAAGAAAGAGGATAATTATTTAGGGCTTACTTAGCCAAGACACTATTTTATCATTTTATTTCTTCTGATCATCGATAGCCCATGATATTGAATTGAGACCGATGTGGGATGTCAACATTTATTATTTTTTTCAATAAAACATTAACTTCAACATCATTTTATCATTGCCAAGATCGATATGTAAAATTATTAACTTTTCAAACATGTACAAGTAACTGAAGTGCATTTTATAAAATAGCAGATGACTTTGTTTTATGTCGTGTTAGAATAGATTCTAAATGAGAATTCATCCCCGATTGCAGTTCTGTCCATAACAATTTACTGATAACAAAAAAAACAATACCTGAATTTAATTACTAAAATGGTAATCATTAATATAGATTGGATCTGGAAAATCATTTATGTATGTTATATATATATATATACCCATTTTATATACAAATACACTTCTTCTGATACCTATTCGTTACATAATTTAGTAAAAAATAGCTTCCGTATATATAAGCTAGAAGTTTTGCCACAAAACACATATGTACAAGTTAATTAAAACATCTGCAAATAATATTGATAATAGGGTTTGGTCAAGTAACTCTATAATATTCTTCCAATCTAAGTGTTCAGTCGTGAGCAATCTTTAATCCCCCCCCCCTTACCTACTACTTGAGCGTGGGGATGTTATTATCCTCCCAGTGGATGAATATCCTGGGTGAAAGGCATTCTCCGAGTACATTTTGTGTTTTCTAACTGTAGAAACTTTAATATAAACCGTTTCATTTGCCTATTTGATCGAAACACATCAGATGAACCTTGATTATGCCCCCGAAGGACATTGATTGGCTGGACAAGGCGACACAAGCTTGATGCCTGAACCAGGACGATAAGGGAGGAGAGGTGAAAGGAAGGAGCCATGAGGAGATCCATTGAGCCGCAGATAATTACTCAGCATTGAATCCTAATGGTTTTCGAGTGAATTGGTTTGGGCGTGTGTTCCCTGCGTCCTCTTTATGTGGCCCTTCCAACATCACCGCTCCCTGAATAGCGCCACTGTTGCTTTTAACTGAGTGCTTTTCTCATGAACTTTATTCAAAGGAAATGGAATTATTTAGTTTATCCAAGTAATTAATGTAGCCCCGCGAACTAATTCCCGAACAGCAGCGTGCAGGAATGGATGTTGTACGTGGAAATGGTTCTGGCACACCAATCAGAAAATTATATTGATAATACCTCATCCATTACGTCTCCTAATTGTAATCCCCATCAATTAACGCCCAATTGTAAGATGGCAATATCTCTATTGCAAGCCTAGTCGATCAGCTGATCTGTTCATTCCAAATAAAAAGGAACGATTTTTATTTCTGTTATTCAAAAATTCGAAATTCCCTGCTCAGAGGTGTTGTTCCAGCCGATCAGCATTGGATGTTTTATTAGAGGCGTTGTGTTATAAATCGCTATGAGTGGAATTATAGCATTGATTATCCTGGCTTGACGGTCAGTTTCAATGACGAAATATGGTTGCTATCACCTGTGAATCCTGAAGAAATCTGTGCCCGCATTGCTTAAAATTACATTGAACTAGAAAAGAAAAGCCTTGCGGAAAATTGAACAATATGGAAAAGCTTGATATACATATAACTCATTAAGTTAATTAAATGCTTAATCAGACAATCACAAATGTTTACTTGAAATTAATAACCTTTCTTTTTTTTTCATTTTTTACTAATCTTACTAATATTATAAATGTGAAAGTTTGTATGTTTGTCTCTCTTTCACGCAAAAACTACTGAACGGATTTGGATGAAACTTAACAGTAATATAGGTTTTACATCAGAATAACACATAGGCTATAGCAAGCGCGGATTTAGGGGGTGGCGCACGGGGGCATGTGATCGCCCCTCCCCTCCCGACTGTTTTTTAGGTATTGTGGAGAATCCATTATAGGACATAATTAAAGGTAAATCATCAAACATAATAATAGTAGTTAAAATAACAGAAAGAACATGAGTGAAACTATTTGGTTTGATATCCTAGTAATCTTACTAATATTATAAATGTGGAAGTTTGTATGTTTGTCTCTCTTCCACGCTAAAACTACTGGACGGATTTGGATGAAAATTATTAAGTAAAATAGGTGATACATCATAGGCTACAGCAAGGGCAGATTTATGTGGGGGCAAGGGGGCATGTGCCCCCCCCCCGTTAGAGTACATTAAAGGCAAATCATGAACTTAGTATCTTGAAATTTGTAGATAGGTTCTATGTATAGTTTAAAAAAGAAATTTGGATAATTCCACCCCAAGGATTTCCCCTTTAATATAATAGGGGTTCAAAGGTTGTATAGAATCCGTCAATTTTGAAGTTAGGCATCTGAAATTTTGGATGTAAGAGTAACTTATATTTTTAAAAAAATAATTAAATTATTTATTTAAAATTATCTTTCACGAAACTTTATGTGGTAGACCAAATTCCACGCGAGCGAAGCCGCGGGCATAAGCTAGTTATTTTATATATTACTTCTGTGTTTTTTTGTATTTCATTTATTTGTTCTTTCTATTATCATTTCATTTATTTCTGTAAAGAAATATTAACTATATCATTATCGCGCACGGAACTGCAAATTTTATATTCTTATTTTGTTCATGTGATAGCTTGGGCCTTGGCTTACAAGCCCGAAACGTCGGCAGATAATTATAGTAAGTTTTACTGATCAGTTTCTTCACCACCCTCGAACTCCATCACACAAATCATCGACTGTTAAATCACGAAGTGAGATCATTTCCCACTGTTCCACAGCCGAATAGGCAGTAGATTATTCTCTTGTGTATAAATTTTTACCTATTTTATTTTATTAATTAGTTAATAGTCAATCGAATTCATTATAGTTGCTATTGACTTTGTGAAAATGTGCATTGAGCAGTCATTGAAATCATTATTGAACGCTAACTTTCAATATATATATATATATATATATATATATATATATATATATATATATATATAATATATATATAGATATAGATATATTAAAATAGAATTATTTTTTTCTTAAATATTAATTGAAATCTGCCTGAAGAAGAAACATAATTGGGATGCAAGCGGCTCGGATGCAGACTGAGCCTTCAGGACCAATTAAGACTGGATGAACCCTCACTGTTGTTGAAGCGAATCCTGTTGTTGAAGTTCGAAGCCTTTAATGTCCGTATCAGGCAACTTCCCGGATCTCTGACCTCTATACCCCCCCTGAATGGTCCTTATCCTCAGGAATTCTCTCTTTGTTAACATCCGGCATTCCTTTAACCTTTGCTTATTCAAGCCCGTCTTTCTGTAACACTTTCTCACAAACTCGACACACTAACCAATATTTTTTTGATGGATTGTGTTTCAATTTAATTTTGATTGTTTTAATCTGGTAATGAAAGAACGATTTGTTAACCAATGAAATTTATTTATTGAGCCCTTATATAATTTGTCGTAGCTTACTTATTTTCGAAACAGCTCTGTGTTTCCTAGTAAAATTTTATCTAATTTTTTCGAGAATTACACATTACTTTTAACCAGTTCGAATTTTAGGCACTCTTATTATTATTCGTCATTTTGAGGCTTATTGTTGCGTATTGTGCGACGTAGCCTTGTCAAATCTGCCTCTGAACATATTTTATTTTCCATTGTTTCGCAGGATGCTAAAATCATGGATAAAACTACAAGTGTTACTAATCTTTTCTAAACGCGTTTGTCATTTCCAAATAAATAATCGGTGCGTTTGGGTTAGATATGACTACCAGAAGTGTTGTTCCGATAAACCCCATTTCGTAGGCAGCAAGGTCGGCAGGACATCGACAATGACATCTTCTCATACTTTAAGATGACTGCAGTTTCTTTTTTAGTTTGAAACTATAAACGAATATTTGATTCACGTTTGATTCCATGATTGCCGTTTGGTTTGATATGTTAGTCTATGTAAATGTAGCATCTAGTATAATCATGTGTTGCATGTTGGTCTGTCCTCGATCGTAGGTTGTTGGTTATTCCTTTTGCTGTTCGCTTACCCATTGTGGCTACGCTGATGGATACGCCTGTTAAGTCCACTTCTTCCAAGCTGTCTGTCTGTTTAAACAATATTGCTCCAAGATGTTTCGTCCCACCATTAGTCGTAGCATCGTAATGAATAGTGAAGAGTATGCTTGTATTTATCTCATGAGGCAGACGAGAATTACTTCTTATCCGAAAAAAAAATTTTGTTAGTTGTTAGTTCATTTAACGTCACTTTATGCTGTTATGGCTAATCGGACGATGCTACAGTGGGAGCTCTAAATTTTGCCTATCCAGGTTTAATTAGGATAGGGATTTTTAACGAGTACCTGACATCGTACAGGCTCGGGACCCCCGTTTAACGTCCCTCCCGAAGGACGGCGTAACTAAGGATTTTTTACTCCCTTTAAAAAATCCTAGGGCCACCTGCCGGGCTACGAACCCGCGATCTTGGGCTTAGTAGTTTGTTACGCTAACCACTAGACCACAGGTGACCTGAAAAAAAAATGTATTTCGCTCTTTAATCCACTAAATCGTGTTATCGCGTTATCTGCGAATTTAAGCAATGGTTCTTGATACACTTTAGGTCATCTTTGAAAGTTGGTATGGTCTCCTATACTTTTAATAACCTCACTAACTGCGCTTTTTGCAATTTAAACAATTTATCATAACAAATCCTTTATTTTTATCGCTGATTGTTTTGTGGAGGCAAGGCGGATTGAACCACCCCAGGACGAGGATAGACTTATCGATCCTTAATACGACCTCGGAGGATGGCCATGTCCTGGGCCAGCAGAAGACCCTCGGCCAGGCCGGGTCGTAAAAGAGCGGCCTTATTCTCTACACGGCGCTAGTTTTACAATCTGCTGGCTCCGGCTATCAATTTCACACTGTTCTGGAACTGCTTTCAATATCCCCTCCCTCCAGCGCTTATCACTGTATCCTCCATGGCACGTTGTTCTATAAATAATATTACAATATTTGATGAGCCATTTCCGGTTTATTTACCCAATATTCAGGACTTACGGACTTAATATAAAACTAAAGTTGCGTTATTGATCTACTGTCTAGTTGAATTCTCTGTCTACTGACGCCTCCAAAACCATCAATACATGCTCAATAGCCGTCTATGATCCACAAAAAATGATCAATCTGTCTTACTCCATCCCAAATAAATTCAGTATCTTCCATGCAGAACTTCTTGCTGTTTTCAAGGCTATAGAACATAGTAACTCCACTTATGAAAATAGTAAAATTGTTATCCTCACAGACTCGGCCAATGCTTACAAAACGTACACAGACACTCAATCACCAATTACATTCTACTAAACATTTTAAATTCAATTGCCTCTTCCAACAATAAATATTATTTCCAGTGGGTACCAGGACATGTAGGTATTAGCGGAAATGAAACTGCAGATCAAATTGCGCGAAACACTACCAAAGCAAAAAGGCTTAATATTAAAATTCCTAAAATCGATACCTTGCGCTTTTTGAGTGCTACAATTGTGAAAGAATGGCAGGGATTATATGATTGGGAGTCCCAGAGCAAGGGGAAGGATCACTATTTAATCCTACCAAAAATTGCTTTAAAACCATGGTTCGTTTCGATTGGAATAGCTTTAAAGAGAAGTGAGGTGACTAACCTGATTAGATTAAGAACTAACCATGGTAATACCAGCAAATTTTTAAATCTGATGAAAATAAAGGCGACACCAAATTGTGAGATCTGCGGTGAGGTCGAGGATCCTCTACACGTGGTGATGTCCTGTAAGAGATTCAACAATGAGAGGAAGAAACATATCGAGGGGTCGGCCCTCAGTATACCAGAAAAATTAAAGGGACAGGACAGAGAAGGACTTAGTCAGATTATAAAATTCCTTAGGAAAACAAAAATAAGACTTTAACATTTAAACCATCATAGTTTTGCTGGCAAAATAGGACTTTGTTAATAAAGTCTTAAAGCCAAATTTTCGAAAAAGAAAAAAAATTCTCTGTCTTCTTCCTGAAAACAAATCCATACCAAACTGTGCAAACCTTTCATTATCAATTCAAAATGATCGAATCAAATCCAATTTCTTAAAAATAAAATTGTAGCACTTTTCTTTTTTGGGAATGTGATACATCAGAATAATACATTAGGAGATATGTCAGAATTAAAAAAAAAAAAAATGTAAGTTCTAGAATTAAGAGTAATTGCTAATGTACAGTCAGCTGTTCTACATCCGCCATTTTCAAGATATCACGAAAGTTTGCCTTCAGCGTGTAAACAAGCACTGTCACAGCAACTCCCACTCTTGAGCAACTCTCGTGACATTACAGTGAGCACATCCTTGTAACATGATCAACAACACTGTACGTGATCCTTTGTAACTGCAGCCGTTCGTTAGGTCTCTGGGCTTAGAACACTCCGGATGACCACCATTGAATTGTTACTATGGATTGGGGTTAAGTTCAGCATCAGTTTTAACCTTATTTAAATGCTTTCTCCGAGATATACTTTCTGGAGAAAACTGAGTGAGCCTGAACAGCTTCAAGGTCCTTCATCAGATCATCTGAAATAAGGATATTTCCTTTGAACGTATAATATTTCGGAAGCTTTTGGCACGAACTAGACTTTTTCAAATGTTTCAAGACTTTTATCTTGATTGTCATTGTATTGAGCTACGGAAAGATATGTTCAAATGTTAGGTTATTGTGTGTCCTTTCTCCTTTACCGGCGCAACAATCCAGTGACAGGACCTTGGCCTCCCTCACGACCCTTCTCCAGCCTTCCTCTATCCATCGCTTTCGGCCTCTAAGCGGTCACTTCATGTTGGTAGACATCTTGTATCCTTCAGCTCGCTTCTTCTGGGACGCCATCTTCTTCTTTTTCTTTGATAATTCTCCTAAATTATCTTCCTATTCATATGTCACTCTGGAAACCCTTCAACATCCCCAAGCCAACTTAATCTTCTTGACTAAATCAATCTAACTTAATCTCCAGATTATCAAGAAATTCTTTCAATTTCACCTATTGCCTCAAGAAAACACGCCTTATCCTTTCTCATTTGTCCAGATACTGTATATTAAATCGTGAACCCTTTCATGCAGAAGATCTCCGTCTTTAAAAATCTCACTAGGGATATTGTCTTCTCCAGGGTCGCGATTATTTCTTAGGAAAGGTAAGGCTTTTGATGTTTATCACAATTAAAATTCTTAATATTGTTTAATCTTATAGTTTTTTCTGTATCCTTGTACAATTTTCCTGTTGTAGTTGGTCGTAAATCACCATAAGAACGTAACGAAATATACTTTGAAAATAATTTTTATGTAAAGCGGAGACATGGAGATAAGTAATTTATAATGCTTAATTACAAGAGCCTTGACATGACTGGCTAATCGAGAAAATGATCCCGACGACGAAGGACATCTATCAACCTAAACTGCAAGAAGCGATGGCGCCTGATTTGTTAGCAGCATTATCTTTCTGGCTTATTAGCGGCGCCTGAACTGGAACATAATGATCCAACGTGGATTGATTCGGGAACGCAAGAAGCATCTGCCAAATCTGTTAAATGCCACTATATACGTGATTATGATTTATAGAACACGCGCATAATAACTACCTCTCTATCAATATGAACAGAAACTCACTTCAGCTCAACATAGCTGAAACAGCTGTTAGCCTATGTCATTAATGGTATCAGCTATTAATTAATTAATATATTAATAGCTGATATAATTAATCTGCAACTCACTTCTTTAATTATCATATGACAAAAATACCTGAATCCATTATAGTATTGTGTTATTCACTGCCTTCCTAAACCAAGTACTTGTATTGGTGAAAATCCTACTACAACCCATGTATCCCATTCGTTTATTCCTTTGATTGGGTAACAATAACGTTACAATTGTGGTGATCACATAAATGTATTATTTAAACTTTAGATACTATGTTTTCATTTGATGTAATAGCGAGTATTATATTTAGAATTTTACGGATAGAATTAAGTATTGGCAAATTGTACTTTAACCTAGGATTGTCTGGAGACAAGGCTTGTATTAGAATATTAAAACATTGTATAATTCTATGTTTTATGAATAAGTTATTGCAGGTTGATGTATATATATATATATATATATATATATATATATATATATATATATATATATATAAAGAAAATGTATTTCTTTAATTTGAATTAGCGCGCCGCGCCAACGTAGATAAGGCAGATGTTGAAGAGAATGATACTGGCATTATCAGCAGGGAGGTTACGAGTGTGTTAGCGAAGCAGTGAAAAGCTCTAAGTGTTTTTTTTTTTATTATTTGTTATCATAAAAGAAACAGAATCGACAGGAGAATAAACATTGAATGTCGTTTCTTTGTTTTACAGTTATGAATTAGGATTTTATTTGTAAACCCGTAAACTAATTATCAATTAAAAGAAAATAAACTTTGTTTTACAGAGCAACACAACCTTGTTTCAATTGATTTCTGTCGTCCCTAAGAATCATTATATATATATATATATATATATATATATATATATATATATATATATATAATTTTGAAATATATTTTAATTTGGGTCCCTTTTTTTTGTAACTGGCTTTCTTTCTTCTCCTGCTTTTCGGTCCACGAACCTTATTGAGTATATTTAAAACATTCAGGGAGAAGGGTCATTACAAATTGGTAGCAGAGCGTGGTTTACAAATAATGAATAAAATAAAATTTGTAATGACCCTTCTCCCTGAATGTTTTGAATATACTTAATAAGGTTCGTGGACCAAAAAGCAGGAGAAGAAAGAAAGCCAGTTACAAAAATAGGGACCCAAATTAAGATATATAATAAAATTATATATATATATATATATATATATATATATATACATCAACATGCAATTACTTATTCATACATCATATAATTATACAATGTTCTAATATTCTAATACAAGCCCTGTCTGGAGAGAGAAGTAGAGGGGTGCTGACCGGCCGACAGATCAGATGAGAGTTGAGATGAGAGTCTAGACGATAGTGACGACAGAATTGTATCCCGCTATCGGCTAAGCCGTCCCCCACTACCTCTCCGTAACTTCGTGAGCCAATCAAATTTCAATTATATATATCTTCGCAAATACTACAATATATACATCCTAGGTTAAAGTACAATTTGCCAATACTTAATTCTATCCGTAAAATTCTAAATATAATACTCGCTATTACATCAAATTAAAACATAGTATCTAAAGTTTAAATAATACATTTATGCGATCACCACACAATTATACTAATAATAGCCAGGAATCAGATCTGTCTCAAATGGTCACAAATTATCATTAGCTCTAGTAGGAATAGAAGAGAATGCTCAATTTTAGCATCACCTAAGACAGCCTGGTTCCTCATCTGAAACTTTATTCGAAGATTCGGCTAAGGTTTTCGTGAACATCCGCTAGGAAGGCTGACCACAGCCGACCACAGTGTGGCGGCGGCCTATTAGGTGAGAGTACTCTGGAGATGTTGGAGCCAACTCGACGGGCTTCCAGCAACAGCGCAGAGATGTTGAGGCGCACTGACTAAACTTGGCCAGCACTTTAAGCCGCTTCTGCTCCAACTTCCCTTCGAGCTGCAATATCTGATCCTCCCAACATCACATAGGTCCAAGTAATCTCCTGGCTTATCACTTCAGCTTATCTCTCAATTCTAACTTCTAATGCAGGAGTGTATCAAATAATTATGCGTCCTTATCTTAGAGAAACTAATTTTCTAAATGAATATGATAAGAGAATTCTCTTGAGAACACTTTGATATTAAACTTTATCAATAGCAATATTTATGAATTTGTAATAACAACTACTTATTCTACGGCATGCTGTCCTGTTTGGATAATGTAGTGATACAGTTTGTTTGTTCATTTAACGTCACTTTATGCTGCTATGGCTAATCGGACGATGCTACAGTGGGAGCTCTAAATTTTGCCTATCCAGGTTTAATTAGGATAGGGATTTTTAACGAGTACCGGACATCGTACAGGTTCGGGACCCCCGTTTAACGTCCCTTCCGAAGGACGGCGTAACTAAGGATTTTTTACTCCCTTAAAAAAATCCTAGGGCCACCTGCCGGGCTACGAACCCGCGATCTTGGGTTTAGTAGTTTGTTACGCTAACCACTAGACCACAGGTGACCCTTATTTAGTGATACATTTTTACATAGATCAGTCTAAATATATATATTAAATATAGATAATTGGTTTAGAAATATAAATTAATACAGAAAAGCAAAAGCTTAGACGTAAAATAATTGTTTGGACGCAAAAGGAAAATCAAAACCAGTTTAAAGCTTAATAATAATTTAAACTTTAAACAATCTACTGATATTTTACTATTTTCTTATATTATGAGAAAGGAAAACGAACATATCCACAGCTTCGGTGAATAAGTTAAGGTTGTTAAGTCGAATTTTGTTCAGAGAGGGTTGTGTATTGTGTTGAGGGAAGCGGCCTCCAATGCCTGACTTAGCTCCTTATTCACAACGAAAACAACACGATTCGGCTTCCTTATGAACAAGAAACACATTTTGGACAAAATTAGACCTAACCCCTTATTCACCGGGAATGTAGATATAGTATATATTTATATTGTTACGGGCTACTGGGTATTAAAATGAATTAAACAATTCCTTAATTAAAGACTAATATTTATTAACAAAGTGATAAAAAGGATACAATTAAACTATTAACAATTAAATTATTAAACTAATATAAATTTATAATGACAATATTCTAAATATTTATTATAACCTAGGCCTATTTAATTATTACAATAATATAAGATATTACTAATTCTAGATAGCTTAACTAGTTACAATAGTTTCTATGAATATATTACACTACAATTTATAACTAATAATTAACACTTACAGTTCACTAGTCCACCGACCGTAAGCTTCTCCAAGTATCACTAACTGACACACAGTAACAAACAGAAACAGTTTATTACACTCGCGAAACTATCACAGTTCACTGATACACTTAGTACACTGGCCGGTTCAACACTGACTAGTTTATCACACTGACACTCACTTATCACAGACACGCACTTATTACGAGATCATCACAGTGCCTCCTGGTCTACTCTCAGACAAAGACTGACTCGCTCGAGGCAAGGAGGATTAGCGGTTTAAATCCGTCGGCGGGAGAAGTTAAAATAGGATTAGGACCGTTCTAGATCGTCTCCTTTTGTCGGAAAAGGATTAAGAAGATTCCAGAATTTTCTGGCCCCTTCGTGTTCTAGAATGTTCGGCCTTGCCTATTTAAATACTTCCCTCACCTCAAGCCTGTCAGTCTTAGTCTGAGAGTAGACCAGTGAAGATCTGTGATAAGTGTAATAAGTGAGTGTCAGTGTGATTAACTAGTCAGTATTGAACTGGCCAGTGTAATAAGTGTATCAGTGAACTGTGACAGTCTCGCGAGTGTAATAAACTGTTTCTGGTTGTTACTATGTGTCAGTTTGTCATACTTGGAGAATCTTACGGTCGGTGGACTAGTGAACTGTAAGTGTTAACTATTAGTTATAAGTTGTAGTGTAATTATATAATATTGATAGAAACTATTGTAACTAGTTAAGCTATCTAGAATTAGTAATATCTTATATTATTGTAATAATTAAATAGGAGTTAGGCCTAGATTATAATATTGTCATTATAAATTTATATTAGTTCAATAATTTAATTGTTAATAGTTTAATTGTATCCTTTTTATCATTTTGTTAATAAATATTAGTATCTTTAATTAAGGAATTGTTTAATTCATTTTAATACCCAGTAGCCCGTAACAATAGTTAGCTTGTTATACAATAAATGAAGTTAGTCAAAAAACGCACTAATTACAATATCAGTATTAGTAATATGTATTTTTCATAAAATAGTAATAATACTATTAATCAAAATTATAACAATGTCAACTTTTAGACATATTACAAATTTTAGAACTTAGGCCTACAACTGGCTATTCCTTATTTAGGCTGCATTAAGAAGTTGGTATATACATAAATGTGTATATAAATGAATAAACTAATTCAAGAATCATTACCAATTATAATATTATTTAGTCTGTAAAGATATGTTTAAAATAAACACGGATTATATTTAATTGCAATGGTCCTACCGTTAGCGAAATGTTTCATGGTTCAGGATGCATCTTCACCACTTACCTGTAACAAAAAAATGCTATAATTAAATTTAAAACTACTAACATCGACCGGAGAATATTTTTTTATTTAAATAAATAATTTTACATGAATTATATATTATTATTTATTAAAGTAAAATTTTAAATCTGAAAACGAACATATTTGTTCCTATCGTTTATGCTCCGCATCGTTGTATCGTTTTTCTTAGACATCCAAAACTTATAAAGATAATAAAAATAATTTTGGACATACTTTAAACCCTGACAAGTTTTATAAGTGTTTGCCTTCTAACGATGAGCCCTCAATCCGTTTCTTTCGGATTAATAATTATCACTATCATTTGCTGATATTGTTATTAGATTGATATTGTTACCGCTGTAATGGTACTCTTAACTTTTCATTGGTTTAGCTATTACTACCATTGGTTACTATTGCAGCTGCATAGATCGCATTACGGCATTGTACTGCAGAAAGAGATTACGATAGAACTCGTTGGATGAGCAGTTACAGCTCACCTCGCTGCTTCTCAATGAATTCTGATCCCAACTATATCATTTCCTTCTTTATCCGCATAATTGAGACCTTTCTTTCCAGATTGCTTCTTATTATTGGTCTTGTTATGAAAGAGTATTCAGATTTGAATTTCAAATTGTCAAAATATAACGGAAAACAGAATCTGGAATCGCACTGCAGTAATTTCGAAATATGTCATGTAATTGCCTTAACAATTACAAAACAATTTTAAAATATAATCATTTGTTGTTTTTATTCTTATGTTCCATTATTATTGTGGTGAGTTTTCTTGAAATACTACTCGACTTTCGACAAACATTGTACCTCCTTGGTGGAGTACTGTCTTTCTAAGTTATCCAGAAGCGGAACCTATAATCTTGGAGATACTCAAAGAAAACGATGACGTGAATGTATTGAGAAGAGTAATCCCAGGATGTCTTCATTCTGTTGCCTCGGTTAGTTTTGGAGGGAGGTCTCGCGTCCACCGCCTTTTAGTTCCTCTTCGTAGTCGTTTCAGTTGGTTCAGCCTTTGAGTTCTGTCTGTTAGCATCCCGTTCGTGTTTCCGAATTAGTTACTATGAAATCGTTGATAAAGTTGTTTTGTATCAACAAGCCGCCGCCAGTAGCAGCCAATCAGTACATGATCTATTTTTAGCAAGGTATCAGCTGTTTTCCTATGGATACTTTATATTTTAGGGTGGCATATTTCATACTACCTTACACGGATATGACGAATGAATCATAAGACCCGAAATGGCCAATATTAAAGGATGAAACTGAAAAAGAGAAGGATGAGAGATCTCTATTGTCAAATAGTAAAAGTGACCATACTAAACTAAGTAAGACTGTCTGATGGCAAGTGTATTTCCCCGTGCCTTTCCAATCGTGAATTTCAATGATTCTGTATTAAATAATTTGTAATATATAAAAATAATTATATATATATAAAATAATTTGTTATAAAATAGTGTAAAGAAAAAACTTCAAACAAATTGTAAATGTAAGCTTCGCTTCTATATAGTTGTCATGATATCCTTTTTTAAAAACCTACGAACAGTATTCTATTGAAAAACATGAGAAAAGTTTTCTGTTTGAACCTAAGAAGATATCCTCGAGGCCGGAGGGGAGGCGGCCGAAGACAGGGCCCGATGGCTGATAACAAGGACAGAAAGGACCGAGCTAAGGGCTGCCTTTTAGGGCCGATTTATTGCTCGGGAGGGGGGCGATTTCCCTGGGGCTACCTCTCCTCGGCATATCCTCGCTCCCTGCCCCCCCGATATCTTTGCTCTCTAGGCCCCCTCTAGGAACTCGCTAATAATCTCAACCGTGCTGTGTGCAGTTGTTCATTAGTGGAGCATGCGGTGGGGGATCGCGAATTAAGAATGGATTCTTTTATTGTCTGCCGACGAATTGATCCATATATTAAGACAGAAGTAAGGGCTGGGAAAACTAAATAACAAGAATGAAATGGGACATTAAGAGAATAGGCAGGCTACTTACAGTAAATAAAGTATGCTAACTTAAATTGTTAATGAGAACACAAAGCAACTAGTGTCAATGTCAATATACACGAGTAGCGAGGGGCTAATACTATCAACGTGATCATGCGTTACTATCATCATTATGTGTTATATACATTATCATATATATTACATATATACATAAATAATTTATATATATACATTATTATAATGCGTTATTATCATTTTGATAAAATAAATTATATATATCACGAAAATACATAACAAATTATTTGGAAAAATAAAAAAATAAAAAAGTAAAATATAAATATTTTTAAAAAGGTATATTTTACTAAAAAGATTATCTTCCGATTTAAACTTTATTTCCAATATATACAGCTGACATCCCAACCCATCCAAGCACTGCCCTCACTACGTACGCTGATGACACATGTTATCAGTAAATAACGATCCATTTGTTGCATCCCAATATCTTCAATCCCATATCTCAAACATTCAAGAATGGTGTCAAAATTGGAGAATTAAAATAAATCCTAACAAATCCCACCAAATTACCTTCACTCTTCGTCGTAAACCTACGAATTCCTGCCCAACTGTATCCTTTAATAATATTCCACTGATCCCTGTCGAACAGATACGTTGCCTAGGATTCCATCTGGACAAACGTCTCACTTGGAATCCTCATACAAGACTGAAAAGACAAGAAACTGCTCGACGATTTCACCTACTTCAACATTTACTGGAAAAACGTTCAAAGTTACCAATTAATTACAAAAGACTCATTTACATGACAGTTATCAGGCCTATTTGGACATACGGAGTTGAGCTTTGGGGCTCTACTAAACCATCCAATTCATCTCGTATCCAATCCTTACAATCCAAAATCCTTCGTAAAATCCTCAATGCTCCTTATTATGTCACAAACAAACTCATCCATCATGATCTTAATATCCCATATGTTGCTGATTTGGCCCAAACTAGATACCTATCCTTCCATGGCAAGCTCCATACACACTTGAATCCGCTAGTCTCTCGACTTGCTTCCCATACTATTCCTGATAACCCTCCGAGGCGTCTGAAAAGAAGATGGCCTCGAGACCTTCTACTATAAAACTTCATTGGAGTGCTATCAATGGATAGTTTCTCCACAAGTGATTTTTTGTTCATGTCCTTTGTTCATACAGCAGATTTACTTGATGTAATATAATTACAGTTGTAAATATCAATAAAAAAAAAAAAACTTTATTTCATACCATTTCGTTGTATTTACTTACACTTTTTCATGTATTTTCAATTTAAATAAATGGTCAACATTATTGAAATTGTTACTTTAATCTTCTAATACTCTTTGCAGCCTTCTAATTCTATGTCTATAAAAATCTCATTTCATAGCGACTACTACCTTCATTATGATGACTACGTTAGTTCTCAGCCCGGATGATGGCTGATGTCTTCGCTGAAATGTCGGTACATAGCTGATTAGTTACAAAGTTGGTACTAAACAAGTTACATTCTTGATTCAGTCTCCATTTTATGAAGCGATGTCTGATCGAGTTAGACACAAATCCAATAATTTTGGAGGAGCCAGAGCAAACCAGGAGTCATCAGTGGTTAATTACTCAAAATTAATCCCGCAATTGCTATTAAATTAAGTTTCTAGAATATTTACGATGTTCTAGGGACTTCTTTCTGATCTGCTTTGTTTTGATGAAGCAGTATTTAAGATTTCTATGTTAATGGAAACAAAGTAATGATTTTCGGCTGTAAGTGACGACACTGTAGAGGTACTTTGTAATAATGTTTCGTCCAAACTGTAGAGACGCTTTGTAATAATATTTCGTCTAAACTGTAGAGGCGCTTTGTAATAATGTTTCGTCCAAACTGTAGAGGCGCTTTGTAATAATGTTTCAAGTGCCAAACTATAGAGGCGCTTTATAATAATGTTTCGTCCAAACTGTAAAGGCGCTTTGCAATAATAGCTTCGTTCAAAATTTAGGGATACATACAGTATTTCAAATATAAAATATAACAGTGTTTCATTTATGTAAATACCAAATTATTAGAAGTAGTTGAGTATCGATATTTTTTCTTTGAACCATGAGTTCTGAACATTGAGTTCTGAACCTTGAGTTCTGAACCTTGAGTGAGCCTACTCAGTTTTTAAGGATATCGATTGTCTTTTGTAACTTGATTATTTTATTATTTCACTTTTTATAGCATTCAGAACTAATTTCAATCAGCTAAGCCATCGTAATTAATTATGTTAATGGGTGTAGGAGGTTACAGGGTGCAGGAGGAAGTCGTTAATTACCCAAAACAGATATTGTATGGGGAATTGCCGAAATCAAAATGATTAGGAAATGTCTTTGGAGGATATGAATATTGTTTGATATCCTTAGCCATAATTGTTTAATACAAACAAGCGCATCTAAACAATCTAAAGGAAATCCCTTTGGCCTGGCCCGATTCAGTTGATTCATTGCGAAGGACCCGTGACTTGGGCTGGCATGAATATCACATTCAATTTGTCCTGGCAAAAGTTGGGAACTCTTTTATTTCGCCAGGTGAAATATTACTTGGACCTCTCGGCCACGCCATTCCGATTCGACAGAACAGGACTTAATTACTGCCCAATATTTTTCTCACTTCGGGTTCCTCAGCCTCATTATAAATATATTTGAGAAGTGTAAACTTACTACTGATTATTAGTATTAAAGCATAACTATTATTATGGATATTATTTTAAGTTTAAACATGTTTTTTCTCTTTTTCCAAGATGTTATGCATGACTAATACAATATAAAAATGCTTATACACTAGAATATACAGTTTGTATCACAAGGGCCTTTCACAACCTGAGGCTATTACAAGACCTCTATGCCCTTAGCACTGTATGCGGGCGCCACGACTAGGTTGTCTCATCACTCAGGTGCAGAAGTTCCCCGGTTTAAAGCTTGTTTTTTGTTTTTTTTTATTCCTCCAAGATTAATTTATAGTATATACAAATTACAAATATAATTAATAGATCCAATGCTGCTATATAAACTAAAAGCTTTTAATGAGCTTGCAATTAAGTTTCGATTTATATACAATTAGACTAAAATTTATTTTATCGCGAAAGAAAATGCATCTAATTCAAGCAGGATTGAAGTATATTGTTTCTTGCAATGCAATAATAATACTTTTTTTGTTAAAAATGGAGTGTTTAAGTCCATATAAAGCTAACAACCTAGTCAGAAAGTTTTCCACCAACAACAACAAACTCGACTGTCACTGCTGACGTTCCCTTGCCACTTGTAGCTTACTACTTCCAAAGTCGTTTCGCCAACTTACAAAGACTTCGGAATAACATTCTCAGAGCAGCCACTGTGCCTCGTTGTTTTAAGGGCATTGCGAAATCACCATCCTAAATACTTGCACTGTTTTGTTTTTTCCATTTTGGAATGAGAAAATCATTTACCATGTGCATTTTTTCCTTAATTAGTGAAGAAAGAATTATGCTATCGATTGTAATGTTTTGCCCATCATCATTGATTTGAAGTAATAGTAAGCCATACTCCACTTACATAATCTTGTTTGTCCTTTTCTTGTTGCAGAGGAAATCACTAAATCCAAGTTGGTCAGGATTTTTTAAATTCACAACTTCGATCTACACTTTTTTAACTGGTCCACGATCACTGTCATATTTTTGCAATCCACGGCAGGGGATTTTTATGATTGGTATTTTTGCAAGTTGAAAGGCCAGTTCAACTTTAGTGCATCTAGATCGCATTATATTTTTCTCGAACACGATCCAGCTGATCCATTATCCATAATATTTAAATTCTTTGACGATTACATTTGTTTTCGTCCACTTTAAAAATGTTTTGGTGGATTTTATGAATCAGTCATCATATTGAAGGGGGTAATCTGAGACTTATTTTTCCGTCACATTTCTTTAGCTCCGTCGTCATTTCTTTTATATCCTACCAGTTCTCGGGAAGTAGGTCACGTGATGATGTGCAAGTAGTAGATCAGGTGATGATCTGCAAAAGCTAATCAATAGGCTTTGATTCATTTGTTTTTTGCTCCAAGATGAACTTCTATGCTGCTCTTCTTTCTCCAACCTCGGTAAATACTGTTTTAAGGGACAGATTAATAGAAACGTGGATAGACAGATTTTATCTCAAAAGTTTCAGAGTGTTCTCTCATGGATTTAACTTTGGAGTATGTGATGGTGAGGGTTTCTTTGACTATATTAGATTTTTTTTTTCTTTGTCTAGGTTTAGGTCTTTTAGTATAGGTGTAAGATATTCACGCTCTATTGAAATTCACGGTCTCTTATTTCAGTAATATAACTATATTTAAACAAGTTAAACTATATTTAAAGATTCACAAACGTGGCAGACTGAAATTAAAACTTTTTTTCTTAAAAAAAAAATCTGAAACCTACATTATTAATTTTATAATAATAATTCAAGATTCAAGTTGAGTTAAACGTAGGATATCTTTTTATTGCATCATTTCATTGTTTGCATAAGTTTGTGGAAATTATATTTGACAGAAATTTCATTTCTATTGATCCCTTTCCCCAGGAAATTATCAGCTCACTTTGTCTCTATTAAGACTTGAGCCCAAGTTTTGAAGGGTTGTTGCAAAAAAGATGAAGCACAAGTTTCAAGTTTCAAACTGACCCGAGATAGTGGAGAGATCATTTTTCTTCATCATTTCTTCTCTCTGTGGTTGAAGTATTTAGTTTACAACATTTTTTAAAAAATATTTTACAAAACATTAGAATTAACTAAAGATTAATAAAAAGTAACATTGCAGGAGTTGCTGATTTATTGATTATAGCATCAATCATCTTCTGATCTAACTTCGTTAAGTTAATTATTTAAACTCTACTTGAGAGTGTAGAGTGGCACTTAAGTCCTTTGTATACCTGGACTTTATGCGCTACATCGGTAAATAGAAATGAGCCAATGAAAGTTTATGAATTGTATATGTTACATATTAAAAAAAAATATGTAATACTATGCGAACGCACAAATTTGAGATTGTATACAATACTTAACGAATGTGAATTATGTTCTCATGTAAAAATGAGGCTTCGGATATCTCATCTCCGGCCGAATAATAGATAAACCAAATTGTAATTTTGGAAATATTTAAAAGTTGAGGTAATTGTACATTATGATGGACTTTATTGAACTAGAAAGTAGCTAATGTTGAAAATTCCCTGTAAATTAATGAAACTAGACAAAGTGGTCCTCAGTCGAATTAAAGTATTTTTGTTAATTATTGCAGAGCTATTTTAATGAACAACTCGGAAAGATACTTTTTACACGAATCCCTTTTAGATGCCATTTAGCGAGCAGTAAACTGCAATTTAGAGTTTTAAATAGAATCAAGTTTTTCAACTATATCTTAAATTTAATAGGATAATTCTGTTGATATAAAACTGTCAAACATTAAATTTTAGTTCTAATTTTTCTATTGAAGAGATAATGTTTAATAGAAATTAATTATGATTTCATAATAAATCGAGAACATCAGTGATAATGTAACAATCCCGATGAGTTCTGTTCAATTAGTTGCTGCTATAAACCAAAATTAAAATATTAATAAATCTATCTGAGTAATTAACAAGTCATAATTACAGGCAGGCGCAGGCGCAGAGCTTCCATACCTCAAGACTGTTCGGTCTTGCGGGTTTGCCTATCTTCCTTGTAAGGCGTTCCCTTCACTTATTATGTTTACGTTTATATTAAATCAAAATAGCATTGGCTTATAATTTTATGTTAATTATTTTCTTCAAGAAATTTTATAGCATTTATTGATACAATATGAGGTTATTGTACAACAGATGCCAAAATCTTAGTAGATACGTTAATATCATTGAAAAAAAATCTTATTTGGACAATATGCGACTTCGACGGTTAATAAATTATTTATAGGTTTCTCGAAAAGTTATCCTGAATGAAGTGTAAATAATCAATAATAATCAAGTGTAAACCGTATCAACTGTTAGTACCTTATCTTTTTATATATTAAAGAATATTTAAAAAATATATAAAATACATTTGATGTGAATACGGCATAACTATGTTAATGATTTTAGTTCATATCCTTCCTTAATGTTAAACGGGCGATAAATATCGAATTGAAATTCAGGTAAAATATAGCTTCATATTCAAATACATCTAAAATAATATAATAATAAATAAGTAAATAAATAAATAGTATATTATTTCAATTAATATAAAACTGCCAGATTTCAAATTATAAAAAATTACATTTTAAATGATGTAAATTTCGATTAAAATATATGAACGTGGAAGGCGCATTCTTACACCGACCTCAAATACCAAAAGCTTCCTGATTATGGAATTAGAAGAAATATATAAACATACGATCTTAGGTACCAAGTCGAGCAATTCAAAATGCTTTCAGGGATTGTTACGTTGAAAACTCCCGCTAAAATCGCTGTAACAAAATTTGCCCCAAGCTCAGTGGAGAAGGGTGGGATTCAATCCTATGTGCGGGGATATCGCCAAAACAAATGGAAACCCCAGTAGGTTAAAAATATTAACTAGAATAATTCCGTAGGTAGCTACACCTGAATAAAATGATAATGTGTAACAAACATAGCTACACATTAGCATCACCTGGACGCCACGATATTAAAAGAAAAGTAAATAAAAATAAATGAATATCTAATAAAAAAAAGTAGAAAATTTCTAAAGAAAGCGCTTAAGAAAAATAGCGAAACCTCAGACTGTTTATATAATAGAAATAAAATACTATTTATTAATTTTAACATTTTCTTCCTTATTAAATTGAAGTTTGATTAAAAAAAAAAAAGAGAGAAACAAAGATAAACTCTAAACTAATATACATAAAAAAAATTAATAGATAAAAATATGTACAAAAAAAAAAAAATTATACTCAAATAAAATAACAAGCCACTTCTAAGAGAAAAAAAAACATAAGAAAGAGGAAAATCACCAATATCTTCCATCACAAATTAATCACTATTTAATTATTGATAAATCACAAATTTACAAAAAGATGTGAATTCCAGCTCGGAATTTGAATAGAATACAATAACTAGCAGTCCTATGTTACATACGGCCAATTGGTGGTGTTGTAATCATGGTCCTGGTGAATTTCGAAGCTCTGGCTTCTTCCTTCTGCCTCTCCTTCAGATTCTCGCAAGACGGGAGAATACCTCGATTCTCGCACGTCGGCAGGGACACAAAAAAAAACAGTCTGTAAGAAATCACGTTTCTCGTCAAACACTGGGCCCAGCTCTCGCTTCCCTGACGTCCAAGAAAAGTCTTGCGGGCTTAATCCCAACTCTCTCTCTCTCGTTCAAAAGAAAGGCTTACACACCGTTTCACAACAACAACAAATAGAAAACAAAAATAATACCTAATACTATGTCTTATTTTAACATTTGCCTTAAATCTAAACTAAATTATCATATATCTAAATACATTTGACCATCAATTTTCTCCTAAATAAAAAAAATTAACAACGTTAATGGTTACAAAAATTAAAAAAAAATATTCGTCACAGGATGGTGAAAAAAGGATTGATATAACCTTCGAATTTATGCCTCATTTATTACATCGTTTTCTGACTTTTCATATCAAACTTGCAAATAATTCGTTGCTTTAAATGTGATATAAATTTGTGTTATGAAACACGTACTTTTTAAGAGTCGACGAACGTGAAAAATAGTCAAAATTTATTCTATTTGGTAAACATGGATAAATTATACGAATCTTGTGGATTAAAAATGCTTGGCGGTCAAAGATTATATTTAGACCGTCTGCAGCTATTCTAGTGTATCCAACGTAACTTGGAGGCACTATGTTAGGTGGCTCATATAATTTGGAAGATTGGGTCGTGGGCCTGCTAAAGTGGAGCGATGCACCTTGCGATGCTCCTAATAAAATCTGTTCACTTGAGTTGAGTTGTTTTTTGAAGCTCTGATTAAGAGATAAATATATTTCGACTTTCTATAAACTCAATCATTTAAAATTAAAGTATAATTCACATTTTTCCCTAAGGTCGTCAAGAAGATTGATGGGCGGAACGACTTTAATATAATTGTCAAACTTGTCCATTACGGCCTTTCGAGAGAAGTGAAAGCTTTCGGGAAACTTCAATTTTCAGTATTTATATCCTCCTTTAATCTTTAGCTTTCCCTTTTGCAAAATGGGTCTAATTACATTAAGATTTTCTACAACAGGGCACAAAATCGAGTTAAAATTCGAGAGTCGTTAATATTTCGGAGCTATCTTATTCTCGATCCACCATCAAGAGAATCTACCCTGGTTCAAAGATGTCTCCCATCTACACCTTCCTTAAAGGAGGCATCTTAAATACTGCCTTCTCTTCTTTAGTCTCATTTGAATCAAAAACAGTAATTTATCGCACCTTTTGTTCACAATACAATTAATGTATTCCATCCGAGTTTCTACAAACCCTTTTATTCAAGCAGCATTTAAATGAAAATCAGTTAGGAGAACAAAAAACCTATTTGTATATCTCAGTAATTGCCTTCTAAACTTCACCTGAACCAGCCATAGTGATTTAATTTATTAAAACAATTGAAATATAACATAATGTCAGAATAATTATCAATATGATTGTTTGTTTTTATTTTTATTTATTTATTCAATTATTTGAATTGAGAGTTGTTTAGATATAATATTAATATTAATTTATTTAAATAATTTCGAAAATAATATGAAAGATCATAATAGACTAAGATCAAAGGTTGACTTATTATTAAATGACTATAGAGGATATGGTTCCCTCTGAATTGGAAAACAAATTTTAAATGGAATAAAACAACTTATATTGAGGTATCTATGCTTTATTTTTGGTTATTTGTTGGACAATAGAAATATTTTATATACAGTTTTATTTATTGAATTATTTATATTGTTATAATTATAGAATTTATGCATGTTTTTACAGATGAATGACTTATGGTCAAATTGTTAACCATATAATAAGTATTATAAAAAAAATGAAACAATTAAAGTAGAAGATTGAGAATGGCCTAGGCCGAAACGTTTCTCGAAAATAAAGAATACAAATTTTTTTTTACTGGAAATAGGTTTTTTGTTCTCCTAATTAAAGAATATATTATATGATTGAGTCCAGTTAAAATTTATAAAAAAATGATGAAAATCAGTTTAAAAAAGTTACTTTGATAGAAATTTCGAGTGTCAAAGCGTTTTCTTAAAGTTATTATAATAAAATTAGAATATAAGGTCTGCTCATTTTTATAAGCTGGGGTTTTATGATTCATAATGAAATAGCAATAATATGATACACAGGACAATTTCATAATTGTTCCCGAAGTTTAAAAGTTAAAAGTGATAAGATGATGTGCTCCCGATAAAGTTCTATGGAGACGGTTCATCACCATGGTGACAGAAAATCTATGCAAAAATCTTGAACAAATTTCTGCGGTGAAAATACGTTTATCTATTTCAGTAGCTGATTAGAGTTGTGCCCCTGTCAGCTGAGAACTCGAGGCGCCATTGAACGCCTCATTGCTCGGTGCTTGCCGGCTAAGTCCTGCATGCAACTTGTGAGCGGTACTTGAGGGCACGATGTAAGTTGGCAGTACCTCAATCAAACTTCACGCTGGGCTCGACTTCCTCTGGCACTTCTCAAGATATGACGTGAATAACTTTTAGCTGTTAAATACATAAGTTTCGTAGGTGGCTCGAGTATACTTGGGAACGAGATTATATATTTAAATTTTTAAAACTTTTAAAGGTTCCAACCACAGGCTTCACCTTAAAGTTTTCAATTCTTCACTACGGTACTAGGTTTTTAGTACTTTAAGCAGCTTTAATGTGGTTAGTTGTGTCACGAGAATGACCAATTTATCAAACACAAGCATAATTATAATTCATAACATTACATAATAATCCTTTACTGACACGAACAACAGTAAACTTCTGTCCGTCCCGCTTGTTAATGAGTTTCAATGTGTGATGAAATTTGATATGGAAGACCTCAAGGGGAAGGACATAGGCTACTTTTTATCAACACACCTCACAGGCGAAGTTTATATAAAACTGTAACCTGCTTGACTGCCACACCCAGCGGTCAACGCACAGCAAAAACCACTGAACTTAGCATCTTCAAATTCGCTGATAGGTTCTATAGCTTATATGAGCGCTAAGAAAGGAATTTGGACAATTCCATCCCCAAGGGTGGAACCCTTAATATAATGGGGGTTCAGAGATTGTATGGAATCCGTCCGTTTCGACGGATTTGAAGTTAGCCATCTGAAATTTTGGATGTTCGAATAGTCACAAAAAATTAAATTATTTATTTAAAATGATCTGTCACGAAACTTTATGCGGCGTATCAAATTCCACGCTAGTGAAGCCGCGGGCAAAAGCTAGTTTATATATAAAAGTATTAAGTTAATTTAACCAATGAGCGTGGAATGAGAGGGAAAGATAATAAACGGTTCTTTAACAGTTTTTACTCCCCCCCCCCCTCTACCGAGATGTTAGCCAAAACTCTATTACACTTATGGTTGTCAGCGGAAGTATTAGCCATAAACTTTACAACCACTTAGGAAGTAGTGATAAAGTTAATGTGATCCAGGTGAGGATGGTGCTAAAAATGTTCTGCTTCATGTTAAAGGTAGCATAGTTTTATGATCAATTGCTGAAATTACTGTCAGCTGTTAGCTGCTAGCTTTGGGGTGCCAACGTCCCTTAATACTGCTGAGCTTCCCCACGACACCTCTTACTTTTTTTTAATTTAGTTATTAAGCATTTTTTGATTCACTGCACCCCGAATTCTTGATCAAAAAAGGTTATGTTAAAAATAAATTAGAACTAAAATCTGATTGGACAGACGATGCAGATGAGGTAAAGTATCCATACATTCTGAATCGTGGCTTATTACCTGTGGCGGAATATTAAAAAATACAGTTTTAAGTGAAAGACAATTTATGTGACCATTTAGTGACGAAAAATAATAACTTTCACTTTTCTGCTTCCAATCGATTTGGGTCATACAGGCCATACTGGCACGTGCGGAAAAGATGCAAAGTTATCTTGAATATTATCAAGGAAGTCAAAAATGGATGTTGAAGCCTCCAAAGCTTTGCTCTTTAGCCGAACCGAGTGACCGAATAACATTTCCTAATCTCCGTTTCTCCTTTTTTAAAAGAAGTTATAGCCAACGACAGTTAATAATTGCATAATAAATTTCAGTTAATGCGAACTTGTCTTAAGTGCTGTTTTAAATATGTGTTTTATGGCAACTCTAGCAATCTGAATCATTAATTCATCACTTCTCATTTAATATATCAATTCTACCAAAAACAATATCAATAAATTATATTTGTTTTAATGATTGAACAGTGTTATATATAACCTTATTCTCATTCACCATACACACTCAATTATATTATTGATGTTATTTTTATTAAATTATTAATTTGAACATTTCTTAAGTTACAAGAATGCTATTGGAAAAAAAAGGTTTTGTTTATTTTTTTCCATTTTTTTACTGATTTATTTATATTACCAGATAAAATCAAATCATTGCAGATGAAGTCTGTTATCACTTACACATTTTTTCAGTTTATTCTGAAAGCTCGATGAGTGAAAACAATATAAGGCCGACCATTTTGTTATGAGCAAGAGATGAAGATGTAGAGAATGGAAGCTGATTGGTGGACCGGGGCGAGGTGGCTCCACCTCATTGGCTGTAAGCCCTGTCACTAATAGCCAATTAGAGATTCGTTAAAAATAATGATTGCCGCCACCGAAAGAGGGCCCGGGAATTAGTTCCATCGCTTTGGGTCCTGCGCTCCGCCTCCCGATCAAAGTGGATGTTCCTTCTCTTAGCGATCCCGAGGCCTACGTAATATATCTCTGAGGAGCAGCAATATTTGATTTAAAATATTAAAGATATAAGTATCGTCGATTTCTCGGAGCACTATAACCAAAAAGTCGCCAACTTTGCAACTTTAACTAAATAGGATTTATCAAATGTTAGTTCAGGTCACTATTCGAATTATTTAATTAATGGAGATAAACAGTATTTATATGGACCATCGGCTTTCAATGCAGGTGACGCAGATGGAGAGAGGCGCTGGCGTCATTTGAATTCCTGTTCTGTATTCCTACCTCCTGGAAGAGTTTGGCTTAGAGTTAATCAGGCCTATGGATATTAGTATGAACCAGATAAATTCATTTAAATTATAAATTGCCTTTTATTGTGATTATATGGTATAAATTTATATGCATGTATTGCATCGTAATTCGATTCCTGGATATTCTAAGGGACATGACCTTATTTATTCAAGAGATGAGCATAAAGCCTCCAATGTGATTAACCCATATTTCTTGGTAGAATCGACTAGGATTATGAACTTGTAGTGTCTAAACCGAACATTATCCTTAGTGTACTTGGTTTCATAGTGGTCAAATGTTGACTTTTCTTATATAATTGGTAACAGTAATTAAGATTGATGTTTGAGCATCTTTGAAAAGATTGGCATTAAATTTATAAAGATGTTTATTTATGAGCCTAAATTCAGTATTGATCATGGTTATTTGGTTAAAAAGGCAAAGATGACTTTAATAACAGGAACTTGATCTGCAGCTGAAAAATGAGTAATCTAAGAGAATAATAAAAGCAGTAGAGCATAAAAATGTGTGTCTATTGGTTTGACTTCCTCAAGTAAATTAAGCCTCAAAATTTTCATGCTATCCTCAGTAAATATGCCATTTCGGTTTTTAAAACCTGAAAAATATCGATTTAGATAAGTTCATTGTTCACAAATATCTTTTGTATAAAAACCTTTGTCTTGGTGTATTTTCCAAAATTTCTTTGTTTAATCCATTATTTCCGAGTCATTCATTCAAGTAAGTAAAAAAACCTTTTTCCAGTCAAACATTTTTTCTTTATTTAATATTAATTTAATATATAATTACATAAATGTTAATAATGACCATGGAGTACATTGTAAACTCTAAGTATTTTAAGAAAAATTTTAAATTATTTGACAATCTACAAAAAGGTTAAAAATGTGGAAATTTATGAGTATTTAAAAAATATATTTAAATTAAATAAAAAAAAGGACTTATAAGAGATGTAAATTGAAAATGACTGAAGAATGTTGAAACGTATTTTTAAATAAAGAAAAAATGTTTGACTGGAAAAAGGTTTTTTTACTTACTTGAATGAATGACTCAAAATATGTACTCCAGTAACATAAACAAGAAAATTAAAAAAAAAAAAATCCATTATTTCCTTTTTTTTAAGAACGTTTAATTTTCTGCAAACCTATTATTTGTTGTTTCTAAAAATCTTATGTTTTATATTATCACAAATATAAACGGCAGACATGCTAGTTGATGCTTTGGCTGCCATTGGTCATTGCATTTTGGTTCGATCATCTTTCATTGCCAAAAGATAATTTGTGAATGGAATGTGATTAGAAGGCCGAGTGTTCAACTGGCGCGATAATTATCTATTATGTCGCTGGCTGTAGCCAATTGGATCGCCCAGATGTAGCCTCAAAGGTAAAAACTTTGGCCACTAGCATCAAGAGGGCGCTCTGTCCGGGGCAAAGTTTTTCTTGCCTCGGGGCCTCTGTAGTTTTATCTTGACTTGAATTTAACTATTAATGAAGCAAAACCATTGGTAAACGCCAATGGTTTTTCAATTGCTTGAACGTTTTTGTTGAAATTCACGCTTTTTATACAATGTGCAAACATATTGCAGGAAATTTAACGTTTACGTTACTGAGGAGAAATTTAAAAAAAAATCAAGTTGGCGAAGAAGAAACACAAAATAAGGAGTTAAATGAAATTATCGTCCTCAAGAGATTTCTTCTATAAAGAAAATAAAACCCACCACTGCCTGCGAATCGAAACTATTATCTTGATCCCAAGGACTCAAGGATTCTTACAAACTGGGTGCAACGGGTGCAACACTATATATATATATATATATATATATATATATATATATATATATGTATGTATATTTTTTTTTTATTTTGTTCAATTAACGTCACTTTATGCTGCTATGGCTAATCGGACGATGCTACATTGGGAGCTCTAGATTTTGCCTATCCAGGTTTAATCAGGATAGGGATTATTAACGAGTACCTGACATCGTACAGGCCCGGGACTCCCGTTTAACGTCCCTTCCGAAGGACGGCGTAACTAAGGATTTTTTACTCCCTTAAAAAAATCCTAGGGCCACCTGCCGAGCTACGAACCCGCGAACTTGGGTTTAGTAGTTTGTTACGCTTATCACTAGACCACAGGTGACCATATATATATATATATATATATATATATATATATATATATATATATATATATATTTTCTAGGTTACCATCTAAATAAAAACGTGAGCGTTGTAACTAAATTAAATTTTCGATCATTGTACTTGGTTCCAGATAGTTTGTTGAGGATATTTGTAATAATTATGCTAACAAGAGCTGGCCCTACCCCCCCCCCCCCAGCAGGCCTCCTCCTCACCAGGCGATGGCACTCGAGGCCTAAACGCCTCTATAGTTCCTTTCTCCTTAATTAAAACTCTAAAGGGCTCTTACTTTCTTTTTGCTCTTGTATCTTTTTGTGTTTAAACTTTCTCTTAAATTTTTTTTTAGAGGAAATAACCGTTTCTCGTCTTTCACCTTCCTTTTTTCCGTTTTCCTTCTTTACGAGGCAGCCCCACTTTGGAGATTGTTTTTATTTTGATAATTTTTTAGGAAGGGGTTTTACCCTTTACATAAGTGTTATTGAGTTTACTTATCTTACTAATATTATAAATGTGAATGTTTGTATGTTTGTCTCTCTTTCACGCAAAAACTAATGGACGGATTTGGATGAAACTTTACAGTAATATAGGTTATACATCAGAATAACACAAAGGCCATAGCAAGCACGGATTTAAGGGGGGGAGTGCACGGGGCAGTGCACCCGACAGTTTTTAGGTACTGTCGAGAATCCATGATTGTACATAATTAAAGGCAAATCACATGATAATAGTTGTTAAAATTACAGAAATAACATGAGTGAAGCTATTTGCTTTGATATCCAACTAATCTTACTAATATTATAAATGTGAAAGTGTGTATGTTTGTCTCTCTTTCACGCAAAAACTACTGAACGGATTTGGATGAAACTTATTGAGTAAAATAGGATATACATCATATACTACAGCAAGGGCACCTTTATGTGGGGGCACATGCCTCCCCTTTATAGTACATAATTAAAGGCAAATCAGGAACTTAGCATCTTGAAATTTGTAGTTATGTTCTTTGTATAGTTTAAGAAAGAAATTTGGATAATTCTAACACATGGGTTTCCCCTTTAATATAGTAGGGGTTCAAAGGTTTTGTCAGTTTTGATGTTAGACATCTGATATTTTGGATGTATGAGTAACTTATATTTTAAAAAAATGATTATTTATTTAGAATGATCTTTCACGAAACTTAATGTGGCAGACCAAATTCCACGCGAGCGAAGCCGCGGGCATAAGCTAGTCATACATACGTATGTGCGTAAATCTTAGTAAAATAAATATTATTATGGATTCCATTCCGGTCTGCACGAGTCTTCAACATGAAGAGGAGATTACGCTGCGTGTGATATTGCTTTTGATAATTTTATGAACTTACTTCCAGGAGTATAATTCATGATTTAACTCGTTTCTTCTCTGTTGTTCGGTGATAAAGGTGCTCTTATATATTGACACACGTGTGACCTAATAAATTGGGATTACATGAATAGAAATTTCATACATTTTGTCGGATGTTTAAATTAGATTATTTATAGCGCTACTCTTTTCTTTTTAAATTTTAATTATTTTATTAAATCATAAATGAAAATTACTTGTTGTGTTTTAAATTATACATAACTACAAAAAAAATTTTTCTTTTATTTCTATTAGGTTATAACAGTTATCAATAAAAGTAACTGACACTAAAAGTAACTGATGGGGGTCTTCTAGAAAAGACCCTCGCCGCCTCCAGAGGTAAAGATGTTATCGCTCCGTGATGGCCGAATGATGGGGATAATAAAGGAACTAGGATGAAACTAGTGGCTTATGATTGGAGGTAATGAGGACATTGTGGGTGTGTAAATGATTGAGGATATTGCTTCAGGTCCTCTAGAACCTAGGCAATAGAAACCTCCCGATCAGGTCCTCTAGAACCTAGGCAATAGAAACCTCCCGATCAGGTCCTCTAGAACCTAGGCAATAGAAACCTCCCGATCAGGTCCTCTAGAACCTAGGCAATAGAAACCTCCCGATCAGGTCCTCTAGAACCTAGGCAATAGAAACCTCCCGATCAGGTCCTCTAGAACCTAGGCAATAGAAACCTCCCGATCAGGTCCTCTAGAACCTAGGCAATAGAAACCTCCCGATCAGGTCCTCTAGAACTTAGGCAATAGAAACCTCCCGATCAGGTCCTCTAGAACCTAGGCAATAGAAACCTCCCGATCAGGTCCTCTAGAACCTAGGCAATAGAAACCTCCCGATCAGGTCCTCTAGAACCTAGGCAATAGAAACCTCCCGATCAGGTCCTCTAGAACCTAGGCAATAGAAACCTCCCGATATTGCTTCAGGTCCTCTAGAACCTAGGCAATAGAAACCTCCCGATCAGGTCCTCTAGAACCTAGGCAATAGAAACCTCCCGATCAGGTCCTCTAGAACCTAGGCAATAGAAACCTCCCGATCAGGTCCTCTAGAACCTAGGCAATAGAAACCTCCCGATCAGGTCCTCTAGAACCTAGGCAATAGAAACCTCCCGATCAGGTCCTCTAGAACCTAGGCAATAGAAACCTCCCGATCAGGTCCTCTAGAACCTAGGCAATAGAAACCTCCCGATCAGGTCCTCTAGAACCTAGGCAATAGAAACCTCCCGATATTGCTTCAGGTCCTCTAGAACCTAGGCAATAGAAACCTCCCGATCAGGTCCTCTAGAACCTAGGCAATAGAAACCTCCCGATCAGGTCCTCTAGAACCTAGGCGATAGAAACCTCCCGATCAGGTCCTCTAGAACCTAGGCGATAGAAACCTCCCGATATTGCTTCAGGTCCTCTAGAACCTAGGCGATAGAAACCTCCCGATATTGCTTCAGGTCCTCTAGAACCTAGGCGATAGAAACCTCCCGATATTGCTTCAGGTCCTCTAGAACCTAGGCGATAGAAACCTCCCGATATTGATTCAGGTCCTCTAGAACCTAGGCGATAGAAACCTCCCGATATTGCTTCAGGTCCTCTAGAACCTAGGCCATAGAAACCTCCCGATATTGCTTCAGGTCCTCTAGAACCTAGGCAATAGAAACCTCCCGATATTGCTTCAGGTCCTCTAGAACCTAGGCAATAGAAACCTCCCGATATTGCTTCAGGTCCTCTAGAACCTAGGCAATAGAAACCTCCCGATATTGCTTCAGGTACTCTAGAATCTAGGCAATAGAAACCTCCCGAAATTGCTTCAGGTCCTCTAGAACCTAGGCAATAGAAACCTCCCGATATTGTTTCAGGTCCTCTAGAACCTAGGCAATAGAAACCTCCCGATCAGGTCCTCTAGAACCTAGGCAATAGAAACCTCCCGATCCTCAAATCGGATCCAGAATTCCTTTCCCTAATTGTAACCCTCAATAATCTCCGATTTAATCAACACCTAGTGAACGTTGGCGGGTTTTAGTTCGGTTTGATAATGTAGAATGCAAATAGGTTTTGGGAAAATTCTATCAGGCTATCAAACTTATACAACGAATGAACCAGAGATATTATCAAATATACAAATGAAAATAAACAGTAAAATACACTAATAAATTCAAATTATCTTTTATTGTATTTATTACAATACAATATACGCACGGAATTTCCCTTGTTTTTTTCATCATCAGTTTTTTCGCCTTATTCCCTAGTCCGGTTTACACGTCGTTCTAACGTAGATTGCGGCACTTGAAAATAGTCTGCTGATCTTTTATAGCCCATTTCACCCCTCATAACAGCATTTTTCATCGATTCAGGGTTCCATTCCCCTCGATTAGTCTTCTTTTTGTACGTCCGAACCATCTCTTATACGTAGTCCTAACCTGAAAAAAGAAAATACTATATTAGGGAAACAATGGGGTCAGATGCCCCATCATGCCCCATTGATAAATCCCCATCTTGCCCCACTCATACTTTTTTGGCATTAAATGATTCGTTTCAGGTTAGGATTGTACTTAGAGATTTGAGAACGTATGGAAATGAACAGTTAAAAAGTACACTTTCTAATGATATATAGTGTATGAGTTGAAAATGGTTGACTGGATGATCTTATGTAAAGGAGATGGTTGGGGGGTGCAGTCAATAAGAACACCGAATAAGTGAAATACTTATATTATGTGCCGACGTTTCGACCTACAGTGTAGGTCATCTTCAGGGCTAACAGAGAAACAAACAGAACAAAAATGTAAAAACATCAAAGTTGTACAGTAACAATACTAGTGACAAATAATGTAGAAAAATACAAAGTGGCAGATATGAAAATAGAAGATAAAGAATATTAAAAAGGAGTCAGATTATAATAAAATAAAGATATAGACAGATTTAAAAATTACTGATAATGAAAAGGCATTAAACTAGTGGTAGATATAATAAAAATCAGATAAAGACAAATATAACAAAATTATTGAAATAGTGACAGATATAATTATAGAAAATGTGATAGAATATAATAAAATTAAGATAAAGACAGATATAACAAAGATATTGATAATGGAAAGAAAATGAAAATAATGGCAGATATAATAAAGTAAGACAGATTTAATAAAATTAAAGAAAATGAGCAGAAATGATAAATAATAAATAACGCAAATAAAATAAAAATAGAAAATAAATGTACAGAATGGATAGTACAGTACAATATAATAATATAAAGAAAAATCAAAAGGAGGAGTTAAACAAAAGAACAAAACAAGGATATTTACATATAAAGAAAGGTTGGAATATGAATAATACAGAAAAACTAGTAAAATAAAGGTGTAAAATGTATGATAACGGACTTAATGATGTTACCAAATTACAGAAAAGTAAGGAAATATATGTACAATAACAACTGTGAGTAATAGAAAAACTATTGTACAATAACACCAGTGTACAATGACTGTTTTGAAAATATAGTAGATAGGAATAGAATATGAAAAGATAAAATAGGTGAAAACGCTAGTACAGTAACAATAGTTTACAATGTATGTATGAAAAAATTAGATGGGATTAATGAATTAGAAAAATAAAATAGGTGTATAAAAATAACATGTGTGGACGTGTGGCCTATCCCTCTCTGACTCCTGCTTCCATACAACCAACACCCTCCGTATCAAAGAAATCCTTTTTAAAAACAATTTCCCTCCCTATATTGTTAATAAACTCATCCATGACTACCATAACCCCCCCACCCTCACTCGATCACCACATCCACCATCTATCCCTATATACAGATCCTTGCCATATATACCCACCCTCTCTAATTGCATTCAAAAATACTTACGTTCCGTTATCCCCAATTTACGTATTGCCTTCAAATCCCATAACAAACTTTCCCATATCTATACCCGTATCAAAGATCCTATTCCCTTCAAGCTTCGTTCCCATGTCGTTTATCGGATACCTTGTTCTTCTACTAATTGCAACTCTTCCTATATAGGTGAAACCAAAAACTTCCTTAAAGACCGTATTTCTCAACACAAATATGCCATTTCCTCCCATAACCTCACCTCCTCTAAACTTTCCGAACATGCCATTTCTTTAAACCACACCTTTGATTTTGAAAATACGTCTATCCTAGCTACAGCGCATAACCATGACAAACGCATCCTCTCTGAAACCATCAACATAAATTTAGATTCCTCCTCTATCAATCTTAAGTCTGACTCTCATCACCTTTCCTCTACCTACTCCCAAATTTTTAATTTACTCAAAAGACCTTAAATTCCGTTTCTGCGTCATTTATGTTTCTTTTGTTATCACTCGGTTTACATCTCTTTCATTGTTTCAACTTTTTTATTTTTATTGTATTCATATTATATAAAAATATGTATTCATATTAATTTTATCCATCTACTCCCTTTCCCCATCTTTTCCTAATCTCCAGCATGGTTACCTTCTATAGTTAATTTTTGGCCACTAGATTTCGCCCCTATCTCTTCCCCCGGTCTTAACGTTCTTTTGCTGGAATCCGATAATTTCCCGTCACTCCGACTTTGATGTTTTCTTTTTTATCACTCTATCGACATTTCTTTCATTGTTTTAATTTTATTTATATTTTTTATCCTTTTTTCCTTTACTCCAGTATAGTTACCTTCTATAGTTAACTTTCCGGCCACTAGATTCCGCCCCCATCTCTCCCCTCGTTCTCAACGGTCAAATTGGCACAGTACACTCTAGCCGCGATCTGTAACGGTCACGCTTCCCCTCATTCGGTAGGTCTCCTCTTCATCTCTTCTTTTTATTTATTTTAAACTTTTCTCTTTATCCTTTCTACATTTTTAATTTTCTTATTTTTTCCCCTTATCATTTTGGCATCCATCATATGTTGGTAATCATGTGTTCATATTTTTATACACCTATTTTATTTTTCTAATTCATTAATCCCATCTAATTTTTTCATACATACATTGTAAACTATTGTTACTGTACTAGCGTTTTCACCTATTTTATCTTTTCATATTCTATTCCTATCTACTATATTTTCAAAACAGTCATTGTACACTGGTGTTATTGTACAATAGTTTTTCTATTACTCACAGTTGTTATTGTACATATATTTCCTTACTTTTCTGTAATTTGGTAACATCATTAAGTCCGTTATCATACATTTTACACCTTTATTTTACTAGTTTTTCTGTATTATTTATATTCCAACCTTTCTTTATATGTAAATATCCTTGTTTTGTTCTTTTGTTTAACTCCTCCTTTTGATTTTTCTTTATATTATTATATTGTACTGTACTATCCATTCTGTACATTTATTTTCTATTTTTATTTTATTTGCGTTATTTATTATTTATCATTTCTGCTCATTTTCTTTAATTTTATTAAATCTGTCTTACTTTATTATATCTGCCATTATTTTTATTTTCTTTCCATTATCAATATCTTTGTTATATCTGTCTTTATCTTAATTTTATTATATTCTATCACATTTTCTATAATTATATCTGTCACTATTTCAATAATTTTGTTATATTTGTCTTTATCTGATTTTTATTATATCTACCACTAGTTTAATGCCTTTTCATTATCAGTAATTTTTAAATCTGTCTATATCTTTATTTTATTATAATCTGACTCCTTTTTAATATTCTTTATCTTCTATTTTCATATCTGCCACTTTGTATTTTTCTACATTATTTGTCACTAGTATTGTTACTGTACAACTTTGATGTTTTTACATTTTTGTTCTGTTTGTTTCTCTGTTAGCCCTGAAGATGACCTACACTGTAGGTCGAAACGTCGGCACATAATATAAGTATTTCACTTATTCGGTGTTCTTATTGACTGCACCCCCCAACCATCTCCTTTACACACGATATATAGTGTAGTTTGACATGTTGTGGCTTGCCTGTAATAAAAAGTAATCTACTTTATACCACTACTCTACTTTAGAACTACTTTATGATGAAATTGTATTCACTCAAGCTGGCCCGCCTATTGGAAGCTTTCTTTACTATACCATACTACTAATACTGCCGCTCTCCGCTAAGTTACAGCACTTAAAAGGTCAGGGGCTCATCTAACTAACTTACCCCGGTACCCCGTCTTGCCCCACTTTACCCTATCATAAGGAGCTGTAAATAATGCCAACTGTAAATATTTTATTGTTTTAAAATAAACGGTTTGATTATACTTCATCACAATTCCTGTAAGATTGGATCATTGGAAAATATGTCATTAGTTGTGATTAGGGCTCGGATTCATATGTGTTAATATATTTTTAGTTAAGTTAGATATCATATTGACCAACAGGTTAAAATACGTTTTAAGGCATTCTCATTCATCTTAGCCCATTTTCATTTCACAGATATTTGCAAATTTCACTATAAACACATATTTCACACATTTTGTATTTTTCCTTACATATTCCGCAACGATCACGAATTTGCTGATGGATGTTGAGTAAAGAAAATTCCAAGACGCGCAGAATGACAAGTAAGCCAGACAGTCGTGGTTTGCTAGCAAGTGTTGACCTCTCGAAAGAGAACGCCCTGATTTACTTGGGATCGCAGTAGAATCGGTCCGCTAATTATCCACTTATTTGGTCCACACAATAAAATTATCTCAATTGTTTTCTTGCCTAATTCCTCAGAATCGCTCGCTCCCTGTTCCTCTCAGTCCTTCCCATTCTGCCTCAATCTCAATCGTCGTATTCCCGTATTCCGCAGCCGCTGAGAAAAAACCCACGTAAAATATGCCGAAGGTACCTTAAAAAACAAGGCAACTAGTTTCCAAATACCTCAGAGTGTTTCCCGATGAGACATTTAAAAGGGGTTCCGCCGTATTATATTGCCCGTGCTTCGAATAACTGAATACCCGATGAAACCGCATTAAGGAAAATTTGTTTGAAAGGTATTTATATGTAAACTCTTGCTAAAATTCGAAATGACGTCGGAAATTATGGGTTATGATGGACAAACCTACCGATGTTGAAGGGAGATACATTGCCGATGTAGTAATTGGTAGACTATGTCCCGATTCACCTGCACCACAGTTTCTCTTTTTTGGCCAAGTGGTATTTTACATGCTCTGCTATTTTTATCAGACTCTTCTCCATGTATGGTGTAAGCTGGAGCTGCTTTTAAGGTGTTTTATCGGAAGGTGATACATCCCACATGCGTTTCACCCAGTTTCAGAAATTGTTGGACTTTTTTTTTTTTTTTTCTCTTTATATTTGCATCCACACCTGTCAAATAAAACAATGACAATCAGCAGATTGGCCGACAGTAAGGTAAAGTACAATGTCATGAAGAAGAACAGTAGCCAACAGCTACCTCTCCCTTGGCTTGATTCAATTTCTTATGATAACAAATCCCTCATCCACGTTCTTTTTAATCTCCTCCTAGTATTCTCTGGCATGAGAGTAGTGGCCATTTGTTCTATTAATGGGTTTGGGTGTCCGTGTAGTTTTCCTTGAAAGCGTTTGTAGTATGTTCGCATGTGTTCGTCAACAGTTGGTATTTTTAAGTCAGTATGTAGAGTTTTGTTATTGACATACCAGGGTGCTTTTGTGACAAGTCTGAGTACTTTTGATTGGAAAGTTTGTAGTCGTTTTCTGTGAGTCTGTTTAGTGATGCCATAAATTTGTAATGCATATGTCCAAACTGGTTTTAGTAAGTAAGTGTACGTGTTTAATTTTTGTCTTGGTTCTAATTTGGAGTTTTTCCTGAATAGAGAATACATTAAGTTCAGTTTGAGATTTAGTGATTGGCGTTTTTTTTTAATGTGAGGTCCCCATGTCATTCTCCTATCAAATGTTAGTCCCAGGTATTGTACTTCGTCTGTCTGTGAGGTGGGAATTGTTGGAATTAACTTTTTTGATGTTGAATTTTTAATATCAAATGTTAAAATAACATTTTAAAAGCACCAAGTTGAGTAGAAATTTTCAATTTTCCAGACTTATCTATGCCTCCTTAGCCAGTGGGGTATTTGGTTAGAGGCAGAACCGATTATTACATCAACGACTTCGGAAAAATTAAAGACGTTCTGTCCAAACTAGATTCGGACTTTTCTGCAGCAAAAGATAAAGCTAAATCACCGATGGAGAAACCAACTTGAAACCAGCTTGCATAGCCTTCTACTGTTGGAAATGGTATGCAGAAGCTAGAAGAAGCATCTAGATGTAATGAGAAATAACCCAGGCTGCAAAGAAATGATTCTCTTGACGAAAATCCTGAAGAAGAATTTTCACCATCTCATACAGCGAGTTTCCATTGACTTGAGTGGATGGAGAGCGATCCTTCAGTAATTAGTTGCGATTTTGAGACTCCAACGGCGGCCTTTTTTTATGTGAAAAGTTAAAAATGTACCTTGTTTCCTACAATTTCAAACAATAAAATTTCGTGTCCATAATAATTCAATTTTTAATAAATATACATACTTCTAAAAAAAATTTAAACGATAGATAATGCATTTTCCCTGATTTTGATGTTACATATTCTCCCCTTTTTCTTACATATTATTATAAAAATAAACACACATATATGTGCATATTTCAAAATTTTTATTACATACAAATTCGGGCCCTAGTTATGATTACCATGGATCCTTGATAACTTGTCTCTTGGCTTTAGTTTTTGTTCGAAATGTGGAAAGGAATATTAGTAAAAAATAGTATAGAATAGGTAACTACTTGATTTCGTGAAGTTGTAAGCATTTATTACAAGCATTTTACGAAAATTAACCTTTTGACGCTTATCATCGATAGTGGATTCAGGTTATCAAGGCTATTGATAGGGATGAGGGCGGTCGCTAAGACGTGGCCCGGTGACGTCAGTGACATAAACCAGCCGCTGTTTGCCAAGCCACCGCAAACTGCCATAAACCACAATACCCCTCTCCCCGGAGTGTCATGGCTCAGGTAACGATTGCAGGGTCATAGATCAAGGGTGGTGGTTGATCCATCTACCTGAGAGCAGGGGAATATGATTTACTTTTCAGGAAGGGTCACCAGTTTCGATTACCTATATCCTGGAAATGAAGTTTAAAATATATGTTTTCCTCAAGGTAGTATCCTTGGTCCAATCCTATATACAGTTTATACAGCTGACATCCCAACTCATCCTAATACTATCGTTACCACGTTTGCTGATGATACATGTGTATTATCAGTCAACACCAATGCAGTTATTGCATCCCAAAGCCTCCAATCCCATATCACTGATCTTGAAGAATGGTGTCAAAACTGGAGAATTAAAATAAATTCTCAAAAATCGCATCAAATCACTTTTACCTTACGTCGTAAACCAATGACTTCCTGCCCTACAGTATCCTTTAATAATATCCCTCTGGTGCCTGTAGAACGGATCCGATACTTAGGGTTGCACCTTGACAAACGATTAACCTGGAATCCTCATACAAGACTGAAAAGACAAGAAACCGCACGACGTTTCAGGCTACTTCAACATTTACTAGACAAACGCTCTAAGCTCCCAATTAACTACAAAAGACTCATCTACATGACCATCATACGACCTATTTGGACTTACGGAGTAGAGCTTTGGGGCTCCACTAAGCCATCGAATTCCTCTCGTATCCAATCCTTACAGTCCAAAATCCTTCGTAAAATCCTCAATGCTCCTTATTTTGTTAAAAATAAACTCATCCATAACGACCTTAATGTCCCTTTTGTTGCTGATTTGGCCCAAACCCGGTATCTATCCTTTCATAACAAACTTCATTCCCACTCAAACCCTCTAGTTTCAAACCTAGCTTCCTCTTCAATTCTCGATAATCCTCCGAGACGTCTGAAAAGAAGATGGCCACGTGACCTCCTTACTTGAACTTTGATTTGAGCACTACCAGTGAGTAGTTTCTCTACATTTCATTATCATGTCATTTCATTCACTTAGCCTATTTACTTGTTGTATTATTGTAATACAGTTGTAGATATCAATAAATAAATTTAAAAAAAAATATATGTTTACCCTGATGGCCAATCAAATATTAGAATATTTTAGTTTGTAATAAAATAATTGTTAAATCGACAATAACGTGAAAAGGTGGGAAAAGTATATGAATAATAAAGAAGTCAATAAAAATCAAATTTTTCGAACTTGAATTAATTAGAGCAATGCAAACAATAAGAAACTGTAGGACCCTTCAACTTTTTTGAGTTAAGAGAGTGCAAACAATAAGAAACTGTAGGACCCTTCAACTTTTTTGAGTTAAGAGAGTGAAAAAAATCAATCACAAACCATTATATTAACTGCGCTTCCTGGCACTGGCTCCAAAAATCATATTTATTCCGTTTTAGGTTTATTTAAACATTGTATAAAATAATACTAATTTCAGATTGTGGCTTAGTTTATTGGAGACACATCATTTAGCTTTGATAGATTATCAGTAATAATATACAATGAATAATGTGAATAAAAATCAATTCGCTATTTCTCTTGATGTCTTGAATAGGCATCGTTGGTCAAACCCGAAACGTGATATCCTCAACAAAACTCATCGGATTTCTGAAATCGGACATTTATTTAAAAAATAAACTTTTTTACAATGTCCACAGCAGCTTACGATAGCTCAAATATGAAGATGAAAGGGATACCGATATTCTATCTCTTACTAAAAGCATGTACTTATAATTACAAACACACACACACATATATAAATAATTTATCATGTTAGGTTTTTTATAGTAATTTTTTAGTAGAATAATGTTTTAAGAACAGGGGATGAGAATTTGAAATCGTAGATAATACGAAAAAAAATTGATCTAATTATCAGAACTTTCTAACCAAATTCATTTCTGGTTCATTGTACGAGTATATAATGCTACTAAAATATATTAGTACTGAAAACCGGTTCATGGAACATCAAACAAAACTCCTATCTTTAGCAAAACAATAACAAAAATATATACAGAAATCCTAAACTTACAGTTATAAAATATAACCTTCGTCAAATACATGTATTTGAAGTTTAATTGAATGGCAAATACAAGCTAATATTGCGCAAATACAGGCTTTGACGTAAATTGAAAATTAATTAAAACTTAGATAGACCTATAATGTGGTGGGGGGAAATACATAAATAATTTAAAATAATATGTAACTTATAATAATAATGGTTTCACTCCCTTGCCCAATTTATATGATTAAACTCTCATTATCGCGGATGATCTAAACTGACATTGGATAGACTGATGATGGTGTTGTGGGCAGTAACATCTGATTGGTCCGTCGCTTCGGAGTTGTGACCAATGGGATCGCTTTGGAAAGGCAACAGGTCAATAGTGTCAAGATAACTGAGCCAATGAGGAGTGTAAATCCTTCCAGTCTCCTCCCCTCTCCATTCTGAATAAAACATCTCGGTCCTAGACAGGACTCGGATGTGTTGGTAATAATGGATCAAAGGACTTATACATATGTAGGCCTAGCTTTCAGCTCTCATTTTGGTCCTTTTTATCTACCTCATTCAGAGAGGTTGACATAAAATTTAACGCGATATCCGAACACGTGAAAAGATTTATGTAGAATAAGTCGGACGTTGGAAGTTGTATTAATCTTGATATTTTTATTATCTCTCATAATAAAAGCTTAATGATATCGTAATTTTGGCGTAGGAATAAATATATGCTAGAATTTTTTGTCACATGGTATAGTGGTTAGTGTATGAGGGAACAGTAGTTGTTTTCATTTTAATTTAAGTAATAGTATGCGAATTAAAATATGCAATTAGTTCTTTAAGGTAAGAAGGAACCTGGAGATTGCTACATCGTGGGCTCTGATCCAGCCTCGGCTCCTTGAAATTTATTTCTTGGCCGACCCACGGAATAAATCTGTACCTATCTGCCCCGGATAGATAAAGCGTCTGCTTGTAGAAATAACTCTTTTGTTTGCCTTGTCAGGAGTGAGGAAGGGCGCTAAGCTCTGTGCAAAAAAATAATTAAATTAAAACCTCTTTATTTATTGAGAAAACTGAAAGCTATTAATCCAAAATACCAATCCTGGTGACATTGATTTGGTCCCAGCAACAAAAGAAATTTATTCCTTTTTAGCTATATGTAGTTATTGCTCAGTCCAGCTTCCAAGGTATTCACCAGAAACAGTGTTGCTATGACATTGAATTAGAAGCTAAGAATTATCTTAGACAAATTAAACTTTATTTTTTTTTTAATTTATTTATTGATATCTACAACTGTATTACAATAATACAACAAGTAAACAGGCTAAGTGATATACAATGACATGATAATGACAAGTAGAGAAACTACCCACTGGTAGTACTCAAATCAAAGTTCTAGTAAGGAGGTCACGTGGCCATCTTCTTTTCAGACGCCTCGGAGGATTATCGGGAATTGAAGAGGAAGCTAGGTTTGAAACTAGAGGGTTTGAGTGGTAATGAAGTTTGTTATGAAAGGCCGGGTTCGGGCCAAATCAGCAACAAAAGGGACATTAAGGTCGTTGTGGATGACTTTATTCTTAACAAAATAAGGAGCATTGAGGATTTTACGAAGGATTTTGGATAGTAGGGATTGGATACGAGAGGAATTCGATGGCTTAGTGGAGCCCCATTGCTCTACTCCGTAAGTCCAAATAGGTCGTATGATGGTCATGTAGATGAGTCTTTTGTAGTTAATTGGGAGCTTAGAGCGTTTGTCTAGTAATTGTTGAAGTAGCCTGAAACGCCTTGCGGTTTCTTGTCTTATCAGTCTTGTATGAGGACTCCAGGTTAATCGTTTGTCAAGGTGCAACCCTAAGTATCGGATCTGTTCTACAGGCAGCAGAGGGATATTATGAAAGGATACTGAAGGGCAGGAAGTCATTGGTTTACGACGTAAGGTAAAAGTGATTTGATGCGATTTTTGAGAATTTATTTTAATTCTCCAGTTTTGACACCATTCTTCAAGATCAGTGATATGGGATTGGAGGCTTTGGGATGCAATAACTGGATTGGTGTTGACTGATAATACACTTTTATCATCAGCATACGTGGTAAGGATAGTATTAGGATGAGTTGGGATGTCAGCTGTATAAACTGTATATAGGATTGGACCAAGGATACTACCTTGAGGAAAATTAAACTTAAAGATAAAATATTCGGTCAAATTTCAACGTGAACTTATTCCTAATGGATTTGATTTCGATTCGATTCGAGATGTGACTTTAATTTAAAGAAACTTCATATTGACTACAGTTGTACTGCCTGATTCATTTTAGTTTACTATAAACCAAGGTATACTGTTGGCATTGTCGAATAGCCTAAGGTATACTGTAATGCAACTTATATTGTCACAGCAGTGTTGTAAATAAAGCTAAGCTTTGAGGCTTTAGGACTCCAGGTTAGGGGCCCCGCCTCGGAGACTTATAGTCCTCAAGGCTGCTCGACTTACATAAACCACCTGGGACCTGGCTATCAAAATAGGAAACGAGTCCTAAAATGTTTTAATGAAGTAGTGACATTTTTAGATATTTCACACAGTTTTATTGCATTTAGTTTTAAAATTGATTACTGCACCACAAAATTACATATTGAAGGAATAATTACGTAAATGGAAATAATAATAATAAAAAACCTATAATCAATTTAAGATCATGAGAAGATAATAAAATAAATTATATTATATACTCATATAAAATACACGTGAATGAGGAGCGACTTGTTGGCCTGGGCACATGGTGGAGTAGGTTGGAGTCACACACTATCTGAGGATTTTTTGGCCTCAGGTGTCTATCGAGATTTCCACCTTGTATACAAATATATATATACATATAAAAATACAAAATCGCATCAATTGAGGGATTTATTATGAGCTCAGTGCAACTACAATAAATACAAGTAGCCTAAGTGTAACTGATCATCTCAAAATTGTGAATTTTTATAATTAACGTCTTTCTTCTTAGTTCCTCGTGTGATTTTGATTGTGTCAGTAGTATAATTAATTAAAAATATCGATGACAAAAAATATTCGCGATAAGGAGACATGAAAAAATATAAAAATTCACAAAATTGATCAATTCATAGCCGCATATTTTTAGAAGATAACGGTATAATTTCGAACTGGAAAAATCAAATTCCTAATTAAATATTATTTTGTCTATATATATACATTTTTTTTTTAATTTTTGAAGAGAAAAGATTATGTCTTGGCTGGGATTCGAACCCCCACGTTAGTTACAACCCGATAAATTATATATATATATATATATATATATATATATATATATATATATATATATATAATCATATCATACAAAATTCATCCCCTAAGAGGGTGAAAAGTGTTACAAACGTTTGTAATAACAAAAAAACAGCGTCATTTTTATAGCAGGCACCATGAAATTTTAAATTTACCTTCTACATTAAAAATAAAGAAATAGGTGTTTGAAAACCGATCCTTACTTTACACTAGTAATGTACAGGAAATCGTATCGTCTTATCTAAACTAATATTATCAATGCACAAGTATCTCTGTGAAAAGGACATAGACTACTTTTTAATGCGAAAAAAGGTTTTTTTTTTAAATATTTTGTTTTATTATATTTTAAAATATGTACAAATTTTAAAACATTGGTGGGATAATCGCTTACAATGAAAATGAGTTCACATTACAACGGTTACTGATTAATATGTTTTTGTTGTTGGTAAAATTTAAAAAACCAACAGAAAAGAGAGTACATAGGATTTACTTAAGACAAAATTTATGTATAACATAATACAAAATGCATATTATTTATAATAGTATGTGTTTTGTTCGTTTTTGTCTGTATTTTGGTGTTGTTGTTTTTGTTTAATTTCCTATTTCTTGTATGAGTGTGTTGCCTGAAAGTTGGCATGAGGTGAAGAATCTGAGGGTTTGTTGGTGTATGAATTCATTTTGGTGATTTTAGTATATATTGGATAGTTTTTTATGATTCTTAGACATTTGTTTTGGAAGATCTGTATTTTGTTAATGTGTGTTTTGCTTGCTAAACTCCAGACTGGGCATTCGTAAGTTATCATAATATAAGTTGGCCTAATGACTCCCTTATATAATATTTTCTTATTTTTTTCAGATAATTTTGATTTTTTGTTGAAGTACGGATACATTTTGTATAATATACTGCGGGCGCTATTCATATTTTGATCATAAATTATTGGTAGTTTTATTACAGCCGGATCATCGATATCCTTTTTATTGTTTCAGTGACAGCCATTACCGAGAAGGTTGTTAGGTTAAAATGGAGGTAAGAAAACTAATGCCATCAATAGACACCAACATCTTTTTTTGATTTCAGAATAATTTTATGAAAATCGTACGACATGAAATCCAGAGGTAGAGATTCGGATGCGAGGTCTGTGATCCAAGGCGAAGGGAACTCAGCCACTGGAGCAGAGGGACAAGACCTAACATCTGGAAGCTTGTGAGCGGGTCGTGGCACGGTTTAGTTTATTACAACATCACCTTATCTCTTATGTGTAATTAGTTATAAATTAAATTAGCTTTAATAGTTTTATGCTGTTATTGTTCTTAAACAGGAACAATGTTTGATGGTTATAAGTACTGATTATATAAGTTTAACTACCAAGCATTTTAATGTTGCTATAAATAATTTCAAACATTCCATTATAATAATTCTGCTAATTTTGTTTAATTGCTTAGAACATCGACCGAAATATCTGCGACGAATGTATTAATTGGCTAATTGCTGTTTAGGCCGGTTTAAGGAGGACACGGCGGAACTAGAAGGCTAATATGAAGCAGGTTGGTTATTAACTAGGACGAAGCGCTAAATTGCTCACACCTTGCTTCCGAATTACCTCGACTCCCTTTAATCTACTCTGCTTAATTGATACCAACTTGATCAAAGAAAATTTTAAGTACGTTCCGAGCAGGTTCTCTGTGTAGGCTGGATTAATACCATCTAACAATATTTCATGCTTAATTAATTGTTTTATACCATGCAACTAATTGTTTACAGTTTTGATCTAGGAACATCCTATTAGCAGGAGGCCTTGGCTAAATAAATTGAGGAAAGGAATCGATCCAATAGTTCAGCAGGAAATGAATTTAAGGTAACGGATTCAAATGCCCCAGACTTACCCCGATAAGTAGCAGCACTGGGGTGGGGTGAGATAGCTCTAAAAATAGAGAAGCAGTTTCATCATCTTGCGTTCAGTTCGTCGTAGAGACTGTAATGTTACTTGGACAACGGTTGCGGAGGGAGGTGATTTGACTAGATGGCGCACTACCATATCTTTTCTACACAAATTAAAAAGGCGTAATTCCGTGAGCCTCAGGAGGGTCTCATGTCCCAAAAGACCCATCCTCGGCTGTTGCATACAAAATAATTCCAGCTGATGGTTGATTGAAATTGTTTTAAGAATGCATATTACGGTCGAAAAATTCTTTGATATAATGATATATGAGTAATCAAATTTGAGCAAAATATGATATCAGAATAAAAATAAATAATAATTGAGACAAACCTGCGGGAGTGAGATGGTGCAATTTATATCAATAGCTTACTAGCTGGTCCATAATAATAAAATAATGGCTGCTTTGTTAAAGAAGATGATGAATGATTAAGGATATTAATTCGCTAAAACGTATCATACTTTCTTTAGTGACTGGAGTGAGTTCATTAGTTTTAAACGGATCGAGCCTCGCATGTTTTAATTTTTTTAGATAATTTTCGTTATCAATATAAAAAAAATGTTGCTAGAGACAGGAGGATATTCTTTAAATTGTGATATTTTCCTGCCCTTTTTATTACGAATGTACCGCCAACAAAATGACGAAGAATAAGCTTCTGAGTTTCTGACAAAAAAATTCGCTCTTGCTTGGAAACAATCTATTTAATTTTGACAATAATTGTATTTTATGTATTAATTATAATGGTTTGTATAACTTAACAAATTCTTTAGCAAATAATCGTTGATAATAGCAATTAATCAGGTAGTCATTGATAATAGCAATTAGCGACAGGTAGTCGTTGATAATAGCAATTAGTGACAGGTAGTCGTTGATAATAGCAATTAGCGACAGGTAGTCGTTGATAATAGCAATTAGCGACAGGTAGTCGTTGATAATAGCAATCAGCGACAGGTAGTCGTTGATAATAGCAATTAGCGACAGGTAGTCGTTGATAATAGCAATTAGCGACAGGTAGTCGCTTCGAGTTGAGTCAAAACAAGTTTTAACTTTTCATTCGTTTCCTTTTTAAATTTTTCAAAAAAATTCAAGTGATAATGAGCTTGAATATAGAAATAAAAATGTAATTGTGGGAAACGTGTATACTTAGGTTATCATTTCATCTAGAAAAGAACGTTTCAACAAACATATATCATTTCTGCTTTGAAATGTTAGTTGAAACTTTCATTTCTCATATGAGATGATTACCGAAATCTTCTAATTACTCATAATTACATTCTCTATATAAACTAAAGATCACGAGTACTTGTATTTTTTGAAAACATTAAAAATGAAACGAATAAACAGTTCAAACTTGTTTTATTCCAAAGTAGAAGCGGTAGTCACAAAAATCCAAGAAAAACCAATTTAGACAAAAGTAAGCAACCAGCGCTACCACCCTAAGAATATATATCATAAATAGGAATGTAAGAGCTAATGATGATCAATTGCAGGGAGTTACTTAGAGTTATTGCTATTCGCCCCTCCTCCTAGCTCATCTTTGTTTCACATTGTGAATTGTTGATTGTGGTGGAAGATTAATTACTGAAGAAGTTAGGAAAACGTCAGCCAAGCATTTGTCGAAACGGTCGAAACCAGAAGGAATTTTCCAGGTGAATGGATTAATTTTGATCATCTTCATTTACATTTAAGCAGGCTCCCTTTGCTTCTCACGACTGAACATCTTCCCATATCCTCTCAGTTGTGTCCGCCGAATATCCTCGTATGCAAGGATTCACTTCATATCGGGCGTTGATGACCATCGCTGAATTTCGCCCCTAAACAATATCAAACATACAAGGATTCAACTTCTCGTAACTTTCTCAAAAGATTCTATCCACAGATTTATACATATGTGTTTGTGTTGTTGTTATATATATATATATATATATATATATATATATATATATATATATGTATGTATATGAGTTGTATGTTGAACGTCTTGGTGGTGGGGTGCTGTCTCATGTTTGGAGCCTGTTTGGGCTGTTGATCGTTTGGGATGTATTGCACCTTTTTCTTCGAGATGTGATTCACATAACCCCTTTTTTGTTTTTGGGGTCTTGATAATGCCTGAATAGGCGAAACGTCGACTGGTAAGTGGGTGTATTTTTGAAACATAAGGCTTTGCATTGTGGTTTTTCCCATTTGCATTATAATATATATATATTGTTACGGGCTGCTGGGTGTTAAAATGAATTAAACTACTACTAAATTAAAGATAATAAAGTTTATTAATAAAGTGATAAAAAGAATACAATTAAGTTACAAACAATTAAATTATTAAACTAATATAAATTTAAAATAACAATATTCTAAATATTTATTATAACCTAGGCCTATTTAATTATTACAATAATATAAGATATTACTAATTCTAAATGACTTAACTATTTGCATAAGTTTGTTACAACTACTATTTAACTAATTAACACTTACAGTTCACTAATTAAAGTCCACCGACCGTAAGAATCTCCAAATATAACAAAGTAACATACAGTAATAAACAGAAACGGTTTATTACACTCGCGAGACTGTCACAGTTCACTGATACACTTATTACCCAGGCCGGTTCAATACTGACTAGTTTATCGTGGTCTACACTCGGGCTAAGACTGACTCGCTCGAGGTGAGGGAAGTATTTAAATAGGCAAGGCCGAACATTCTAGAACGCGGAAGGGGCGAGACAATTCTGGAATCTTCTTAATCCTTTTCCGACAAAAGGAGACGATCTAGAAGGTCCTAATCCCATCTTAACTTCTCCCGCCGACGGCTTAAGACGTTAATCCCTTGTTTCCGTCTTCCTCTCTGTGACCGTAACACTATATTTATGTGTGTGTAAAAGATATATATATATATATATATATATATATATATATATTATATTATATTATATTATATAGGATCCTTTATGCATTTGCATAACGGGGCATTTCCTGAATTATAAACCGTTCGAAACTTATAGATTTGAAAGGCCTCCCAGTCTGAAGTTGGGTGGCAAGGTGAAAACACTGATATTAAATTTTAATTTAAGTAGCTTATCGCTTTAAAATCGACCTGACATTTTGTAGTAAACTTGAGGATGATGAAATTCTAAGGAAGTAGTTGAGAAGCGTTTGGTTTGGATATTAAGCTTATGCTATACATATTAAGCTTATGCTATACATATTAAGGTTATAACGATCGTCATACTCGTTTTGAACTTTATTATTTATCCTCGACCCGGTGACCATGGGCCATAGAAGGGACAGTGGTCGGCCTGGGTTAAGACCACTCCGAGGTGACAGTAGCAGATGGCAACTCCCTCCTCGAGAACAATTGCGGTCTGCCCTAGCGGGTAGGGCAAATTGCTTCGGTTCTGAAGGCAGGTGTTCCCCGCCCTCGGTCGTTATTGAGCCTTCCATTATCCTTCACCGCCCTTCAGGTAATGTCCAAGTGGCCCCAACAATCAACCGGCTCCTCACATCCAAGTACCTTCATTTTTACTTCCCATAATTCCATTATCCCTTTATACCAAGGCACAATCATTTTATGAGTTATGAACGATTCAGAACGAAAAGTTTTAACTATGAACTTTTATCTAATTTCTTAACAAACATAACAATAATCATAAATTAAATTCGTAATCAGAAAGTGTAAATTGAAATAACCATGCCATCTAAGGGTTTTATCCCATATTATCATTTAAAAATTATTCAGATCATACAATATCAACATTTCCTGAGGTCACAGTATGCTCATTGAAGGCAATATAACAAAATATAGATTTCTCAAGGAAAAGCCATTTACGCTTGGATCGTATGATATTGATGATATTGTGTCTCCCCAGGGATCTTACTAGTGGCTGGTTTAACTAAGGACGGTGAAGGCGGGGGTTTTTCATGATTTTTAGCGGACGGGTGCCTCTGGAAGATAAGATGTGCGAAGGCTGGGCCGCAACGAGGACACGGATAGAAAATTAGTCTGAACCCAAACCAAAGGAAGAACGAAATGAAAAAAATGCTCCATAAAAGAGTTGGTTCACTATGGGAGATAAGCTCGATATCCATTCCTACTTTGCCATACCCACGCCATGCCTAGGCTCCGTTTAAGATTGAAAGCACAACTAGTTCTAGCTGGCACTGACTAAAAGAGTTCGTGAAGGATTCTGACCTCAGGTGTAATGCCCCTGGGAAGCGGAACAGGTCGTAATATTTTCGACTCATTGAAAGTACGGAAAAGTCGTTGAAAACCAGGATCTCCCTCAACTGAATGGTGGATTTCAGATAAATTTGCTATTTCGATGTAGAAAACCAGGATCTCCCTCAACTGAATGGTGGATTTCAGATAAATTTGCTATTTCGAAGTAGAAAACCAGGATCTCCCTCAACTGAATGGTGGATTTCAGATAGATTTGCTATTTCGATGTAGAAAACCAGGATCTCCCTCAACTGAATGGTGGATTTCAGATAGATTTGCTATTTAGATGTAGAAAAACTTCACCATACAAGCATGGGCGTGGCAATTTTCTGAATAGAATAAAGTAAACCAACGAGCCAAGATAGAAGAAAGGTGACGCCAGATCTGACTGATCCTGAGTACTTGAATGAAAAGAGAAAGGGGTGTAGTTTCGAACATCTACTTTCATTTTCACGTAACTAAACCATAAATATAATGAATAAAAAATATCACGGTTAATAAATAACCAGCCCATTTCTGTTCGACCCAAGAGGAAACGGGGGGAGATGGCTATGAAGGGGGGGGTGGATAGAATAAATAATAAAATAACTCTTCACTTTCGACAGCCAAAATCTTTTCCTTCGGCTCTCGAAAGCAAATTGGCTTGTCGCTTGCCTCCTTCACTGGTCACGTTGTCATCTAACTTTTGAAATAAAATCCTTCCAACTTTGTTTAGTCATTCGAATTGTAGATTTAATGGATTTAATTGTAGATACAATGGAATATTCGTATTTACTTTTCATTATATTCTCACCTCTCTATTCTATAATATTAATGAACTCAGAAATAAAAAAATTCTAAATATAAATATAGCCAAAATTTAAATATATTCGAAGGAAACTCCGGGGTAGCAAGAAAGATGTGTGGAATTTAATTCGGTAAGGATGAGGGAAGGTCCTTCTAATGACTGCCAGGTCCTTATCAGATATTCATAGCCTGACTGCTCGAGTAGGTTTATTTGAAATTGATTACAGTTAGCATAAGGTGACATCATTTCACGTTGAGACCATTTCACCTAGTATCATTTTGACATCCAGAAAACCATAAACTACTTGCTAACCGTTCCAAGTAATTTTATTCATCCCTTGTCCGATGTAAGCTAATGCATTGTAACTGCGTAATCACCTTCTTAAAGCCAAACCCTGAATTTTAAAAAGCTTCCCACGATGGTTCCTGAATTTTAATAACCTGCCATTAGAATTTGCTCAGGTAAAATATAAGATGACGTAATGAACCTCTACAACAATATTTGACCTTTTAACTTCTGTTTCAGAGTTGTATTGCTAAGTCGATTCACCTTAAAATAAAATACTTGGTGATTTTTGACTTTACTTGTCATTTATACGTTTGATTTAGTTAATATTCAATTCTATATCTTAAACATGCTATTTTTATACACTAAAATGATAGTTTTTATCTGAGCTTAACATTTTTATAGCAATCCTTTTTTTGCTATCAAATAAATGCTGTAACAACAAATAGTCCAATGAATCATTTTTAGAGAACTTAAAAAAAAAAAAAAACCTGTACCACTACAACCCGTGAACGCGTCTGGGGCTCCGTACATGGTAGAGACTGTACTATATCATGGACAACGGTTGTGCTAGTAGTTTTATTATCCCTCCTCGGCTAATAAACGATTTAACAAAATCTTGCAAGCAGCGGGATTTGAACCAGGATTTTCAGCATGGCAACTAAGTGCTACCTATAAACTTATAAAGTACTAGCTTTTGCCCGCGGCTTAGCTCGCATAGAATTTGGACTACCGCATTTAGTTTCTTGACAGTGCTTTTTAACAATAATTTAAAATAATAAATAATTTAAATTTTTTCACTATAGGTTACTCGTACAAAATTTCAGATGTCTAACTTCAAAACTGACGGATTCCATACAACCTTTGAACCCTTATTATAATAAGGGTGGAATTATCCAAACTTCTTTCCTTAATCATACAAAGGACGTATCTGCAAATTTCAAGATGCTGAATTCCTGATTTGCCTTTAATTATGTACTATAATGGATTCTCCAAAAACTGTCGGGGGTGGGGAGGGGACCGTGCCCCCGTGCGCCCCCCCCTAAATCCGCGCTTGCTATAGCCCATGTGTTATTCTGATGTATAACCTATATTACTGTAAAGTTTCATCCAAATCCGTTCAGTAGTTTTTGCGTGAAAGAGAGACAAACATACAAACTTTCACATTTATAATATTAGTAAGATTTAATATAAATAACATATTCTCTCAGATATCATTGCCTGTCTGAAATACTTAAATTAGCTATTCAAGTGGCCCGATGACATTAAATGTATTTTTTCTTCCAAGCACTTTCTTTTTCAGCCACTTGGAGATATTTACTGTTATATTAAGCATTTCATGCTACTTGAGCCCAATAATTATTTAAAGAAGTAGTCCCGGGTCTGCAGTTTTGAGAAAACGACTAACTGTTAGAAGAGTTAATGTCAACCGTAGGAGATGAAGAGGTAATGGACGCTCGGGACCCTCCTCACAATTAAAGTTTCCTTTCAGCCATAAAGCAGTTAATTACCTGCCATTATTTTTTATTCCTTTCAAGGGCCTCCTACTTCCTCCTTACTCCTACTCCTCTACTACTTGCAGCAGCCAGCCCAGAATAGAAGAGCTATTCTATGCAATATCCAGAGTTGTTGTGGAGCTCAAATCTACTTAGTAGAATTATTATTTTTTGCACTCTGGTAGTTATTATATGCCTTTACTCGAGTTTTTTTATACATATTGTACAGAATTTAAATAAAGAGGCAATGAAAAATGTATTTTCCTATATAATCGAAAGATGAATCGATCTCCTGTTTTGGGCATGACGAAAAGGATGTGAAGCCTCACAATTCGTGACGTAATTTTCAGTTTTCCGATTTTCCTGGAACCTCTCAATTAACGAGTTCCTACTCGCAGGGCTTGATAGCCCTTGTAAGGAGCATTAATAACATTTCTTTATACCCATGTGAGTGTTTGTACTTGTGAACAATATATATTTATTATATAATAATTATCTTAATTATTGTTTCCTTACCACTTTTTAATATATTGTTACGGGCTACTGGGTATTAAAATGAATTAAACAATTCCTTAATTAAAGATACTAAAGCTTATTAATAAAGTGATAAAAAGAATACAATTAAGTTACAAACACTTAAATTATTAGACTAAGATAAATTTATAATAACAATATTCTAAATATTTATTATAACCTGGGCCTATTTAATTATTACAACAATATAAGATATTACTAATTCTAGATAGCTTAACTACTTACAATAGTTTGTATGAATATTATAAAATTACACTACTAATTACAATTATTAACTACTAATTAACACTTACAGTTCACTAGTCCACCGACCGTAAGATTCTCCAAGTATGACAAACTGACACACAGTAACAAACAGTTTATTACACTCGCGAGATTGTTACAGTTCACTGATACACTTATTACACAGGCCGGTTCAACACTGACTAGTTTATCACACTGACATTCACTTATCACAGATCTTGCGTGGTCTACTCTCAGGCTAAGACAGACTCGCTCGAGGCGAGGGAAGTATTTAAATAGGCAAGGCCGAACATTCTAGAACACGGAAGGGGCGAGACAATTCTGGAATCTTCTTAATCCTTTTCCGACAAAAGGAGACGATTTAGAAGGTCCTAATCCTATTTTAACTTCTCCCGCCGACGGATTTAAGCCGCTAATCCTTTGCTTCCTGTGACCGTAACAATGTACATTCAATTTTAATTATTGAGCATTCAAATCAGGTAATCGATAAAAGCCTCAATTATTTTATTCAGTAATTCAATTTGATTTGTTTCATGTTTTTTTCCAGAATCGTCCACACAGGGAAATGCTTAGTCTATTACTCATTTGTGGACGTTTATTTTTCTGTTTGTTTTTTATTCTTTCTAATACTACCTTCTCCTACTGTTTCTTTAGTTTATTTTCGTTGCTACGATAAAAATGTCTTAGAAGTTATTCTTTTTATATTTCAATTTCAAGCCAAATGTTTATATCTGCTAAAAGAGCCCCTTTATTGTGAATTATCTTCCATTAAACTTATGTATTTGCTAATAACTGAAGTAGAAATAATATTTGACGTTGGAGGAAAACAAAGTTTTGAACGTGTCCTGCTGCTCCGACCTCCCACTCGAAAGGACACTAGCCGAAAACTTTGTTATCTCCCCTATTTGTTAGTTAGTTGTTATTATAGTTGGTACTCCTGTACTCGCATCTTAACTGTTTGGGACTCTTGTACTCGCATCTTAACTGTCATAGTTTTGCATATTAGAGGAAGGGCGAGACGGCCATATATAATAGCCTTACTTGGGCTAACTCCTCCATGGCTCGTAACAGTGGTACTAGAGTAATTTACAAACACACAAACACACTACACTGCTCACACACACACGTTATACATACCATTCATTGAATAATGCTTGACAGTAAGAAATAAATTGACTAAAACTGTAAGAAATTCTTTGTGTGAACTAACTTGCCCACGTCCTCAACCAATCACAGGTACTCGCCTTATGCGGGAACTAGGCAACCAGAACAATGACCAATCATAATTAAGCTTTCAAATATGTTACTTAAACTTAATTTAATTAATTAATCTTAACTAAAGACAATAAAATCTAGCTTCTTTAACAGGAGTGGGTTTTAAAAGAAAGTCAAATGAGCATAAATATGAGATAAAATCATAAGTAAATGAGATTTTTTTAGTGAAAAGGAGGTTTAACAATCGGATCTAGAAGACGATCTAGAAGGTCCTAATCCTATTTTAACTTCTCCCGCCGACGGATTTAAGCCGCTAATTAATTATTAATTATTGAGCATTCAAATCAGGTAATCGATAAAAGCCTCAATTATTTTATTCAGTAATTCAATTTGATTTGTTTCATGTTTTTTCCAGAATCGACCAGAGACTGCTTAGTCTATTACTCATTTGTGGACGTTTATTTTTCTGTTTGTTTTTTATTCTTTCTGATACTACCTTCTCCTATTGTTTCTTTAGTTTATTTTCGTTGCTACGATAAAAATGTCTTAGAAGTTATTTTATTTTATTTTTTTTAATTTATTTATTGATATTTACAACTGTGTTACAATTATACAACAAGTAAATAGAATGCGTGTTACATAATGACATGAGAATGACAAGTAGGGAAACTACCCACTGGTAGTACTCAAATCAAAGTTCAAATAAGAAGGTCACGGGGCCATCTTCTTTTCAGACGCCTCGGAGGATTATCGGGAATTGAAGAGGAAGCTAGGTTTGAAACTAGAAGGTTTGAGTGGGAATGAAGTTTGCTATGAAAGGATAGATACCGGGTTCGGGCCAAATCAGCAACAAAAGGGACATTAAGGTCGTTATGGATGACTTTATTCTTAACAAAATAAGGAGCATTGAGGATTTTACGAAGGATTTTGGATTGTAGGGATTGGATACGAGAGGAATTCGATGGCTTAGTGGAGCCCCATAGCTCTACTCCGTAAGTCCAAATAGGTCGTATGATGGTCATGTAGATGAGTCTTTTGTAGTTAATTGGGAGCTTAGGGCGTTTGTCTAGTAAGTATTGAAGTAGCCTGAAACGTCGAGCGGTTTCTTGTCTTTTCAGTCTTGTATGAGGATTCCAGGTTAATCGTTTGTCGAGGTGCAACCCTAAGTATCGGATCTGTTCTACAGGCACCAGAGGGATATTATTAAAGGATTAGAAGTTATTAAAATAAAATCTAGCTTCTTTAACAGGAATGGGTTTTAAAAGAAAGTCAAATGAGCATAAATATGAGATAAAATCATAAGTAAATGAGAATTTTTTAGTGACAAGGAGGTTTAACAATCGGATCTAGAAGACGATCTAGAAGGTCCTAATCCTATTTTAACATCTCCCGCCGGCGGATTTAAGCCGCTAATCCTTTGCTTCCTGTGACCGTAACAATATACATTCAATTTTAATTATTGAGCATTCAAATCAGGTAATCGATAAAAGCCTCAATTATTTTATTCAGTAATTCAATTTGATTTGTTTCATGTTTTTTCCAGAATCGATCACAGACTGCTTAGTCTATTACTCATTTGTGGACGTTTATTTTTCTGTTTGTCTTTTATTCTTTCTAATACTACCTTCTCCTATTGTTTCTTTAGTTTATTTTCGTTGCTACGATAAAAATGTCTTAGAAGTTATTAAAACAAAATCTAGCTTCTTTAACAGGAATGGGTTTTAAAAGAAAGTCAAATGAGCATAAATATGAGATAAAATCATAAGTAAATGAGAATTTTTTAGTGAAAAGGAGGTTTAACAATCGGATCTAGAAGACGATCTAGAAGGTCCTAATCCTATTTTAACATCTCCCGCCGGCGGATTTAAGCCGCTAATCCTTTGCTTCCTGTGACCGTAACAATATACATTCAATTTTAATTATTGAGCATTCAAATCAGGTAATCGATAAAAGCCTCAATTATTTTATTCAGTAATTCAATTTGATTTGTTTCATGTTTTTTCCAGAATCGATCACAGACTGCTTAGTCTATTACTCATTTGTGGACGTTTATTTTTCTGTTTGTCTTTTATTCTTTCTAATACTACCTTCTCCTATTGTTTCTTTAGTTTATTTTCGTTGCTACGATAAAAATGTCTTAGAAGTTATTAAAACAAAATCTAGCTTCTTTAACAGGAATGGGTTTTAAAAGAAAGTCAAATGAGCATAAATATGAGATAAAATCATAAGTAAATGAGAATTTTTTAGTGAAAAGGAGGTTTAACAATCGGATCTGAATACTGTTTCTAAACACGGCTGATAAATGAGTGAATGATATTGTAGGGAACGTAGGTTGGCACTGCTGCTATGGAAAATGCACGTCATGAAAAGTTGGGCTTATTGAAAACTGGAGGAAGTGACAACTTTTTTTACCAGTGCTGGAGCTGGAGACCTGGGGCCCGCTCGCAATGGCGGTGATTTCACTTCGGATAATTAAAACTTTGCCTTTCCTCTTTTGCAAACTTGTAATTATTACGTTTTAATCAACACTTAACTAAATCAACACCAACACTAACTGAGACTAAACAGGAACTATGACTGATTAACACTTAATAATCATTTTAACATCATATCTGACTAGTTTTAAATGTATAGTGTGTAGGAACATTAATGATCTTCAAGTTAGTGGTATAAATACTTAACAAATTAATTCTTTCTCCTTTAGCAGACGCTACAGTCCAGTCCGATCCTTGGTCCCCCTCACGATCCCTTCCACAATTAACTCCTTGGTTCTCCGCGCGGCCACTCCAAGTTGCTATAGATCTTCTTCGACATCCTTCAACCAGCTTGTCTGGGGCGCCGCCTTCTTCTTTTCCCTCTAAAACCTTCTTCATTACCTTCCTCGCCATATGTCCCTCTGGTAAACTTTCTATATTCCCAAGTCAACTTAGCCTCCTTGGCTTCACCAACCTAACTCCATCCTCACTCCGTAAATTCTTACCTTCTACTTACTTCCTTATTATCAGTTCCTACCTCAGTAATAGAACCTTTAAAGTAAACCATAGTTTTCCTACTCTTGCCTCTTTACCCAGTTTGCTGGTGTTCCTCAAGGTAGTATCCTGGGCCCCATCTTATACACAATATATACAGCTGACATCCCAACCCATCCAAGCACTGTCCTCACTACGTACGCTGATGACACATGTGTGTTATCAGTAAATAACGATCCATTTGTTGCATCCCAATATCTTCAATCCCATATCTCAAACCTTCAAGAATGGTGTCAAAATTGGAGAATTAAAATAAATCCTAACAAATCCCACCAAATTACCTTCACTCTTCGTCGTAAACCTACAAATTCCTGCCCTACTGTATCCTTTAATAACATTCCACTGATCCCTGCCGAACAGATACGTTACCTAGGACTCCATCTGGACAAACTTCTCACTTGGAATCCTCATAAAAGACTGAAAAGACAAGAAACTGCTCGACGATTTCGCCTACTTCAACATTTACTGGACAAACGTTCAAAGCTACCAATTAATTACAAAAGGCTCATTTACATGACAGTTATCAGACCTATTTGGACATACGGAGTTGAGCTTTGGGGCTCTACTAAACCATCCAATTCATCTCGCATCCAATCCTTACAATCCAAAATCCTTCGTAAAATCCTCAAAGCTCCTTATTATGTCACAAACAAACTAATCCATCATGATCTTAATATCCCATATGTTGCTGATTTGGCCCAAACTAGATACCTATCCTTCCATGAAAAGCTCCATACACACTTGAATCCGCTAGTCTCTCGACTGGGCGTCTGAAAAGAAGATGGCCTCGAGACCTTCTACTATAAAACTTCATTGGAGTGCTATCAATGGATAGGTTCTCCACAAGTGATTTTTTGTTCATGTCCTTTGTTCATACAGCAGATTTACTTGATGTAATATAATTACAGTTGTAAATATCAATAAAAAAAAAAAAAACACAAAAAAAAAAAACAACTCCATCCTCATACTCTATGAAGTCATTAATGATGTTCTCCGGGTGCCTCGAGTTGCTTATAGCTTTCCTCTCTTAGACACTGAGCCTGACCTTCAGCGTCCAGTTTCTGCACCTTAGCTCAACATTGGTCTTATGAGGGACTTGTAAATTTTAATTTTTATTTGTTTAGGAAGAAATTTGCTACCATGATATTACATGATATTCCAACTTTTGATATAACATAAAGAAATTCGGAGTCCAGTTTCACTCCAAGGTAGGTGAATCCATCGTCAGCTTCAAAGTGATACTTACACACTCCTGCTTATTTAAGCATCTGACAAGAGATATTGTCTTCTTCGTATGGTTCAAAGTCTGGAGTTTCCAATGTTCTTTTTATTCTCCAATGCATGCCGTTTTCTTACATTGCGTGGACATCTATATCAGCATTTCCTCAAAATTCTCTACCCATCTATTCCTAACTGTTCTCCCGTGGCATGTTATACCAATACTTTTATCATGGCATTCTATCGCTCGAGGTCGAGACTCATTTCTCATCCGCCTGATTGCTTGATAATTTTTTTTTTTCTTTTCCATCTTGTAGTTATTCCATAGCTTCAATTTTCTTATTCATCCGCTATTTCTTTTTTGTTTATATAAAAAGTATTCGCTTTGCTTTGGCTTTCTTGATATTTTTTCCAATTGCGTCTTCCTGCATCACTTTTTTAACTTTTTGTCTTTTCTTCAAAGGCTCTTACCCACAACTCATCAAGCCTGTTGGCGTGATTAGACTGAATGAATTTAATCGGAAGCAAATGGAAGTACCACGAGAATTTGAATGAAATCTCAGATATTAACAAAGCGTTTGATTTATTAATTTATATAACATGCGAGTTTTTCTTAAATACTATTAAATATACATGTAAAAGAAGATACAAATTAATAATAGCGTCTACAAAAATGACTTAAAACTAAACATGTAACTTAGCGATCTAATGAACAAATTAATTTTAAACAAAAAAAAGAAGAACAAATGATTAACATGAATTGGAGCGATAATTAACAATAACAGAAATGCTCCATGCTAGCATAATGGCTAAAGATATAAACAACAAAATGAACTTGAACGTTATACTGTAGATTTCAATAAGGTGCGAAGATGTGCGAATTATTATTATCTTCGCCAGTGATCACGGCATGACGGAACAATGAGTATAATATCATTAATTAACTTGAACTGTCCGGTTGGTACCATGTAATACGTTAATCATCAGGAGAAAAATTAGTTGACAATTTGAGGCCTTATGATAATGAAATGGGACTTACAATTTGTGTGATGTAAACCCAATTAGCACCTCAGCATAGCTTCTGGCGAGTGACAATCTCGAAACCTCTGGACGTCCTCACAGGAATAGCGGCTTGAAAGCGGATTACTAGGCGGCAGTGTGCGATGATCTTAGCTGCGAAGGGCTGATAGAACTAGTCCGCTCGGCGATCTAATAGCAAGTGAAGTGATTCAATAGCGTCGCTCCCCTCTCCTAGGTTTTGGCGGTACAGTACATTTTTCGATTTTAGAGGCAATGATCTGTCCGTTCCATCTGGCGGGCAGTCCAGGTCCGCGACTAAACAGGCTCTTACCCACAACTCATCAAGCCATTGAACACTCCTTATTGAAATTCACTCAACTAGTAACTCTAGTTGATGATTTGTATATACGGATTATATTATTTGATTATACGGCTCAAACTATGTCATTCATCCCCGATAAGGTTGTTTTGTTTATGTTCTCTTGATTTAATTCTTATTGTCTTCTTACAGCGTTCTTTAGCTTGTTCATTTCTTAAATCTTTCGGATTCGATTTCATCCCTTTATGCACATTATTCAACCTACCCCTGAAGAAGTTCTTTTCAAGAAATATTCCTATAATTATATGTTCTTATAAGAAAGATTCCTACCGCAATTCAATACTCTGTAGCGCCTGACGCCAAATACACTGAGGTCATATAATCATATTGGTGTTCCCATTTGTTTAATAATCATACATCCTACGTCTAGTTGACCTTCCTTTAACGAGCTACTGTTGTAGGTGAGGTGTAATCATATTTAACTTAACGTTCTTAAGTAGACTTTCTGATTTTTCGGAGTTGGGAGTGATTTTTTTGAGAAACACTTTTTCGTTTTCGGACAAATACTCTCAAGGGTTGTTGGGTTGTGTCCTTAGATTAGATTGTAAGCTATCTAAATTTGTATTCCGGTAGAATTATTAGGAATGATAGTTTTCAAGATTAGGAAAGCTGACAGAAAGGTTTTCCTCGTAATTTTTTTTCTGTTAACTACTTGCGTCGCATTTTTCAGTTGTCTCATCATTTTCCCCTGTTAACTACTGAGGTCATATATTTGAGTTCTCTAGTTATGTTCCTGCTTAATTCTAACTGCGCTCCTAATCCTGGACACTTTGTCGCAACTAATCCGGCCATCTGTTGTCCTCGCCTTCCCGAGGCTTATCTCGCCTTATTGTGATACCTATCAAGGTAGTAGGAGAAGAAGCTTCGCCTAGTGTTTTAATTAGGACGGAGCGATGCAAGGCTGGGGAGGTGTGACCGAATGGGGAATGGAGACAGAACCCTGAGCCGACGTCATGGCGCCTCTTGAGGTCCGAGCTGAGCCCGCGGCCAGTGGCTAATAAAAGGGGAGCGGTTTTAATGTTTATTATTATTATTATTATTAAATTAACGAGTGATAATTCTTTGTTTTCTTTAATTTTCCCGAAGAATGTACATCTGAATTCATATATTGTAAAGGAGATAGTTGGGGGGGTGCAGTCAGAAAGAACACTGAATAAGTAATAAACTTATAATTATGTGCCGACGTTTCGACCTACAGTTTAGGTCATCTTCAGGGAGATTCGGAGAGAGAAGTCGGCTGATTGATGTAACGGCTGACTAATCATAACATCAATCAGCCGGCTTCTCTCTCCAAATCGCCCTGAAGATGACCTACACTGTAGGTCGAAACGTCGGCACATAATTATAAGTTTATTACTTATTCAGTGTTCTTTCTGACTGCACCCCCCAACTATCTCCTTTACATTAGATCATCCAGTCAAGTATTTTCATCTCATACTGAATTCATATAATTCATCAGTGTAAATATAGTTTATCAATTTTCTTGAAACCACTCAACTTGTTCAACGATTTATACATTTCTTGGGAATATGTCTCGTATTACTTTATAGCATAACGGGCATAACGTGACTTTTCGTAGGCACCTATTGAACTATTAGTCAGTGGCTTGATTAATCATAATTTAGCGGTGGACTTGAATTACGAGTAGTAGCTGCTCAACTAAATTTTACAAATTTTTTACAAAAATACAAAAAGTCAATTCGGCGACCGAATATCGAAAATATTGGCCATTACAACAAATCCTTCGCTACGTTACAGAAGGTAGACGCGATCAACTCTACGAATCAGTTAAACCTTATTTCAACTTTCTCTGTTTAATTTTATAATTTTTAACGAATTATAACAATTAACTACATATATTTATAATGTTTTTATAATTATGAAATGTTAATAAACTGAACTGATTAAGAAGTAGTTATATTAAAAACTGTCCTAATATTGAAAAGTAAGCTGTAATATTTCCACTGAGGGCGCTGCAATCCGCTCGCACCGCAATGGCCGCTTTGCCTATCGCAAGGCCAATATTGATACAAAAAACCAACCAACTTTACATCTTACAACTAAAGCTGTTTTAGTTATGTACTTTATTCTTAAACGAAATGATTAAATATCCCACAATCGTATTTTTTTTAATTATTCAAAAAGCACTTGGAATTAAATGATAGTTAATTATATAGATAAGATGTTTATATTTTTTTAGCTGTGATGTAATACTTAAAATTTTTGTTTCACTTAAAGTTTGCTTAACGTACTCTTCACACAAACCTTAGCTTCAGTGAAAAAATAGGCATAGTAAGAACCCGTGCTCTATTTTCTTTTTTAAAAATATATATTCGTAAATTAAAGGCTAAGCCAATGGCGCGCAACTAACCCTCCTGGTTTACTGTTTAGTTTTCATGGCACATAATGATTTTCAAACAGTAGCTACGCAATTCAAAAATCCTAATAGCATAATGTATAAAAAATAATGAATTAAGTGACTTTAATAAGATGGCTTATTTAGGTTTCGAATCACTATATGTCTATTTTTTTTTTATATATCGACTAGCTTATGCCCGCGGCTTCGCTCGAGTGGAATTTGGACTGCCACATAAAGTTTCGTGAAAGATCATTTTAAATAAATGATTTTATTACCTTTTTAAGATATAAATTACTCATACATCCAAAATTTCAGATGTTTAAATTCAAAACTGATTTCCTGATTCGCCATTAATTATGTACTATAACGGGGAAGGCACATGCCCCCGTATATAACGCATAAATCTGCCCTTACTGTAGCCTATGATGTATAACCTATTATTATAACTCTATTTTACTATTATAGTTTCATCCAAATCCGTTCAGTAGTTTTTGCCTGAATGAGTAACAAAAATAAATACAAACATTCGCATCTATAATATTAGTATGATATCATAGCAATAGTTTCACTCATGTTCCTTCTGTTATTTCTACAACTATGATCATGTGATTTGCCTTTAATTATGTACTATAATGGATTCTCCACAGTACCTAAAAAACTGTCGGAGGGGGGGGGGCACGCACCCTCATGTGCCTCCCCTTAAATTCGCGCGTGCTATAGCCTATGTGTTATTCTGATGTATAACCTATATTACTGCAAAGTTTCATCCAAATCCGTTCAGTAGTTTTTGCGTGAAACAGAGACAAACATACAAACTTTCACATTTATAATATTAGTAAGATAAAACGAAATCTAGGCACGTTCTAAACAATTTTAGATCCGATAAGGAAATAAAATGGTAGCAAGAATTGGATTGAAACATTACTAGACATATTTCTGGTGGTACTATAGTGAAATTACTATCATTCTGATTAATGTATTCGGTCATTGATTTATTTTAATAATATACGGATATAAATATATATATAAATATATATATATATATATATATATATATATATATATACAGCACTAGTTACATAGTTTTTAATTTTTAGTTGTAACTTTTTGTGTATAAATTTTTATTAAGTACTGTCGCTAATCATAATGTTCTATATTTATAACTTACTCATTGATGTTTTTAGTTATATAAAATAAATTATATTATAAAACCTTCTCGCTGAGCTTGAAATACTAATTTTGTTTCATTTTTGTTTATTTTTATATTTGTTAAATTGTATTTATTTCCTTTTATTATTATATAATTTATAAGTAAAACTTTTATTTTATTTTATTCTCAAATGTAAATTATCAATTTAGTCAAACTGTAAATTTTTAACTTATACTAAAATGTACTCTGTAATTATAATTTTAAGCTGATCTGTAATTATTAAATCACACGTAATATGCTTATTTAAGCATGGATTATGTCCTAATATTAATAAACGGTTCCTCGACGAGGTTACCATGGGAAGGAAAAGAGGGGAAACATATATACTACTATATGATTAATCAAATTAATTTTATAAACAGACATCGCACATTGTTGTGGACAGTTTTATTAGACTTGGGCATAACTTTTATTTTAATAGTTAATAAGAGACGCCTATCCTATTAGATTATATTAGACTACTAGATATTCCACTATCCATCGCTAACTATTATTCAATATTCTTTTCTATTAAATCTCTCCAAGTGAATTAGCGGAATTAGCAGTAATTAAGATTGAGGTATTATATAATAGTATAGCGCTTACTTTATACTTCGTTTTTAGGGCACTAATAAGGTTAATCTATTTCAAATAATCAGCTCTATGCTTTTCGACTGAGCAATTTTATCATCATCAAATAAATCCCGGAGTTGTTTTAGCGATGTTGTATACAGATAACAAATTGGATGAAATTTTTAAATTATGGCTTCATTATTTACTTTACGATTTGAAATAACCTGAATTAACTTCCGCAAGTTCGCCCGAAGTAAAACATAAAGAACCAATAAAGATTTTGTTAGTCGTTTCTTGTTTTATCTAATTCTAAAGTTCCCTGAAGTATATTGCAGATAGCTTTCCTCAGTTCGTTTAATTTATGTTGGTTAAGAATATCGAATGGAGCAAGTTTGAAGCCTCAGATAAAGCAGTTATAGATGCCTGCTCAGCTCGAAGGACATTAAGGACAAAGAATTGGTTCGATAGTTGGTTCTTCATCCCAGCAGTTGGTTCCTATCGGTACCCCGAGAGGATGGCCTGTTCGGGAGTGCCAGGGTCACGAAGAGTCTCCGGAGGATCGCGTGCCAATTCAAGGTAGCTTGATATTGCATCTGCTATTAGGTCGTCCGGCCTGGCCTGGGCTTTTCGATTGTGTAAGTCTTCTAACCTGGATATTAGTGCAGTAGGATAATAGGACATGTTTATCTAATCTGCTTAATTTGGAAAATTAAACTTTAATCTGCTCTTGGGCCATATACTATCGCAACACACATATTTATATATATATATATATACCCTAAAAAAAACCTCTTATATGTACCCGCACATATAGTTTATATAAACGATGGGGTCTTTATTTCATCTCATAAGGCCATTTATTTACAAACCCAAAGGCTGTGAGTTATGATCCCGGACTCGGGACTTCTTAAGCATTCCCCAACCCCTCGAGTATGGATTGTACCGTCAGCCTACTGGAGGCATCTCTCCGAGCGTAGGAGCGATGACTCTATTTCGTCTACATTTGTGGAGGAAGTGTTGTGGATTAGCACGATAACCGGTGGTTTGATCCGGAGATTGTCTGCTTCGGGGAAAGAAACATAGGTCCTCGTGCACCTGCTGCCACCGAGTAGCCACAATCTTTGGATCTAGACCAAACTGTTACTGCAATGAATCCGTGAGTATGTCGGTGGAAACAACACTTGTGAATCGGCCCCAAAGGGATTGGTCATGAAGCTAAAAAGTCCCTTTTGCCATCATGGGAACCATAGTTCGCAGCACATTGAGGTTGGATGACCTGTTATAATAATTTCCTAATAAAATATAACATAATAATATATATACATATACATAATTTTATCATTGCTAAGGATGTACATTAAGCTGTTAGTAGCCTTGAAAACATAGTAAAATGAGAGGGAACTGAATATTAAAGTATAAGTAACTAAATTAAAACAAAATGTTGTAATATAATATAATGTATCTTTGTTAAAAAATTATTTGTTAATAATATTTTTTATAAGTCTGTAATAAAATGCAATAGGTCGTGTTATTGTCTCTATTAAGAGAAGATGCGATGGGAACTGATAGTTGGGGCTCAAGAGGAAGTAGAACATGCCCTGGGCTAAGAGGGTTGAGGGTCCTAGGAAACAGCTACCTGAAATGGTTCGGTTAGAAAATAGTCAGGGCATGTTCGCTATCCTTCCCGAAGAAGCTTACTGCGGATGGAAAGGTATAAAAATAAAGTAAGAGGATATTATGTTATATATAATATGATTCTTCTTAATATTATGAATGTTTTTATGTAATGCTGATTATTGTTACTCCTGATGAAATAAAAAACAAGCAAGTACTCTTGACTAAGGTCGTCTTTCTGTTATTGAGAATTACAGAAATGATTTAATGATTAAAACCTGGCTATAATAACTTCGATTCTGTTTAAATGAGTTTTAATTAGTTTATATTCATTGGCTACCATCATGTGCCCTTTCCCTTTTAAGGTATGTGATGACATCATACTCGAAAAGCTATGCGTCCGAAGAAATGTCAGAGCGTAATAAAGAGCAATTAATCTTCTCAAGCACTTGATTAGAACTTCATCCTTATCCAGTAAAGTTTATCGTAATGTAATCATATTACTTTTTCTATTTTTTTCTGACAATTCTGACAGTTATTTTCTAAATAGATACAATATGGAGGATTGTGACAGTAGACCATTCTAACAGCTGCGGGATAATCAATAAATTCAAGACTGGTTTTGGCACATCTGTCTTCCGTATCATTTTATCGATTCATTTCGATTCCATTTCTGTAGAGCAATGAAATTATTCACTTATTAAAAAAAGTCTAGTTCAAAACTCAATTGATAAACATCCCTGAATGTTGAACTAATCTTCAGGAGGTATGTAAATTATCAATACGGTTAAGATAACTATGTAAGACGGACTCAGAGAACGTTCCCTTCAACCAACTCAGCAAACACACTTCCATATTAATTATCCAAACAGAGAAGGGATAGCAACAGCAGCGAGGGCGCACTCTGTCTAAGCGGAAAGTAAACTCTCTACGTAAATCATTGACTTGAGCCTAATGTGTTTTTCCGTTCAAGTCATTAGGTTTAATATTAATAATAGACTTTTATAATTGATAAGTTTAGCTCAGGTTCCTAGCGATTATACAATTATGAAATAATTCAAAATATTGGATTATACTATGAATAGCAATTCCTACCTTTAATGAAGTCAACAGCCATCTCGAGACCGTAGGTGTCCTTGTCGCAGTCATCTAGGATGTGCGCGCCGATCGTGAAGGGGAGGCGCATGGCGTTGATCTTGTCCAGGGTGAAGAGCATCGTCTCAACGGCTTGGATGCCGCCCTGGGGCATCACCGGGCCGCACGTCCGGGTGTCCTCCCGCTCGTGCACCATCATCAGCCCGCCTAGGACCACATCGCCCTCCACCACCGCCTCGCGCTTCACCGGCCAGGCGATCCTCTCTTCCCAGGGCGGGAGGAGATCCTCCATCGGAGAGCGGAAGCTGCGCGACCCGTTGAAGCGGAAGTGGTGCCAGTGGTGCCAATGGTGCCGCACGGTGCCCGTAGCCAGCCCGAGCAGCAGCACCGCCACCGCAGCGCTAACCATCCTCTCTGGGCCCCATCGCCGGCGTCCTAACACAACTTCCTCGTCAGCAACATAGCTGTCGATTGGACCGGTCATTGTCAGGGTCGTGTTGTCTTGTCATAGTTAGTACTAATTTTGTACAGTTTGAGTCTCGAAAAACTATGAATAGCGTTATGTTTTCCGAAGGTTGTTGTCTGCAGTTCCTTAAAACAAAGATTCTCCTTTAAATTTTCGGACGATTACGATCGTCCTACGTTCGGTTCGATAGCAAGACCTTTAATACCTGGCCGTTTGAATTTAAATATGGTTGAGCTGGATAAAAACAATTCCATTGAAAAAAAAATGAGATTCGGATTGTAATTGTTGGTCTTAAGTCCCTCCGAAGAAATAATTATTTCTGTACAATGAAATATTACAGAAGATTTAGTATTTAAGTTTCAACAGACTTCTGTGCAATGAAGATCCTTTTTCTCCATCTATTATTTAACCTTCGGACTGTTGGGAAACTTCAGAAATGTTGACTATATATCCGGATATTGTAGCATTTAGGAAATTAAAAGATATTTATTTCAAAATTTGTGCGCTTGACACTTGTGTAAAATGTATAAATTTTCTAGCCATTTGTACAGCTCATGGAATGAGTCTGGCTTCGACACAAAATTTTCGATGCCGAATAATCGTGATGGCAGCCCTGGTTGTAAAGTTGGAATTTGGACAGCACTGAAATTTAAACCGAAGGAATTTGAAGAGCAGTGAAGGAATGACCGACCCGGCAAATCTCAACTTTGCAAACTAAATCTTATTTTGAAGCGACTGAATGGACTCATCTATGTCTTTACATGGAGGCTTTGTCAAGGTTTTGTTTTTATTTCGAGTTCGTCTGGTTCCGATTAAGTATCTACAAAAGTCAAGCAGTCCTCAGTGATAATTAAGTCAGGTAGTCTTCTCGCCAATCTCGGTCTTTAAATACAAATAATTACATCAAAAGTAGAAGAAGCTTATCTTGTTTATCAGTGTTTGTTTTAGTTGAAATCAGTTGGAAAATTTATTTTAAAATATCTGGAAACTGTCCCTAAAAAGAATAGTAATAATAGAAAATGATATTGCTATGAAATATTAAAACAGACTGCGTTTCTTCTCGGATTAATTTTAGAATGATAATCACAGTTTACGTAGAACTCGCGGGTAGATTATATCTTAAGGGCTATTAGAAGGCTCGGTACTAGTATGTTTAAGGGCCTGCTGACATCAGCGCGCTCTGGTGCCACTTTTCTTAACCATCTCCTACTGTTATAGTAACCTTTCTATTGTTTTGTTATTGTTTATGGGAAGTTGAATGTGAATGTGTTTTTGATTATTTCCTTTAAATATGAGTTGGAATTTGAAGAAGATTTTTCGCAAAGTGTACGATGAAGAAACAGCTGTTAGGTTTCTTCAGGAGCGGAATGTCATTCCGCAGAATGGACATGACATGAAACTGCAAGTGGGGAATAAAATTAGATGGAGATGCCAGAAAAAAGGATGCAACAAGACCCTGGGTATTCGATTAAATACGTGGTTGAGGAATAGTACATTACTTTTGGAGACTATTGTCCATTTTATATAACGAAGTTAGACGGAAGAGACCCTTTTGATGCAATTTTTGAAGATTAATTTTTAATGAGCATTGTTTGGAATCAATCTTTCATTGTTTATCATATCATCAAATATGCCCGGGCAAATCTTTTCTCTTTAAAATAAAAACATTTAAAAATTAAAAAAATTATCATATTTTAGTTAAAAATTGTTATTTAATGAATACTCCTTTTAATAAATGTTTTATTATTTATAGTTTAATTTTGTCTACATGTTCCTCATTTATTTCATTTCCTATAATCTGTTGTATCATAATGAAAGGCAATGCCTATTTCAAATTGATACATAACCTGACAAGGTCCAAATAGTTGAGGTAAGTGACACCTGAGCGCGCTGATGTCAGCAGGCCCTTAAACATACTAGTAGCGAAGGCCCTTTTTGGTTATCGATGGCCACCTGTGATAACCTCCCTTAATGCGATTCAGTACTCCGATGCACTCAGTTTTTCCAATGTTAAATATATGTACACTCTTTTACTGGTATTGGGGCTTTTAGGCTCAATCTCTAGAGTTCCTAAGGAAATCTATGATTCAACAAATTAATTATGTCAAGAGAAATTAAACGACCTCCTCTGGCCTTTAAGTAGTCGAAGGATATGTCTTTATTCTATCGCAACATAAACATGAATTGAATTATTCCTTACACATTTTGTTATTAGGATTCACCTGTCCTATTAGTCCCAGTAGAATTGATGAGAAAAAAATATTAGAGTTGAAAAACTAAGGCACTTGGTACTTATGGATTTATATTCTTTATTTCAATTATGAAAAATTAATAACACACTAAGAAATTCCTTGAGCAGTTATATATTTTTTGAATTTTTTATTACGTTTTTGTAAAATAGCGTATCTAATCTATACTATTAAATGCAATTATATTGAACTAATTAGATTAATTTAATGGATTCGTTTCATTATTATTATGAATTATTCATGAAACAAAAAAAAAAGAAGAAAAACTGGCTTCTTTTGGGCTCCCTCTCATCACTCCGAATTAATTTGAGCCCCTTACCCCCCCCCCTATTGAAATCGCACAATGAAAAGCCTAAGCATTAAATATAAAAATAAATTGAAGCAAACATTTTCACTTATTTTTAAATCTTGATCATAAAGTGCCTTACAAGTGTTTTTAAATTGAAATAATAATTTTTTATTTTAATTATCTTGTTTTTGTAACTGGAGTACATCTTTCTTAGTCAATCATTCACGTGAGTAAATTAAAACCTTTTTCCAGTCATATATTATTTTTCTTTATTTAAAAACGTTTCAACAATTCCATGTCATTCTCAATTTACATTATTTTTAAGTCCTTTAACATTATTTAATTTTAAAAATATTCTCTAAAAATTGTTTTTAAATTTGTACATTTTCAACCTAAAAATAAAAGACAAATCAAATTAATACATAATTTTACATACAAACATGTCCCAAAAATACTGAATAAAAAGTATAGATACCTTTTTGGTTGATTGTCATATAATTTTAAAATATTTCTTACAAAGCTTAGAGTTATAGTGTACTCCATGGTCAATTAACAATTTTTGAAATTTGTACTTTGGACTGTTTTTGATTATTATTATTAAAATAGAATTTTAATTTATTTTCTTCTTCAATATATAGTCATCATGGATGGTCAATTAATATAAATTAGTAATTTTTTATCTATATTGATCTATTTTATATCTTTTACTTATTTTAAAAAGTTAATTGTATGAATTAAGAAATTGGAAAAATGAAAACAATGCTATGAGGTTCCTGAGAAGGTTATGTTATCTGTGTTATCTAATAAGTGTAGACTTCTATATTTCTTTATTTCATTTTTAACTTTAAAATCACTGATGAGTATAGTTTGCTTATTTCGTTTGATTCCTTCCTATCCTAATGTACAAATTTAAAAAAAATTTGTAGAGAATATTTTTAAAATTAAATAATGTTAAAGGACTTAAAAATAATGTAAATTGAGAATGACATGGAATTGTTGAAACGTTTTTAAATAAAGAAAAATAATATATGACTGGAAAAAGGTTTTAATTTACTCACGTGAATGATTGACTAATTGAAATAATAAATATATTACGAGTGAGTGTGTAAATGGATCGACGGTTTTATTTTAACATTCAAACGTAAGGTTCTAATATAAGGAAGAAATAGTTGGGGATGCAGTCAATAAAACCAATAAAAATAAAAATTGAGTCCCAACGTATTTTTCACTTGGGCCGCTGATCGCCTCGCCGCCGCGTGGTATATTCGCCCTGAAGATGGCCTAGATTGTAGACCGAAACGTCGGCACACAATAAATAAGTTACACTTATTTATTGTATTGTGTAACCTTACGTTATTTAGGCAACGTAAGGTTCCTTCTTCCTGGAAATCTTTCTCCTCATTTACTATTTTGATATTACTAAAGATAGGAGGTGACTAATTATTTAATTTTTGATGGAAAAGTATCAATAGATAAATCCTCCTTCATTGAAAGGAAACTGAACAGAAATATTCTTAAAGGTTACTAGCCTATTCTCACTAAAGTCGTCCGTTACTTGATTCCTCAACGAATAAATATTAACCCGCCTCGGCCGTATCTCAACTAACTCAAAGTTTCCAAGATGATAAATTAACCACTGTCTTTTCTTTCCTGGATTTAGGAATAAGATATTCATCGAATCATACGTTTTTCTCGTTGATTAAATAAATTTAATGATACAAGTGAGAGGGATTCCATATTCCAAGTGACAGTTACTTGTGATCACTAACCGCCACGATAACGCTTATTTTTAAAAACTGTACAATAGGTCAATGATCCCTCTCCTTTATTTGTACCTGTACATATATGTTTATTTTAATCTAAAAAAAAATCTATTAAGTGTACAGAATATTAAAATAAACCGTAGTTGTGCTTGCTGCAGTAATAATTACTTGGAAGACTCATATAACATTCAGGGAATGAATGAATACAATCCCCAGAGGAAATGATTGGGACAATGCCAAAGAAGATAATAGAAGAGATTAGATATTATAATCTATTCATCCATTCTTAACTTATAGAACAAAATTATAGTTCATGTACTATTAAGAAAAGGTTTTTGAAGGCCAATGCATAATGTATTGTATACACAACATGGCCACTTTAACTGGCATTAACGCACATAAGATAGTATCATTGAGATAAGACAGTTTTGCTTGACTTGACTTGCATCTGGTTAGGTTCCATCTGCTTCTTCCGGGAAGCGCTACAAATACGCCTTATAACAATTGTGTATTATATAAACGATAGCTTTTTTAATATGTTTGTTTGTTCATTTAACGTCACTTTATGCAGCTATGGCTAATCGGACGATGCTACAGTGGGAGCTCTAAATTTTGCCTATCCAGGTTTAATTAGGATAGGGATTTTTAACGAATACCTGACATCGTACAGGTTCGGGACCCCCGTTTAACGCCCCTTCCGAAGGACGGCGTAACTAAGGATTTTTTACTCCCTTAAAAAAATCCTAGGGCCACCTGCCGGGCTACGAACCCGCGATCTTGGGTTTAGTAGTTTGTTACGCTAACCACTAGACCACAGGTGACCTTGTTTTTTTAATATTATTATTGTTTTAAATAAAATAACAATATTAAAACCGCGAAATGACTATGGTTCAAACAGCTGCACCATTCGATACAGCAGTCATGGTTTGCAGCAACTTGAATGTCTGTAAGAAGACCACACCGTGCGGTCAAAGATGATGATGATGATGGCTTTTAGCAACGACCGAAACCAAAAACAAGATAAACATTACTGCTAAGTATCGTACAAGCCTTCGTTATTAGGAAAAGAAGGATGAATTTTCAGAATAACAATGGTCATAAATGACGGTTATAAAAATTATGTCACGTAGGAGAGAGAGGTTTATGTACCCGCACTAAAAGGAGAAGGATAAAAATGATAACAAGAGGAGGATTCGCGAGGACAGTGGAAGAGGTCGCCTCAAGAGGCACGAATGAGAAAGTGGGTCTGAAGGAAGCTGAGCGCGGTGGCGGAGATGATCCATGTTGGAAGGAGGGGATTCTTTGATCAAACCATACATTTTGTAAAAAAAAAGAATTTTTCATATTATTTAGATAATTATCTTGAGATTTAACAACAAAAAAAACCCAGTTAATAATTAATTTTTATATAATCATCAAATCGACATATTTTATCCTTGCTAACTCTGTTAGCTACCACAATCGAGAATTTTCGCAAAGGAAATTGTTGGGCGTCTCATCGAAACGAAGCTATTCACGAAGATTCAGCTTGATAGTAATCAAGTGCAAAAATGGACCATGAATCCTGGATTATTTATTGAGATCATTCGCCAAACAATTGAAGAAAAGTAATTGGCGTTTTTTAGTTTATTTTTCTCTCTATTTATATTAACTTTATTTCTAAAAGCACACATTGATAGATGTGCTGTGCTAACAATAGTGGCCGAGCGGTTTAATACGGTTCAGCAATTAGTGGTGGGATTAGCAGATTATCAGGTAATTACATTGGGGTCTATATAGCAGATCTATTGGACTAGCTAGCCCCTCAACCGTTAGTGGCCATACCAATAATAATACGTCATTATTACGGGTATCACTAACAATTTCTATTTATTCTTATTCTTCCTCAAGGTAGTATCCTTGGTCCAATCCTATATACAGGTTATACAGCTGACATCCCAACTCATCCTAATACTATCCTTACCACGTATGCTGATGATACATGTGTATTATCAGTCAACACCAATCCAGTTATTGCATCCCAAAGCCTCCAATCCCATATCACTGATCTTGAAGAATGGTGTTAAAGCTGGAGAATTAAAATAAATTCTCAAAAATCGCATCAAATCACTTTTACCTTACGTCGTAAACCAATGACTTCCTGCCCTACAGTATCCTTTAATAATATCCCTCTGGTGCCTGTAGAACAGATCCGATACTTAGGGTTGCACCTTGACAAACGATTAACCTGGAATCCTCATACAAGACTGAAAAGACAAGAAACCGCACGACGTTTCAGGCTACTTCAACACTTACTAGACAAACGCTCTAAGCTCCCAATTAACTACAAAAGACTCATCTACATGACCATCATACGACCTATTTGGACTTACGGAGTAGAGCTTTGGGACTCCACTAAGCCATCGAATTCCTCTCTTATCCAATCCTTACAATCCAAAATCCTTCGTAAAATCCTCAATGCTCCTTATTTTGTTAAGATTAAACTCATCCATAACGACCTTAATGTCCCTTTTGTTGCTGATTTGGCCCGAACCCGGTATCTGGGTAATGGGGGAAGGTCTGGGGAACCAGGTGGTGGAAGGCCTGGGGAGCCAGGTGGGGGAAGGCCTGGGGAACCAGGTGGGGAGGCCGGGGGAACCAGGTGGGGAGGCCTGGGGAACCAGGTGGGGAGGCCGGGGGAACCAGGTGGGGGAAGGCCTGGGGAACCAGGTGGGGGAAGGTCTGGGGAACCAGGTGGGGGAAGGCCTGGGGAACCAGGTGGGGGAAGGCCTGGGGAACCAGGTGGGGGAAGGCCTGGGGAACCAGGTGGGGAGGCCGGGGGAACCAGGTGGGGGAAGGCCTGGGGAACCAGGTGGGGGAAGGCCTGGGGAACCAGGTGGGGAGGCCGGGGGAACCAGGTGGGGGAAGGCCTGGGGAACCAGGTGGGGGAAGGCCTGGGGAACCAGGTGGGGAGGCCGGGGGAACCAGGTGGGGGAAGGCCTGGGGAACCAGGTGGGGGAAGGCCTGGGGAACCAGGTGGGGAAGGTCTGGGGAACCAGGTGGGGGAAGGCCTGGGGAACCAGGTGGGGGAAGGTCTGGGGAACCAGGTGGGGAGGCCTGGTCTCTATCCAAGCAGCATGAGAAATTATTGAATACTTGGGAGAGAAAGATTCTTAGGAGAGTGTATAGCCCAACCAAGGAAGAAAATCGTTTCCGCATAAAAAAGAATCAAAAACTTAAGGACCTAATGAAGAATCTGATATACGTTAGTTTCGTGTATTAAAAAAGCAAGATTAAGATTGTTGGGGCACGTTCACAAAATGGATAACAAAAAAGGCTCTCAGGCTTAAATTAAAATTAAAATAAACTAAGAAATTTCAATATCGGCTCCTTGGTAAAACCGTTTTGCACTAAAAATTGAAAATTAGATCTGCACTCCTGAGGACATTAGAGAGAAGAAGAAGCCATTTTTATGAATATTAATAACTACCATTTTCAAACTGGAGAGGAGGCTATAAACCTCTCCAGCGACCCCTAGGGGCCTTTAGCGCGATGAAAAATAATGAAAAATTGCCTCCAGGTTTTTGTCTCTGGAAGTGGGGGGTGGGAGTTCGAGTGGGGGGAGGTTCGAGTGGTTCGCTTTTTGTAATTCGCAGCAGTCAGCGCTGCGGCAGCCTATCCTCACCTCTCTCCTCATCTCATAGGCCATCGCTTCTTCAGTTAAATCCTTATCAGTGATTAGATGATTAAACACTAGGTACCGTACATAGTACGAGTGAAGTATTCATTCCGTCATTCCATAAGCCTTGAATGTCGAATCGCTTAATTTGCTGTTATTAATTTGTTAAACGTTTTAACATTTTAGAAATGTAATGGCAATGTTTATTATATTATAATAAACATAATGGAGGTGACGTTTTTTATTTCAACAAACAAAATGCTCTCAACAAAACGAATGTCATTACCATTAGATAAATTGGAATACTCAGATTCGCCTTAGATATTGCACAGGGAGGAGGGGGGGGGCGAGGACAGTTCCCATCCTAATGCTGCCCTGCAATCTCATCAGGAACGGCTTTTGTTCTCATTTCAGAGTGAAATGGTTGGTATGACGGGAAAATACAAAAGGAAAATATAGAGCTAATATTTCTTTGAATAATATGTATGAACTATATTTGAATAGTTTGATGAGCGTCCAAACTTACGGTTACGAGAATTTCATTAGATTGGGTTCTTTTCTAGAGTTACCAATTTTACTAATAATTCAACTTAAAGCCTCAATTAACCCATGGAAGACTTCCCCCTGTATGAAACATATTTTCACGGATTTAGAATTGATAGGAAAACCTCGACTATCCTGGGAAATAACGCCGCAAATATAGACAAAGTGATATCATTTCTTAAAGAAAATAATATTTTCAGTAAAATATAATAATTATATTAGAGAAGAATTGGTCGACTATATCTTCTAATGTAAGGAAGAAATAGTTGGGGGTGCAGTCAATCAAAACACCTAAATAAGTGTAACTTATTTATTATGTGCCGACGTTTCGGCCTACAATGTAGGCCATCTTCAGGGCTAAGAGAGAGAAAACAAACAGAAATATATAAAAACGTAGCAGTAACAAGAATATATAAAGTGGTACACGAGTGGAAATTAAAATAGTGACTAGATATGATGAAATAGTGAATAGATATATGATAAATAAGAAAGAATATAAGACTGGTTACAGAATATAATAAACTTAAAATAGTGATAGATAAAAATAAAATTGTAGATGATGAACAGAAATTCTAATAGTGACAGATATACAATTACAATTTTATTTATTTATTTATTTATTATTATTATTATTTATTTATTTATTTATACGACTACAATTTTATTTTTATCTATCACTATTTTAAGTTTATTATATTCTGTAACCACTCTTATATTCATTCTTTATTTATCATATATCTATTCACTATTTCATCATATCTAGTCACTATTTTAATTTCCACTCTTGTACCACTTTATATATTCTTGTTACTGCAACGTTTTTATATATTTCTGTTTGTTTCTCTCTCTTAGCCCTGAAGATGGCCTACATTGTAGGCCGAAACGTCGGCACATAATAAATAAGTTACACTTATTTAGGAGTTTTGATTGACTGCACCCCCAACTATTTCTTCCTTACATTATAATAATTATAGGTTAAATGGAAATAAAAGTTAAACCAAAAAATAATAAAGAACTAAATATTGAACCAAAAGAAGAAAGATGCTGATAAATGAATAAATAATGAAATAAACATTTGAATAAAAAGAAGAAAGACGCTGATGACCTAACCTAATTCATAATAAAACATATATAATCATAAAAAAATATTCATATATGTTTATTTTAATCTAAAAAAAATCTATTAAGTGTACATATGGTGCATTATACATAAATATACGGTGCATCTGGATTAAGTAATTGATTCAAATGACTGTATTAATAAACCGTACATCTTTTTTAATAAACCTATTATTTATTTACACAAATAAATTTAATATTACTGTATGCTGTACGTTTTGGTTAGCGTCACCTTTTTAAATGGTGTTTAAAATGCCATATGCCAATCTCGATACACGTGGGGTGATACACGTGGAGTGAAATTTAGCGTTCTCTCCCAGACTATATTATATGTTTCGCAATACATTTTTTCAAATCTAATGTAACATGGTTCACAAGTGTTTTTCTAAACTTCGTAAACAAGCCCTTATTTATAATACACTTTTGAATTTGAAGTTGATTGATTGAAGGCAGTGTCGTCTTGTTTCATTTTTTCAAAATTCGGTGACCCAAAAATATCTAACTAGGTCTAATACATTACCTTCCAAACTGATGACGACGTTATTCTCAATTTTGGCGAAGGAAGGATTCACCGCCACGCCAACGCTAGTCATATATTTTGATAAATTTAGCTTACTGAAGATTTTTTTTTATGAAAATGAGTCTAACGGCAACATTTTGAATTATTGATATTGGTGGGTTAATTGAGGCTTTAAGTTGAATTATTAGTAAATTGTTAAATACACAACTAAACTCTAGAAAAGAACCCAATCTGAAAAAGTAAGATAGTAAATTAAAATAGATAATAAGTTGAGTAACAATCTTCAATAATCATTAATCAATAATTGAAATTCGACACATCGTTCTTCAAATAATCAAATCAATTTTAGAATAAAATGTCTTTTAGTCCAGGATCTCTGGTCCATTTTTGCACTTGATTACTATCAAGATGAATCTTCGTGAATAGCTTCGTTTCGATGAGACGCCCAAGAATTTCCTTTGCGAAAATTCTCCATTGGCAGAGGTAGCAAGGATAAAATATGTCGATTTGATGATTCTATAAAAATTTATTATTAACTGGGTTTTTAATAATAATAAGTCATACTTATAACGTCTTTAATAAGTCATACTGAAGATTTTTTTTTATGAAAATGAGTCTAACGGCAAAATTTTTAATTATTTATATTGCTTCAGCTCATTACAGTACGATATTTTAAGATGGTATTTAAATAATAATTATAGCAGGCTTATTTGGGTAGTGTTCTTGTAATTGCAAATCGCTCAATACAAAATGTAATTGCAAATCGCTCAACACAAAGTTTACTAAACAACGCCTCGCCGTTTTAGTTTGATTCGTATGATCCTTAACCCTTGATATAACCCTTGCAACCGCTTACCAATACGCTTTTAATTGAAACCCCCAATTCCATTACTTTAGTACCGATGCTGTCCCGGTTTAGATGTTGTTGTCTTTACGTAACGATGAATTATCCATCGACTTGAATCTAAAAGTTTTATCAATTTAATTTTAAATTTTAGGTGTTTAGTATGTGCAATTACTGTATACCTGGATTAAGAAAAAAATCGACCTTTTGGATTTTTTAAAACCGAAAACGGATTGAGCAGAAGATGCCTTAAAATCTTGAAGAAACACTCAGGCGATAATAATCTGTCGAGAGATATTTCTTTCGCACCTGATTATAATTCCAGTTTAGTTTTGATGAACGTTTTAATCTAAAAAGATTTTAATGCTTTGACATTCCTCGCTCCGGCTAGTTAACGAGGCTGAAGGCAGTTCGATAGTTGGCTATAACATGTCGACCTCTTGAGGAATTTCAGGGATGGAGCCATAGATCAGATTTTAGGGATACCAGGAAGGACTTTGGTTTATCCCGGATCAGCGATGACTTTGCAAATATACAAATATTAGTCACGCGTGTCTTTCTCATACTTAGCTACTTCAATGATGAATCGCTCTGCGGAAGTTGCTACCAGGTCCTATTTTTATTCCATGAAACGAATAGATTCACGTCTATGAAGAGATTCATTAATTTTTTTTTTAAAGAGTTGCATGAAAACTAAAGATGCCGTTAATATTTCGAATAGTAATGCGCGCAATGATCAAATTTTATTCCGATTGAGCACCATTTTGATTAATAAATTCTGTAATTGATTAGATCTCTTTTTCATTTAGTTAGTTTGTTAGATGTTAGGAACAAAACTATTTACTTCTATTCAAATAAATAAATTAAGATACCTGCATTTTGCTGACATCAAAAAGAAAAGAAAACCTCAATCCGGAATACATAATATAATTTTAATGGCAGTTTAGGCAAGCCGTAGGCAAGGAATCATTCTTAAGTTACTTCTTGAATGCATGGAAAATGTTGAGTGTTTCCATTCTGTTATAATTCGATAAACACTCTAATAAACTACACGTTGTAAGAAATAATATCAAATCGATTTAGGCAAAACGATAACGATAGTTGAAAAGTTGGTCTTGACAAGTTTAAATTAACCTAGAGTCCACTTGAGAGAACCGCAATGTAAATTTCGCTACAGAGCTAACTCATTCCAATCAAATCGCTTTTATCCGCTACTGGCTCTTTCGCGGTTGTCTGTAGCCTTCCTCCCTTCCTCAACCCTTGCGTCGCATGCCCTTCTGATGTTACAACTACGTCTGCTGGTAGAGCACTTGCCTACAAATCGGATTTTCTCTGGCACGAGAGAGAGGATTCAAAGAGGACTTTATCCTGCAATGAGGCTAGGCTGAAATTCCAGGCGGAGGAACAATTATAGATTGCGCTGGGGGGGCCTTTGGTCCCTCATGCCCACAATCCTTTTGATTCCGCTTTAAGTGGTTTGAGTCCGGATTCTATTTCCTACATACCTTTTGTTTGTTTATATTTTAAATTATTACGTCACACATAAAAGAATTAGGTTTAAAAATTATTCCTACAGCTTTTCAATAAACAGATTTTCTTTACATTCAATTTTTCAAATAAGTTTATAATCATTAAAAAAGGAAAGAATACACCTGCGAAACTCTAAAACCGTTTATTACATTATAAAAACGGTCACCTGTGGTCTAGTGGTTAGCGTAACAAACTACTAAACCAAAGATCGCGGGTTCGTAGCCCGGCAGGTGGCCCCAGGATTTTATTAAGGGAGTAAACAAATCCTAAGTTACGCCGTCCTTCGGAAGGGACGTTAAACGGGGGTCCCGAGCCCGTACGATGTCAGGTACTCGTTAAAAATCCCTATCCTAATTAAACCTGGATAGGCAAAATTTAGAGCTCCCACTGTAGCATCGTCCGATTAGCCATAGCAGCATAAAGTGACGTTAAATGAACAAACAAACAAACATTATAAAAAAACAATTTTATTTAAGCAAATGTACTTCGACTATCTTAATTCAGTTAGGAAATTATTTAGTTTTATAAAATGTTTCAATTTTAGTTGTTTTGTTTCAATGTTACTTGTTTGTTTGTTCATTTAACGTCACTTTATGCTGCTATGGCTAATCGGACGACGCTACTCTAAATTTTGCCTATCCAGGTTTAATTAGGATAGGGATTTTTAACGAGTACCTGAGGCTCGGGACCCCCGTTAAACGTCCCTTCCGAAGGACGGCGTAACTAAGGATTTTTTACTCCCTTAAAAAAAATCCTAGGGCCACCTGCCGGGCTACGAACCCGCGATCTTGGGTTTAGTAGTTTGTTACGCTAACCACTAGACCACAGGTGACCTTTTTCAATGTTACTTATAGATTAACATTGAAAAGAAATCTTACAGTTCTCGTAAAGACTAAAAAAAACTGAAACCAAATAAAGAATAATTTTATTATTTTGTAATTTTTTTTAGAATATAGTAATTTAAATAGGCAATCATTATATCGCTTCTCTGAAGTTTGAACGTTACTATTAATTAATGAATTAAATTGTACACTTAATTGTACATTAATTGTAAAATTAAATTAACACAGGGAATGGTGATGATAATGATAATGGTAGTGCCGAAAGACAAAATGCGTCAGCCGATTTTGTGTGTGTATGTGTGTTGGAACAGAGTCGAGAAACATTTGATAACCAATTTTACTTATTTGTAATATAAACTCCATCTGCAGTGATTAGTCCCAAATTGCAGGTGGTTTCATTAAGACTTTGAAATGCCTAGGACTGTGGGAACTTGTGCGTAAATCATCTCTTTAAGTTGCGATAGGAGTTACGAATTTCAATTGGTATGTAATTGAATTAACCATTGGTATATATAATGGTTGTATATATATTAAAACCATTTGACCAACGATAAAATAAATAAATTCTTTCCAGTACAGAGTTTTTCGGACATTGTATAGCCGTGATTGTTAACCACTAAAGGTGATCGATTTAACCATTAAAATCTGTTTGGAAAAAAAAAGTATATAATTGAATTAACCATTGGTATATATAATGGTTATATATAACAACCATTTGATCAACGATAAAATAAATAAATTCTTTCCAGTACAGAGTTTTTCGGACATTGTATTGTTAACCACTAAAGATGACCGATTTAACCATTAAAATCTGTTTGGAAAAAATTTCAGATCACCCTATTGATTTTTTTTATTTTATGGGAAGCGATAAGGAAGTACAAATAATGAAAATTAAGGCGCTGTATGATTACCAATAACATATCATATGCTGTATGATTGCCAATAACATATCATATGCTGTATGATTGCCAATAACATATCATATGCTGTATCATTGCCAATAACATATCATTTGCTGTATGATTGCCAATAATATATCATATGCTGTATGATTGCCAGTAACATATATGTTACTGCATATATGCTGTATGATTTCCAATTACATATCATATGCAGTATGATTGCCAATAACATATCATATGCTGTATGATTGCCAATAAGGCTATGTTTTCGATTATTTAATTTTGATTTCCAGGCATTATATCTGTACTTCAAATGGCCTTTTTTTGTCTTGAAGTTAATCCTTCCACATAACAAAAATACTCATCCGCCTAAATAATTTTCCTTCTTTTTCTCTTCGACTTAGTTCATCTAACGTCTACGGATGGATTCAGGGAAAGTTTTAGGAACGTTTGAGCAAAATCTTCCGAGAAGTTGAGGCAATAGACTCGATGGACTGCGGCTGTAAAGCCTCCGGTTAGTTCTCAGCACAGACACAAAGACCCAAAATCTACAAAACAAACAAATAAACTAACATTGCCATATCCATTCGAAAGAAAATGATATGAAGTTCGAAAGATGATCACTTTTACAGAAGGAAATGGGAACAATGTTACATCGACGCGACCATACCTACCTTACTATATTAATACCATACCTTACAATATTATCTTCTATTGTACTACGCACAATTTGAGTAATCGGTACGACAAAGAAGTCGTTGACCATACTGATATATAAAAGATTATTCTAAATACAATAATAATAATAAAGCTGGTCCTAGAAACTTCCTTATTGCTGCTTGAAAGGTCGACATAAATTCTAGATGGATTTCAAAAATAACATTCCCTAACATAAATGAGTACCCTGTATAGAAACCTGTGTTGTTATTCTAAAGGGGCTTGTCCCAGAATAAACAAAGAATTTATTATTATTATTAAATAAACAATAAAAAAAATTAATAATATAACATGAAATTATTTGCTATTTTTGAACTCGTTCCATTTTTTCATTATGCACCGATGCTACCTAATATGTTACTTTTTTATAAGACAATCGTACGATAGTTAAATTCATGAAAAAATTAAAAAGCTTCTTTGTTCTTTGTTTTGTAACTTGTAGCTAAGTTCTTACCTAATAAAGTAACCTAGGATCAATTGTAATGTAAGTAATGTATGCAATGTAGCAATAATTGAAGAAAATTAATAATATAATTTTTCTGTACGCTGTGCCATTAATGTTCATTAGGACCAAAACATTATCCATTAGCCGCGGTTCATTTAGTAAATTGCGATAATTTAATTTCAACAATTACGTTCTATTTATTGTCGGCACCATAAAAGGGATTAGTTCAGGCAATGAAGGCCAAAAAATGCCAAGTAGCGGAAATAATTCATGTAGATGCCAATTTTGGCACACTTGCAGGGAAAGGTGTCCTGAACAACATACTAAAAGTACTGAGGGGTGGGGGTGGAGCTAAGGGTGGGGGGCCCTCTAAAGGTCCCTTTTTTCAGTTTTTTGTTAATAACTCGAAACATACTGCCTCCAGCGAAAAAAAAAATATGTATACTAAATTAATCTATATAAAATTTTATATAAAAAAGGTTCTATGCACTTTTTTGCTAGGATCAATGCTTAAGGAGATATGGAGGGGGGAAGATTTCTAATATTATTTACAAAAAGTTGACTATTATTTATTATAGACAATTTAAGAATCGTTCTGTCATTTAAAAAACAATCAATTACTCCTTCAAGCGATATCTAAAGTCCAGAAACATTCCTTTTCGTTAATCAATATTCCATCCGGCGGTAATAATGCTTTTTCTTTACCTTACCCCTAAGATAATTTTGAACGTCCGCTGTGCCAAACAAAACATTGCGTGCTACCATATCGTTCTTAATATTTAACTCACTCATTTTTAAAATTTTTATATTTATTTTCTGTATATTTTTTATACCATGATTATTAGAGTTCCAGTTTTTCTGATAAAAAGTGCATTGTAAACTAGTTGCAGTTAATTGTTTTAGTTGTGGTATAAACCACAAAATGGGGTATAACCGGCACAAGTCTTGCACTTTTACCTTTCTTCTTTGATTTTTTTCTTGTTTCTTAGCTAGTGGTGGCGACTTAAACTGTAAAAAATCTGTATTTAAAGATTCCCTGTGCTTATAAACCGTCAGTGCAATATTTTAATCTGGTTCTACTCTGCTTATTTTATCATGTAGAGATAAAAATTCCTTAAGGGATTGTTTAAATGTAATGTTATCATACGAATTTATACCTGCGATAATTTCAACATTATTTCTAGATCTAGGACTGTCCTCTAGGAAAAAAGTGTATGCAATGCACGACTGGGTGTGGGGTGCGCTGCGGTTGTCACATAGTTCAGATTTCGACGAAATGTTCATGATACATCATTAAACACTAATTATTTAATTTTCAACAATAAACATATTATTTTTAACTAAAAACATTTCATTTTTAACAATAAAAACTTTTTTTTTTTTATTTCCATCTTCCCCCCTCCATATCTGCTTAAGCATTGATCCTAGCAAAACATTCTATAGAACCTTTGTTATAGAAAATTTTATATTCATTAATTTATTATATAAACATTCTTTCGCTAGAGACAGTATTTTTCGAATTATTAACAAAAAACTGAAAATAAGAGACCCACACTTAGTACTTTTAGTATGTTCTTCAGGACATCTTTCCCTACAAGTAAGCCAAAATTGGCTTCTGCATTAATTATTTCCGCCATTTTTCCTTCGTTGCCTGAACTAGATGCCGAGCGGGAGAAATGTGTCATGTCTGGACCATGAAGGGGATACCAATACGATAAGGTATTTTATGGCAATCCTTTTTATGTATTAAAATCTGAATCATTAACCTTGTTTAAAATTGAATAAATAAACGATCCTTATTGTAATTCTTTTGGTGTTTACATACCCCAGATACACGATTTATTTATAAATAATATATTAAAGGTATAATAGATGAGTAAATTGGTAAACACAAGAACAGACCTTTGGAAAGGAACCCAATTAAGATTAAGGCATATAAATAATAATTTGAGTACTCATCCTAAATGAGACTCTGGCATCCCAAATTTCAACCTACATATTCAAAATATATTTAAGAGTAGAAACATAGCATTATTAAAGTCAAGGAGCAAGTTTGGTAAGGGCCAACGTCACATGTTGTGTGTATCTGTTATTTATTTGGCTTTGAAAGTTTGAAAGCTAACCTTGGCTTTTTCATTTTTAGTTTTGATTTCAATTCTGAAAATGTTTTTATCATGATCCCTATCAAACAACTCGTTTCTGGTTATATTGGAATGTTGGCAAACAAATCAACAGTTAATATCGAACTGAACATTTCATAGGATGGTGATATTGCTGGTCGGATTCAGTTTTCTAAAAATGAAATGAAATGATTTTAATAACTTATCTATTCTTCATTTTCCCTCTCCAGGTTTCGCACTGATTATTTTATTTTTTTATCTTGACATATGTTGATTGCTATTTTTTTCCAATTTTTAAAAACTCGTGTTTTTTCGTATGTTCAGAGACAACTTATGAAAAATGTCAGGATTGCATGAAATGGATTTGTTTATCATCTTTATCTCACTCTGAAATCAATTTATCCTTTGAGGATACATTAATGGGCAATCGAATGAGTACTTAATGAGAAAAAAACCGACGAATTATAGCAAGCAGACAGTTGTCAGTTTGAGGGGTCGATTCGGGGGATTATTCAGTTATCAGAATATGTTCTCTATCAAGTGGTTATCAGCCGAGAATCGGTCCTATACAGCAACACGTGTAAGGCTTAATTCTCTCATTTATTATGTTTTCAATTGCAAGGCGTAAGGTCTCAGAACAAAAAGTGTATAAATATTATGGTAGGGGTATACAAAATAAAGTGGATCAAAAATATTTAATCAATCATTTCGAGTTTTATTTGTATTATCATGTATTAGATGGTCCGATTGGCCAAATCAGCAAAAAGTGACCTTAAATGAACAAACAAACATGTATTTCATAATTTATTAATATCTATTCTAAATAAGTTTTAAACCAATTATTTTTTTCTAAGGTCACCTGTGGTCTAGTGGTTAGCGTAACAAACTACTAAACCCAAGATCGCGGGTACGTAGCCCGGCAGGTGGCCCTAGGATTTTTTTAAGGGAGTAAAAAATCCTTAGTTACGCCGTCCTTCGGAAGGGACGTTAAACGGGGGTCCCGAGCCTGTACGATGTCAGGTACTCGTTAAAAATCCCTGTCCTAATTAAACCTGGATAGGCAAAATTTAGAGCTCCCACTGTAGCATCGTCCGATTAGCCATAGCAGCATAAAGTGACGTTAAATGAACAAACAAACAATTATTTTTTCTTTCCTTACCCAAAGCCCGTTTGTGATTCTTCAACAATTCCAAGTCGAGCCTCCCAGTAGCGATAAACCAATTATGGTTTCTGAAATGCTTTAAAAAAAAATAAAGTGGTGTTTTGTTGTGTCATCTAAATGTATTATATATAATAAACTGATGTCAATTTATCCCGAATTGTTAATATTTCTCTTAAATAATGCTACAAGTCTAATAGATATCCTATACTATACTAACTGAAAAGACTAATTATTTTTATTTTACGATTCTATCTCCTTCACACTTATCAATGAACCACCCCCTCATTTCCTATTCGCTACAGCCCTTGCTGATAATTTACCAGATACGTTTCGGTTGTGGCCCTTAGTGGAATTACTTTTTCATTACACAATTAACATTTAACTCAGCTAATCAAGTTCTTTCCTAAGCCCTTTTTTAGATTATTTAGACTTCTGACACTTTTTGTAATATGACGGAATTATGATTTTTATTATATATTTTTAACTAAGAACAAAACGCATTGTATATTCTAATCTCTGAAGCTACTAAGTATGCAAAGGTTGACGAGACTACATTCTGAGTATATCGTAAAGTACATTAGGGAAACTACATTAAGGGGGGGCCCGCTAGGAGACTACCGTCCTAGATCGTTTCAAGGATAGCTATATTATTTATTTTGTTTGGAATATATTTGTTGGAAACATTTAAGTTAGACATCCGATTTCATGAGGCATATAGTGAATATAAAATGTAACATTAAAAAACAATTGGTAGCAATTTAAAAGAGATGAAATCGTTTTTTTTGTAAAATCTAATTAATCAACTTATCGGTTCAATCCTATTCGAAATGACTATTATATTTCAAACTTATCGCAGCGAAATAAATTAGTTACTTATTTGCAATGTGGCGTTAACACTTCAAATAATTAGGAATTATAAAAAAACTTTATTTAACAATAATTAAAGGTTGTTTGATGACAAAGAAATCAAGAAACTTTACAAAAAACTAAATCACAACCTATCTCAATTCTTGCTTTGGCCAGATCCGCAATCCGTCCTTTCCCTTCGCTGCGTCAGCTAATTAGCGATAATTGTATTACAATAATGACTAAATGTTTACAACATTTTAAATCATCATCATCTTCAAGAAATAAATTATATAATTTATTTAATTTATCATACATATGCATAGAGTTTTCGTCTTTAAATCACTGTTTTATACAAAATATTTAGAATGTAATATAGAATACGAGTGAGGCGGTGTTTTTATTTTGATTTAAAAAAAAGGATCGAATATTGTTCATCTCACCTTAGATTTAGAAATATGGATCTATCAAACGAAATTGTCAACTCTTTCATGTTAATCAAACGCTTATTTCTTTTCTTTTTAACATATTTTCATCTCGTTCACTCCTAGCAGAACAGTTCCGAGAGCCTACAATGAAGACGTGACGCCCGGAGACCCGACACGAGGGAGGGACAGTTGCCAGATAGACAAGACAAGACATGACTTAGACTGGCGTTACCTTACCGGACCCTGCAGAAGGACGTCGTGAACTGGAGGTTGGCAGCGCGGCGTCCTCACTCTCCAATGGCCCGCCGGGCAATGAGCTCTCTCTCAGCTGTTCATGCGCCTTCCCGCGCTCGCCAAACGCACTCTTCTCCCAGATTTCTGGCGGGTTGCACTTCTCTCGGCTGCAGGTTGCCATTTCGTCAGAAGCAATAATAATGGCCGAGGTTTTCGCGAGTACCTGGAAGGCCGCAACGTAACGCTTTCGATGATATTTACTCACGTTAAACCTGGCACCACCTGACAGTCTGCGAATTTGGGCAGAGTATGTTACTATGCTAACTACTATACCACACGTGACCCGCTTATTTAGAAGTTTTTGGTGGTGATAACACAGGGTTGCATTTTTACCGAACTCTTTAGGTTTTGTTTACTTTATCTTGCACACGTCCTGGTATTACAGCCTTTCTCTACTTTCATTCCGACCCCGAGAGATGAGGTTAGATTCGGTTGGTCCAGGTGAAACCAATTCACATCACCGATTCTCTTTTTTCTAGAAAATTAAAACATTTTATCAGATCGTGTTTAGAGTTACTAGATAACAACATATACCTTTATATACAACCACCTTAGAATAGAATAAAATAGAAATTGTATTTGTCTTTGGGGGCTTCTCCATACAAATAGAGCCCAGCTTGGCTATAAATGACAATATTATGATTTTAACAATTTATGTACATATCATTTCAAAATGAAAATAAAAATAAAATTTACTAGCACATTCTGGTTTTCAAAACAAAAATAACAGATTAAAGGATAAACAATTACTGGTGATGGAAACAATAATGTTACGGTCGCCGACAGGAGGACGGAAGCAAGGGATTAGCGGCTTAAATCCGTCGGCGGGGAAGTTAAAATAGAATTAGGACCTTCTCACCATAGTAGATCCGCCTCTGCTTTGTCGGAAAGAGATTAAGAAGATTCTAGAACACGGAGGAGTGGAGACTGTTCTAGAATGTTCGGCCTTGCCTATTTAAATATCTTCCTCGCCTCGAGCGGGTCAGTCTTAGTCTGAGAGTGGACCAGGAGGCACTGCGATGATCTCGTAATAAGTGAGTGTCAGTGTTATAAACTAGTCAGTGTTGAACCGGCCAGTGTAATAAGTGTATCAGTGAACTGTGACAGTCTCGCGAGCGTAATAAACTGTTTCTGTTTGTTACTGTGTGTCAGTTTGTCATACTTGGAGAATCTTACGGTCGGTGGACTAGTGTAGTGTTAATTATTAGTTATAAATTTTAGTGCAATTTTATAATATTCATAGAAACTATTGTAACTAGTTAAGCTATCTAGAATTAGTAATATCTTATGTTATTGTAATAATTAAATAGGAGTTAGGCCTAGATAATAAATATTTAGAATATTGTTATTATAAATTTATATTAGTTTAATAATTTAATTGTTAATAGTTTAATTGTATCCTTTTTATCATTTTGTTAATAAATATTAGTATCTTTAATTTAGCAGTAGTTTAATTCATTTTAATACCCAGTAGCCCGTAACAATAAAAATAAATAAACAAAATATCCCTTTAAAGATAAACTAAAAACAAAAACTTAATAGAAAATGTTCTACGATAAACAATTTATAACTTTTTGAACTACCATCATGTAATAATGCACTTTATGTAACTTATCTACAATGTCGATATTGAGTATAGCTTGGATACTTTGGTTATCAGAAGATTCTCAGATGAATTTTGAAGAAATTGTTATCTATATTCATTGTGTGCTGGGCAGTGAAGGAGAATCTGATGTAGACTATTGTAGATAAATTGAGTGCATGATATACAGGTTTCTTGTGACTTGAACAAAAAAATTGTGTTTTTCCCATAGATTCTGATATGTTCTGGATTAGCAACTCTTAATTGGCTGACACATTTCAATTTCTTTATATGAACTTTGAATGTGAGCTACATTTCATGGTCGGGAGCATTGTAACTGCATAGAATTCTATATAAAGGGTAGTCAGTTGAATTTAGAGTCCTTTGAATGTCGGCTGAGAAATATTGGTTACGCGCTTTTTCCAGTATGTCGTCTTTGTATCGAAGAAGTCCGTTTGTATGGTGAACAGTAAGATCTTCTGCAAAGGCATTTTGCTCGGCTATTGCTCTAAATTGGGACACCCAAATGAAGTCTATGCCAGGCTTATCCTTGCCTAATGATTTAAGTCTGTTAAAACAAAGTTTTGGGGGTCGCTCTTCTGGCATAAACTCGAGTTTGGACCATAGATTTGTCATCTTTTTTATCACTTTCATACTTAATGGTCCTTTTCCTGTTTCGAGACGGACTATATAGTTTGGGGTATTCCTGGGCCAACCAAATAGGCGCGTTAATCGTTTCGAATGCCTCAATTTAATTGAGGCTCCATACTTGAGAAGCCTAAAGCAATGTTGATGAAACCATTGAGTGAAATAAAGCTTTTTTGTTTCACAAGAGTCTTTTTCCCTTTTTTTCAGTATGTCTATGACTCTTGCAGATGCCACTAATGACTTCTGAGTCAAGTGTTCACATGCTTATTTAAATTTTTCGGATGATGTGAAGAGAACTCCCAAATAAGTATACCTAGATTTATGAAAGACAAGAGTTTTGGATTTTTTTACATTTAATGTTAGAAAATTGTTACTGCAATACTCCTGTAACATTTTTATGTTCTTCTGTGCTCCATGCCAACGATTACTTAATAAGATGACATCATCAGCTAGAAGGAGCATAGTCACATCGTGTGAGGTATCTATGCTTACACCTGCTGCTCCTTTGTCATGGAGGAATTGTTCTATGTCGGAGATAAATAGAAAAAACAAGGTTGGGCTCAGAATTTCGCCTTGTAAAAGTCCCAAGGCGGTGTCAGTATCATCCGAAAGTTGTTCATTAACTGAAATTTGCGTTGATGCATTGTCGTACAGCATTTTAGTAATTTTGACAATTTTTCCTCCGATTCCTAGAGTAATGGAGAAAGCTCCAAAGGAGTCCGTGAAGAGGTCAGTGAACGTGGCATAAGATATCTTCCTAATGCAACCTCTTCCGTTTCCGAATCCTGCTTGCTCTTCGGGTATTAGATTCTGAGAGCCCGCCCATAGCATTATTCTCCTCGCAATGATGCCGGTAAGTAATTATTTACAACCACCTTATCTATTTTATTTAGCGGAATCTTATAGAAATGTCTAGTAGCTATAAAATTCGAAATCATTCGAATTATTAAGAGCTATTGGTTTAGACTTATATCCTGTCAAATATCTTTAAGGCTATGGCCTCAAGTATATCAAACAAAGTAGTAATGATACCAGTGAATACGAAATTTTCAGTTGAACTAAAAGAAGCTATCACGATTTTCGCCGGATAGCAATGGTGCGCTGCCTTACTCGATATGACGGCGAAGTGATAGACACTCCAACTGTACCCAAATTGTTATTATTTCTTTCCTGTGCTCTTTAGTTTATCACTGTATTTGTATTATATTTATATATTTGTATTGTAATTCATTTGCATTTTAGACCGGAATACATGACTTTTTGGGGAAATTGAGAGAGAGAAGAAAACACTTTATTGAAGCATTACAATCTGCCTGTTGTGGGCAATAAGTAATGGGGCTATGTAGCTTACAATCATTCCATAAAAAAATCAATGATATAAACGAAATAAATATATAACAGCGAAAAAATATATACAAAAATAAAGTAAAAAAAAATAAAATATATATATATATATATAATAAAAAAAATATAATAATAATAAATAAAACATAAAAGAAATATACTTTACACATTCATACTCTATTTACAATTTGCCTGGGGTCCCCGAACTGAGCTTCTTCCTCATGAATGAGGGCAAAGCAGGAGTCCGAGAGGCCACAGCCCCCTTTCCCAGCCGCGTCACTGGCATTAAACGCCAATGGAAGCTGGTTAAGGGCGCTTCACACTCACACAGGTCGTGAGTGGAGAATCTGGCCAGTGCCAGTACTCCAAATAACATTATTATATCAGGTCTCGAGGTTTGGGGAAATTAATATAATATTTCTGTTTGCAAGCGTTTACGCAGAAATATTGTCAAACATATTGAGATTCAATTCAAGATTGTACTTTCAAATGTTCAACTTTAGAATCCAGAGCACCTAAAGCCCCCTAGCACTTGCCTGCTAATACTGGTTTACATTCGAGTAAAGATATATTATCAGTGATCCTATTAGCGTAACTTGATCAAGTGCTGCCGGACACTGATTGAGCCTGCTGCTAACCTCATCGTCCTCTCTAGCCTACTTACCTCTTGGATTGTTCGAGTGTCTCCTTTGGACAGCTTTTCTTCTAACGTCCTTTTCGTAGCAAGCTTTCACTTTGCATGAGATTAGCCATTTTGGGGCCTTTGTAAGAGGCAGTTACTTCCTTCCTCGCCATCAATTAATATGGTTTATTTTTATTAATGTCATCTACATTAACAAACGATATTGTTAAATAAAAATTAATTTAGACACTAAAATTAGTAAACACTTTATCTTATTAGCGTTTTGTCTTTGATTGAGATTTTTTATATTGAAAAGGTTGAAAAGCATGAATATCTGTTTGAACTTCACTTTTTTTTTCTCCGAAATTTCAGAAAGTGTATAAAATGCTTAAAATTTACTAAACTAAATTATTAATTTTTTATTGTTGGATATTATAATAACTATTAGACCCCAGAGAGAGAGAGAGAGAGAGAGAAGAAAACACTTTATTGAAGCATTACAATCTGTCTGTTGAGGGCAATAAGTAATGGTGCTATGTAGCTTTCAATCATTCCATAAAAAATCAATGATATAAACGAAATAAATGCTTAAATAAATATATAAAAGCGAAAAAATATATACAAAAATAAAGTAAAAAAAAATATATATATATATAATAAAAAAAAATAATAATAATAAATAAAACATAAAGGAAATATACTGTACACATTCATACTCTATTTACAATTTGCCTGGGGTCCCCGACCTGAGCTTCTTCCTCATGAATGAGGGCAAAGCAGGAGTCCGGGAGGGCCCAGCACCCTTTCCCAGCCGCGTCACTGGCATTAAACGCCAATGGAAGCTGGTTAAGGGCGCTTCACACACACACAGGTCGTGAGTGGAGAATCTGGCCAGTGCCAGTACTCCAAATAGCATTATTATAACAAGTCTCGAGGCCATTGCCGGTTTATTAGACCCCATTAAACTGAAAATGGAACTCAAATTTACAGTGGCGTTTCATTTTGAGAAGTAGCAGAACACTTTATCGGTGGATAGAAAATTTCTTCTAGTCCATTTCACTTATTAATTAGAGAAGATAATTTCGATAACTTTTGAGATAAGAAGTTAGGTAGATATATTTTCTTGAGACCATGTTTTCGATTCCAATTATAAGATCAGTTTATAAAAAAGGGGCAAGCTCAGCATTATCCCTAAAATAAATCTGAGCATTATCTTAAATCTTAAATCTGGGATAAATAAGACAGATATTAGCTAAGACAAAAGTCCATTTTATGGGACCTTTATTTTTATCAATCCGCCTCTCAATCTGTTGAGAACTTCTTTGTGAATTCCGCTGCGCACGAATTGCAGAGATAAGCGAGGGCAAACAAGCAGACAAGCAACTTGTGCGAATTTCGTTGTACTTTGGTAATTTCGTTTTGTGGTTTACTTCGTTGTACGCGCTCTTCCTAATTTAGTTCTATTCTTTCAACATACGTATTAACCACACCTGACAAAGTCGGATAAAACTTATTTCAAATTTTCAAGCAAATGACCCAAATATTTTTAGCGTTGTTTATTAAAATTAAACTTAGCTGGTTTTATTTTAAATACTTTCTATATTATTCCCTCAAATAAAAATTTCAAGGGTTGTAAGTATTCTTGAAGTGTTTTGAAAAAATCAAAACATTATCAATATAATTAATGCAAAAATTATCTAAACCATATTTTCTAATTGCACTAGTCTGCATACTTTGAACTACAGCAGGTGAGTTGTAATCAGTAGGAAGCACCTTCCATTGCCCCTCTCTGAGATACGAGTACAACACCATCTTTCTTGCGGTCCTTTATTCGAACAGGTAAGCTCATCAAATATATCAAACATATTAACATGTTATAGACCAAAATGACGCATTTATTTCTAATGTATTTTTTCCTTCTATGTACAATTTCATCATTCTTTCAATGATTTAAACTCATTTAGAAATTCTGGAAATATAAATTACTAGCTTTTGCCTGCGGCTTCGCTCGCATAGAATTTGGACTACCACATAAAGTTTCTTGACAGTGTTTTTTAACAATAATTTAAAATAATAAATAATTTAATTTTTTTCACTATAGGTTACTCGTACAAAATTTCAGATGTCTAACTTAAAAACTGACGGATTCCATACAACCTTTGAACCCTTATTATAATAAGGGTGGAATTATCCAAACTTCTTTCTTAAATCGTACAAAGGACCTATCTGCAAATTTCAAGATGCTAAATTCCTGATTTGCCTTTATTTATGTACTATAATGGATTCTCCACAGTTCCTATAAAACTGTTCGGGGGGGGGGTGGCGCCTGCCCCCGTGCGCCCCCCTAAATCCGCGCTTGCTATAGCCCATGTGTTATTCTGATGTATAGCCTATATTACTGTAAAGTTTCATCCAAATCCGTTCAGTAGTTTTTGCGTGAAAGAGAGACAAACATACAAACTTTCACATTTATAATGTTAGTAAGATTAGTAGGATATCAAAACAAATAGTTTCACTCTTGTTCTTTCTGATATTTTAACAACTATGATCATGTTATTTTCCTTTAATTATGTACTATAATGGATTCTCCACAGTTCCTATAAAACTGTTTGGGGAGGGGGGTGGGACACCTGCCCTCGTGCGCCCCCCCTAAATCCGCGCTTGCTATAGCCCATGTGTTATTCTGATGTATAACCTATATTACTGTAAAGTTTCATCCAAATCCGTTCAGTAGTTTTTGCGTGAAAGAGAGACAAACATACAAACTTTCACATTTATAATATTAGTAAGATTAGTAGGATATCAAAACAAATAGTTTCACTGTTGTTCTTTCTGATATTTTAACAAATATGATCATGTTATTTTCCTTTAATTATGTACTATAATGGATTCTCCACAGTTCCTATAAAACTGTCAGGGGGTGGGTACCTGCCCCCGTGCGCCCCCCTAAATCCGCGCTTGCTATAGCCCATGTGTTATTCTGATGTATAACCTATATTACTGTAAAGTTTAATCCAAATCCGTTCAGTAGTTTTTGCGTGAAAGAGAGACAAACATACAAACTTTCACATTTATAATATTAGTAAGATGGCAATAAATATTCTGAAACATTTTTATAATGTAAATATTCTCAGCAAACCTCTTCTTCTTTAGGCCATACTTTCAGCTTTACATCTACTACATCATAATTTATTCTGTGTTTAATGTTTTAATTTTCATCTTCTGTGAATTTGAATTCTTTTATATGTATAAAGATTACTACTATCTTTCATAATCCTTAATTGTATGGTAAAGATGATAATATTTTTTTCATATTTTAGTATTCATGTTTCGTAACCAACGGTATTATTCTCGTCGAATGTTGAAAAATAACTAGCTTTTAAGCACCCCAATATTTATTCTTGATTGATGTTTCCACATTTATTTCGTATTTCGTACCCAATCATTTGTGTATGCTTTTATCATCAATATTTCGATGAATAATAATAAATCTATATATATAATAAATCTATAATCTATAGCTATAACCGGTCACTCTGGATTATAGTATTGATACTATTGTATGTTCTAGGATCTGTAATATTAATTTATATAATGGTATTTTGTATATGTAAATACAAATGAACTCCTATCCACTCTACTCACTTTTATTATATGGCATTAATCCATTATTTTCGGCGAAATCAATACTAAAACAAAAGAACCAATTAATGAATGCTAGGATTGTTTTAGTTAGGAGGCCCTCTGGAAGAAAAAGCCCGGCCAGATTTAGGAGGCCACTATGTAGAGCTTACATCAGAATGCTTTCACCTCGCTGGGATCGCAGAACTGCCGAAATAGAGAACAAAATGTGAGCCCCCTCAGTGGAGCGATTCAGTTCTCCAGCTAGTGATGTTGTCTGAGCTAAGGAAATTATTTACATACTTTACTTAATATCATTCTCTCAGAGAACAATATTAATACTTTTCCCAGGAAAGGCCCTTCTACGAATTGACAATAAACGGTGCCCTTTAAAACGACACTTTATAAAATAATAAAAAGATAGAGAAATAACCCAGTATTCCTCTTCCTATATATCCCCTATATTCCTCTTCCTATATATCCCCTATATTCCTCTCCCTATATATCCCCTAAATTCCTCTTCGTATATATCCCCTATATTCCTCTCCCTATATATCCCCTATATTCCTCTTCCTATATATCCCCTATATTCCTCTTCCTATATATACCCTATATTCCTCTTCCTGTATATCCCCTATATTCTTCTTCCTGTATATCCCCTATATTCCTCTCCCTATATATCCCCTAAATTCCTCTTCGTATATATCCCCTATATTCCTCTCCCTATATATCCCCTATATTCCTCTTCCTATATATCCCCTATATTCCTCTTCCTATATATACCCTATATTCCTCTTCCTGTATATCCCCTATATTCTTCTTCCTGTATATCCCCTATATTCCTTTTCCTGTATATATCCCCTATATTCCTCTTCCTATATATCCCCTATATTCCTCTTCCTATACATCTCCTATATTCCTCTTCCTATATATCCCATATATTCCTCTTCCTATATATCCCCTATATTCCTCTTCCTATATATCCCCTATATTCCTCTTCCTATACATCCCCTATTTTTCTCTTCCTATACATCCCCTAAATTCCTCTTCCTATATATCCCCTATATTCCTCTTCCTATACATCTCCTATATTCCTCTTCCTATATATCCCCTATATTCCTCTTCCTATATATCCCCTATATTCCTCTTCCTATATATTCCCTATATTCCTCTTCTTATACATCCCCTATATTCCTCTTCCTATACATCCCCTAAATTCCTCTTCCTATACATCCCCTATATTCCTCTTCCTATACATCTCCTATATTCCTCTTCCTATATATCCCCTATATTCCTCTTCCTATATATCCCCTATATTCCTCTTCCTATATATCCCCTATATTCCTCTTCCTATATATCCCCTATATTCTTCTTTCTATATATCCCCTAAATTCCTCTTCCTATATATCCCCTATATTCCTCTTCCTATATATCCCCTATATTCCTCTTTCTATATATCCCCTAAATTCCTCTTCCTATATATCCCCTATATTCCTCTCCCTATATATCCCCTATATTCGTCTCCCTATATAACCCCTATATTCCTCTTCCTATATATTCCCTATATTCCTCTTCCTATACATCCCCTATATTCCTCTTCCTATACATCTCCTATATTCCTCTTCCTATATATCCCATAAATTCCTCTTCCTATATATCCCCTATATTCCTCTTCCTATATATCCCCTATATTCCTCTTCCTATATATTCCCTATATTCCTCTTCTTATACATCCCCTATATTCCTCTACCTATATATCCCCTATATTCCTCTTCCTATATATCCCCTATATTCCTCTTCCTATATATCCCCTATATTCCTGTATCCTATGTTTATTTTTTAGTTTAATACCCTTATTCAAAACTTCTAATTTATAATATAATAATAGCTCTCTAAACTATGACAGGCGATAGAATAAGCCTTATATTATCTGCGTCCAGTTTATTTATAAACACTATGAGAGTTTTCGAAATTATTTAAGTAGAAAAAATAAATCTAATGAGTCATAGTAAAGGTTAATTTTTTATTTTTATTTTATCGACAGCAGATCACTAACGCGGAAGGAACTACAAACAATCCAAACCGGCCCCAGAAGGCACCCGACCTATTGTGGAGCAAGTCTCTGGCGCGGGCTGATAGGCGTTCCCATTGTGCTCTCAGCCTGTGCTTGGGCTATTGGTCTCTACATCCCTGCATTGCTAGGACTCGCTTCACAAATATTTTAATCCCAAATCTTATTTTCTAACCTTTCGGTCCGGACGGGGGAGAGTTAAGGAACGTTATTTAGATCCTTTACTTAAGTTTTTAAGGCGGCCTTCCGGCATTCCAAGCAGGAAAAACCTAAAGGAAAGGTTCGATAATTAATCACAGTGATAGTATTATTACTAAATGCAGCTATTTACAAAATTCAGTAGCCGGGCTCCAGGTCTTATTTTAGTCATCGGTGTTGCTTTGATAAAATGTTAAAATAATGTAAATATCGAAATATTTGGAAATTTTATTTTAATAGGATTTTTTTTTTATTTCAGTATTTAAGCCCTATAAAATATAAACCCTGCCTTGAGAAGTTAAAGAGGCGGAGAAAAGACTGCACATAGCTAGGATTGAATGAACATTTGGGAGTAGAAAGAAAGGGGTGGAGGGAGAATGAGTAGGGGTGTAGGGAATTGAAGGAAGGGTTGAAGGGAGGGGAAGGAGGGGTTGGAGGGTGGGAAAAGATGGGTTTGAGAGAGAGGGGAGGGAGATTTGTGGAAGGAGGGGTTGGAGGGAAGAGAAGGAGAGGGGTGAGAGGGAAAGGAAGAGGGTTGTAGACGGAGAGGGGTGAGCAGGTTTGGAGAGATGTGGAAGGGATTGGTATGAGGGGTGAGAGGGGTGAGAGGGGTGGGGAGGAAAGAATTGGGCGGAAGGAGGGGAAGGAAAGGGATGGTGGGGGGGGGGAGGGAGTGATGGAAGGCGGAGAAGTAGCGATGAGATGGTATCATTGGCCCAAGGTGGCCTTTGATGATCAAGTAGGCTTACCTGTGCCTCGCAAGTTGAGCTGCTAATTGGTTCAACCACCTGATGATTGCCGGGTTTAAAACTTTCAACTTATCTAAAGCCTGTATCATAATGAACTTAAGGCAGGCGATTAGCACTCACCACTGCCTTGTTATATAAGTTTCAACTCTCATGACAGTCCTTGATAATTTTAGCTAAAGGCAGGCATTAAAAGTATAACTGAATTCAATAGAACATTTAATTTAATTTAATTTTTAAATAAGAGATGTGATTATCTCGCCAATTGAAGGAAGATAATTGGCCTAGAACATGATATACTCATCAACAACTGCACGTTGACTTGTTAACATTGAGGAAGATGGTGATCATATTGAGCACTGTATCATACAACGATTGGCGGTAGTCCCCTACAATAGATATTAAGAACTTGTAGTGTTCTTTGAAACTGTAGTGTAAAAAAACATTACACTATGTTATGCAATTAATATCAAATGTTTAGTTCGACAAGTACAATCAGTGATCTATTATTTAATGAACATAGAATATTGAATCTCTTCTAAACGAAACTGTTTCTGCTACTTGGCCCTGATGTATAAGGCAATGTAATGTTAAGGCATGTAATGTTAAAGCATCTGTGTAGATAGATCGATTGTAGTGAAATGTTTACAATGACTGAAGGATATGCTTGAACAACCCATTCTATTTAAAAGCTTTCAGAAATGTTTTAGATTCGTCGCCATTATAATACTGCTTGCACTGTTTTCGTGCTGAATTATTGCTTATCTACCACTATTATTGACTACTGCGAAATGAATTTGCGTTAATTTCAAAAGCAGCTAAATAGAAAAATTGTATCTTATAAGTTGTAACAAGTGGAAACTTCTTTAGCCGCGACTTATGGTACGGGAGACATTTGTAGGTTTGCCTCAGGAACATGGGCGAAACTAGCGACACCTAGCCGGCCAGTGCATGAGTTATACAATTTCTTTAATAAACATTATTTTGTCAATTGATACTAATAATCAGCTAAAGGATCAAGAACTGGTTGGACTTTTCGGTTCCCCTAAAATATTATATTTGTTATAGTTAAATGACTTGGTTGATGAAATGATTGAAAGTACAAGTGATCTATTTATTGTTGCACTAATGAAATGAAAATAAAATCTGTGTATATATAAATATTTTGTTAATGTTATAAATGTTTTCATTTTTATTCTTACTTATTTTTATAACATTTATATTTATGTTATGTTCTTTTTAAAGTAAATATTGTATGCAAGCACATCGATTATTACACCGAGCACTCACATGATAAATTGCAGCTAAACATTATTCTGATGATATTTGGTGCACTGCATCTATGATTCGGTCTCTCAATTGCAATATTTTCTTGAGCATTTCATATGATATTAGTGTGTGGATTTTACGTGGAGTAGTAGTACCTTGGCCACCCAGATCACCTGATATGACACCCATGGATTTCTTCGTATGGGGAACCTTGAAACAGAAAGTTTATTCGGTGTCAATCAACTCAAGAGAGCAATTAAGAGACCGAATCATAGATGCAGTGAACCAAATATCATCAGAACAATGTTTAGCTGCAATTTATCAAGTGAGTGCTAGATTTAATGCTTCCATTGGTGCAAGAGGACAACATTTTGAGCAATATTTACATTAAAAAGAACATAACATAAATATAAAAATGAAAACTTGTTTTGTTTCTTTTTTTGCGATTTTCTCTAAAACTAAGCAAAAACGAGCAAATCTCTAAAGGACTTTTTGTCTTAGTTTTTCGGTCTCCTATAAGTTCTTGAAGTTTTGCCATTCAAATTCGGGAAACCCTGTATAATTATTGTTCAGAGTGTCAATATATGTGAAAACCAGACTGGTGTTAATAATTTAAATTTAAAATTTAAATGATTCATACTATATTTGGTTTTGGAATTCAATAAAAAAAAAAGTTTTTTTTTGTATTACTAAGTCGTCAGATTTTACTTCTGTCGGCTCATGACTACCTCTTGTTGTACAAGTTGTTGTGGCCAGTTCTAGTTCAGTTGTTCTATGAAAATATGAAATGTCCGGCCCGGTTGACAGGCCAAGGTAGCGGACAGCCGCAGGTGGACCGGATTAGCCGTGAATAAGTTAGTGTTCCCATCGCATCCTACTTCACTTTAGCCATCTGTATTCTTCGAGCAGAATAGTTCCTGGTGGAGGAGGATAAATAGCTGGATAAAATTGGGTTTATAGATTCTCCACCTAAGCCCAAATAAAGTTGAGGACATAAACATTTTTATCTATGCCCAGGTAAGTTCAATGAATCCAACGGCTATTGAATTCAATTTAGAAATGATCCTTTGTGTGAGGTAATGGCACATCAATACTTAAGTGCTATAATTAAAGTCTATCAATTTCTCTAACCAAAATATAGACAGGAAAAATCACACAATATTGTCATATGAAATGCTCACAAAAATATTGCCGCAGTGTAAAGCAGTCAGCAAACATAAATCTTATTTGAACTAAAATTGGTAACGAATCGCCTACATCAAAAGGGCAATCTTCGCATCTTCGAAATCAGCTATTGTTATTAAATTTGGCTATAGAAACACTTTTAATTCAATATTCCTCGCCGAGTCTGTTCCTCGAACTAAGGAAGAATTGAATTGCTAATTGGCAGTAAGCAGTTGCCGTAACGCGATAGCTCGAAACTCGAAACTGCGTTGATAGGCTTTTCACCTGTTGCCTCAACTGATATTGCCTCGACACCTGACCGCAATGCAATAAAGCTGCCTTCACCATATTTTGTTAACCTAACAATTAAAGTCATCTTCATCTAAACCACAATGCCGATTATTTGGATAATGTTTATTTTGAACTCCTATGTAATAAGAGAATGGACTAAATGAAGATTTGAAAAAGACCGAGTAATTTCCACATGAGAATTTCAGTATATATATATTTTATTTTTTTTTTTTTTTGAAGAGAAAATATTAAGTCTTGGCCTGATTTCCAACCCGGGTTGCTCGCCTCTCTAGTAGACGTAAGTCAACGAGATCCCGATTAAAGTAATGTTCAATGATCTTACTTCCCCGTGTATACCTCTAAGAATTGCGAGATCACAGGGATATAGGATCAGTGAAGAGAATGGATTTGTCTGGCTTGGATGCGTGCCTTGGTAGCTCAGTGGTTAGAGCACCGCGCTAGAAACGCGGGCGACCCCCGGGGATCGAAGCCCGGCCAAGACTTAATCATTTCTCTTAAAAAATAAAATAAATTTAAATAATCAAAAGAAACAATAAATGTAAAGCAGTACGTAAATGTGTGTATGTATATATATATATATATATATATATATGAAGAGAATTAAGAAAACTTCCGTATATTAACGAGGCAGTTTTCTTTACACACACACACACACACACACACACACATATATATATATATATATATATATATATATATATATATATATATATATATATATATATATATATAAGAGAGAGAGAGAGAGAGAGAGAGAGAGAGAGAGAGAAAATATCGAGCCTGGAATATCGATTAGGTTTAGGTGGATTATTTATGGACACTCAACGTCTAAGGTCACCTGTTGCTAATTGAAATTCAATTATTGTTTTAAAATTTGTGTCATTATCACCCAGCATCGTTTGAATTTTTCTTTCCATTCCTAAGCTTCTAAAATAGCTTTCATGTTGTGTGCACTATCGATTCTCAGTCTTGTAATAACGACTTCATCTTTTCTGCACATGCTGTGGGAGCTTTTCCAGGCGTTGGTTTTTCTTTTAATGCATTTTAGTTTATTTGATTCGTCGGCGGAGTGCCAAAGTCGTTTCCAAATCGCCAGAGCTTGCTGTTTCAAAAGGCTGCATACATCTCTTGTGTTTGCGCTTGTAATTTCTATCGCTGATAATACTGCTTCTTTTGCCACTCGATCTGCCACTTCATTTCCTTTAATGCCTACCTGTAATGGTAGCCAGGCAATAACTAAATTCTTTCTTATCATCGAGGAGTAGACTTGAGCTTTCTTAATGATAGGATTTTTGGAGTATATGTTTGTTAACGCCATTGTTGCGGAAAGAGAGTTCGTACATAAAACAAAATCTTTTTCTTCTCACTGCATAATACTGTACAGTGCTGAAGTAATGGCATTCAATTTCGCAGGCAAAACCTGGAATATCGATATTATCGACCACTACCTATCCAAATTGTAGCCGATAAAAGGTTGAAGTTTACACTTCTATATATATGTATCTATATCTATCTATCTATATATATATATATATATATATATATATATATATAAATATATATGCAAAAATATATTATTCTCATTTTTATTACTATACTTTATTTGGAAAATGTAGAACGCATACGAAATTCCGAAAAGAATTCAGCCTGCTGCTTTTGGTCAACCTCGCCCTGTGCCCGGAGCGTCGGCCCAGCCCTTTCTCCTTGATGTGCCCAGCTCTTCACACTTGTCTGTTCATCCTCTCTCGATGTAAAGGTTGGAAACGCCAATGCTGTCTAAAAGGCAACCATAAAAACCATAAAAATAATAAAAGTCCGATGACGATCACCCGTGGCTTCTTGCCCTGTTCCATGGCTGCTTCTTTGTTCTTCCTTGCTTCGTCGCCTGTCTGTTCAAGCCATCATTACCTTAACTTGATATTGCCATTGCTTATCATAAACCTAATCCCGTTTCATAGCTCGAGTGTCTCAACTTAAAATGGAGCTCTATTGAATCACGTAACAGGAAGCATTATCCACCCATCCTCGCCGAAGAATACATCACCTAGTCTTCCCTGGAGGAGGAGCGGAGGGAGGGGATTGGTTAAGGTATGCAAATGGGAGCAACCCGAAGATGAGATCCATCAATGAGATCATCGAGCTCTGCCGGGGGGATCGGCCCTGTTTTACATCGATATTGCCCCCCCCCCCTCCTGCCCCGATATTGCCCCTCTTCCATCCTCGGCAGGTTTTCGTCCTGGCATTAAATATTTAATGGACGAGGTGGAGCTGGATGGCCGACCATCTCGCGGCTCATCCATCGCTCTTGGAATAAATCTCTTTGAATAATTCAGATTATCCCTTTCAATTCAATGCCGGGATTCTCGTCCTCAATATTTCCACGTTTAGAGAAACTTCAACATTGTTTCATCCAGATAGGAAGAGATACGAAAAATGAAGATAATCGAAATCCGAAATCTCTTTAATCAAGCATGTGCCGATAATTGAAGAACTCGGAAACAGGAAATCTCACAAATGTTAATGCAATTGTTTCTTCAAGAAGCAGATGCCTATAATCTCTGTCCACAAGTCTCTCTTTAAGGATTACAGGCCAAACCTAACTCTACGAGATCACTTTCAAGTGATCCTCCCACTTACGTCATGACCAACCACTGGGACATTTACCTGTGGACAGTGGACATGTATCCTATACTCAAGCCCAAAAAGAAATCTTTACGATTCCATCACTTCCATTATGTTGATATAGTCATATCAGTTTCCTTGTGTTCGTAGACCATTTGTACTAATTCTAAAACAGCGCCGTTTTCCAAGTGTATATCTGTTTCGGCTAATATATAAGATAGATTCATTGCTTTTAGTTTTATGATTTCGTGTCTTGATCTTACAAAACCAAAAACAAGAAAAATAACCTGTACCACTACAACCCATGATAAGGCCCTTAGGTTCAGTACGTGGCAGAGAGCGTACTGTCCGAAGTCCGCCAGGTTTCCCCCTATTAAGGGTACCCATTTTATAGATACCCATGGCCTTGAAATTCACCTTGACATTAAAAAATCAATCATTTAGGGTTTAAAATAAGTTTGTTAGATCAACATGTTATACCGCATATGGCGGTCAATGGAGTCACGAAAAATAGCCAGAATTTTTTTTTTTTTTGATAAAATCAAAATAAGTTTCCAAACCGATTAAAACAATTTGTTCAGTCGCGAGTCAACCCAATTTAAATTCCGCGAGCTGCTTCACAGTTGTTGCCTTGGCAACGGGTAGAGAGGACTTTTGTTTTTTCCCCCTCTCGATCGTCTAGTTCTTCACTTCTCTGGACTTCCAATTTCAGACCGCTAGCTCACATGATCTCTCCGCTCTCCTCGACAGAAGCTAACCTCGCCGTTCACCACATGGAGCAAGAACATTGATGATATTCGCCCAAAGCCTAAATCACCTAGCACCACGAGAAGTCTGCCCTTGTTACTACTAGACCGCCTGTTAACCAGATAACTAGGAGCCAAAGAAACGAATCCTTCGCTTCAACATTAGGTATTCACCTTTTCATTTAATTAGTAAGAGGGAGCTCTTCACCGTTCATCACTCCTAAGATAATATTAAATCACCGTTATAATAGACACCGTGTGGCTCTATCGTCCAGTGTTAACATTTTGTTCATATGAATCATCATTTCGAGTTAGAAATTAATATTTATTAATTTCTTTGTATAACATTATTATTAACCATTCCTTTTTTTTTTCTCTTTCTTTGTAAAATTGATAATTTCTGTATTTTCTTTATATGTAAAAATTGCCTAACCTTTTTTAATATATTTAGATTTAATAAAACCACATGTTTCAGTATCTGGCCTAATTTATTTCAACGCCACTAATCTATTCAACTCATATTTAGAATATTTATTTTTTTCTATTCAGTCTAATCACGCGATCAAACACAATTAAAGTAATTACTAAATACCATATGACACTATTTCTGTTTCTGATCGATCTATAGACTTGATGAATGCTTAAGGTTGTTCCTACAGAAGTTACAATTCCGAAGAATGCTGCAGATGATTGAGATTGATTGATTATCCTTTAAGAAGCTTAGCCTCATTCTGTCAACAAAATAAGAAAGCACGTGTCCTTGTTATCATAATATTTTATATTCTGATGCAAATTCAGTGTTTGGTTGATAGAGAAAAACAGAGAGTAAGAAAAGAAAATATACATATCTAATTAAGTTATATTCCGGTTTAACGGACTCCATTCTCTCGCTGCATTGCAAAGAGGCTTCTGGATTATTTGTGTTCCTCTATTCATTTTTAATATGTATATATTCAATTAGCTGTTAATATTTCTTTCTTCCCAAATCAAGTTCAATTTATGAGCAAGAAAACAGTAGTGAGGCTGTGCTATTAGATTTATAAATTTTCCTTGAGAAATAACATGGTTGAGCAATGGCTGATAGCGAGGTGAACGACTTTAAGCTGGATCGGATAAATTTTGAATGAAATGGTCGCATTGATAAGGAGCTGCTATCGTAAAGTTCGGTGACAAGGCTTATCAACAGCAGATAAACCCAGGTAACCTAACCTGATAACCCATCATAGAACTGTCATTAGACTATTTATAAAAAAGATATTATTTTCTATTACTAATACATTAGAGAAATATAAAAGATATAACACGAGAGAACAAAATATATTACATTAAGGGTATTGGGTTCAGTACATGTTAGAGAGTGCACTATTTCCACGACGGCGGTTGCGCAGGAAGGTGATGTATCCTATGTCATGCTCTACCGCTAGGTTTCCCCAAAGGAAATTTTCTTCATCATGAGGCTGGGTGATCCCAGGAGGGTTCCTTGACTAGTAAATATCCCATCATCTTGTGCATACATATTGTCCAGTGGTGGTTTATTTTAAAATCAAATACCGACAAAAACATGGGTCTTATTAGACCGGATGTTACCATATACCTGATTGAATCTATCACACAGATATAAATGTAAATATATAAATACTTTAGAGAGGTTGATTATCGGATTAAACTTTATTAAACTGCCTTCTGTTATTGATTCAACGAGGACCTCTCTAAACTTTCTTTCTCAGAATAGATGGAGTGGTTTAGTGGATATTAAATGGTTCCAGTTCACCTGGATTCCTCCCAATGCGGTGTATTTATTCCAAAGTATTATAATATCATCTCTTAATGTGGTTAAAGTCCATGTTTTCAGGAATTTCTTGAGTTTATCATTCCTTTTTTTTAACTAAAACACAGGCACATGGTAGCTCGCAGGAGACGAGCTTCATGAAATAAACAGAGCAAGGAAGGCAGGGGATTAATAATGTTGAGTGCTCGAGCATCAACTCGCCATTCCTCTGTCGCTATTTCGTAAACCTCTTCTTTCTTTCTACGCCCTATCAATTTTTTAAAATTTTATTTAAAAAATATAAGAACTATTTACTTAGTTGCACCTAAACCAGTGATTAGGTTATATGCAACATTTCATCATATGTAACATTGAATCTCTAACAGTCCACGCGCTAAGAACTCTCCGGAGCTTCAATCTCACCGAAGAGATAAAAAAGAAACCGTTCGGAGTTCGAGGCATATTATTACTACAGCCCCGGTGAATAAGTGGTTAAGCCTAATTTTCTCCAAAATGAGTTTCTTGTACTTAAGTAAGCGGAATCGAGTTGTTTTCGTAGTGAATAAGGGGCTAAGTCAGGCATTGGCTTGAAAAGGAGTTATTGCCTAAATTACAACTCAATTTCAAGTCAAAAACTACGAGAATGATACAATTCCGATTATCTGAAAGCATTTAACTCTCTCTTCGATCCCTCTCTAATCACCTCCGATGTACTATGCCCGGAAACCTTTCGGGTTTTGGCGTGGTCAATCAATTATAAAAGACAAAATTTTACTTCTTAAGGGAAGCATGTAATGTTGAGCACCCCTTGCCATAGATTCAGGAAGGAGATGTGAAATGAATTAATTATTTTAAAAAGCAATAAAATTTAAATGAATCTATCATTTTATTTGCAACTACAAAGCGAAAGAAATCCTAACTACTATGTGAAAGAGGTAATATCATTCATTCCAATTTAAACTAAAATATACAGTTTTTATCAAAGCTTATTGTTCCTGAATATTTTATAGTTTCTTAATAATAAATAATAAAACCCGTACAGATATATAAGTGAAAAAATACAACAGACTGTAGTCTTATTTATTGAACAGAGCTTCAATAATTTCACCTAATTGTGCAGTAAAGTTAGTGATTAATGAAAATATTTATTTATATTATGTTCAATTTGTTGTTTATATGCTAACATATATTAATAATAATAATAATATACATATATTTAAATGATATTAAATAATAATAATAACATAATCGACTCTTTTATACATTGTTATTATCCTTAATGGGATATTAACTTATCAAGAACTTAATTGCGGTAGTGAAACTTTTTGTGTTAGGACTAAGCCGCTGCTATTGAGCCACTTTTTGTCAGTCAATTGAAAAGGCCGGATAAGCCCGAGTAAGGAACTGTTAATTAATTTCTACAATTACTTGGCCGGAGTTGTGAAGCCTCTCTATTATGTTACCTCAGCTAAGTACTTTCTTCAAGACTTCTAATCAAGTTCAGCTACAACTTTCAGTTTAGCGCGGTACTTTAAGCTAAAAGGATTTTTGTAACTTACTAAATAACAAGCGAGCTCATAATTGTGCGAAATTGAAATTATAATCACGGCTATAAGGATATAATGGATTAGATAAACTATTGCCTAATCGTAGCTATACTTTAAGCTGTATAAACAATTATAAATTTTGATACAATAAATTAAAACTGCGAAATGTCCAGAATATTGACATGTAATTGAACATGAAGTTTTAATTACTTTAATTGTTTTTTACAGAGATCGATAATTATATTGAGTGTACTGATATGCTAGCCTTGATGATATGTGTAAACTTATAAAAAACAGCATTTTAGAGTCAGCTACAATAGTCTGGATAATCAAGAAAGACAAACGTACATTGTGGTGGAATGAAGAACTGGGGGCACAGATAAGGGAAAATAAGACAGCCTGGAAGGATTACTGCCGGGAAAAGACTCCTGAAAATGGCAGGCATATGTGATGGTCAGGAACCGGACGAAGGGAGCTCTAAAGGAGGATAAGTGGAAATCCTGGGAAAGCTTAACCAGGACAATGGTGAAGACATAAAGCTCTTTTGGAGTAAAATAAAATCACTAAGGGGCCGTAAATGTAAAGAAATCAGGAATATTTAAAATGTGGAAGGTGAAACGGTCACAGATTATTAAGGCATTCTGGGGGTCTGGAGAAAACATTAAGAGAGACAATTCAGTGATGAGTTCCTGAATCATATGAATAACCAAGGTGGATAATGGAATGAGACAGAGTTCGGTGATAGAGAAGGAGGAGGTGGAACAGGCTATCGAAAGGATGAAAATGGGGAAAGCTCCAGGACGGAGTAACATAGTGGAGTTTGTAAAGTATGGAGGCGTGGAACTAGTCAGGTCTCTTCAGATGCTTTTTCAAAATGCTTGGGAGAAGAAGAGGGAACCAAAATAATGGGAATACAGTATTATAATCCCCATACACAAAAAGGGTGGCCAGACTGAGTGTTCAAATTATAGACCCTTATGTCTCTCTCCAGTTATCTACAAACTTTATACGTCCATTTTAAGTATATAGTTAGTAGTTAGAAAGTAAATTAAGAACTATAGTCGAGCCGCACATCGGAGAGGAACAGGCCGGCTTCTACTATGGTCTTTTCTTGCCTGTTTTTAAGATGGCACGGGGTTTTCAAGTTCGTGAGGTTCAGTCAAGTAATACGAAGCTATATTTTTGCAATGTTTTGAGATTGTACCATTCTCATATATTACAATGGAAACAGGCTTTCGGCTAATTCACATCAATTATAAACAAACTAACTTTGACGGGATACTCATAAAACACTCACCGGTAGCCAAAATAATTGTGATACCATCACCACAATCAAAAACTTTGCTTTTATTTAGTGTAACCACTGAATTATTTAGTACAACCAAAGAGCCAAAACTAGTATTATTTAGAGCAAAAGCCGAATTTATTCTGTATATATTACTTTGTAACATCGGAAGAATATCTGAAACAAAGAGAGCGCTAATACAAATTCTGCTACACTTTATGATAAAACCCTTCAATGATAAAATTAAAAAAATATATAAGGTTAACTAATTATAAAACATTGCCTGTTGGTTCAAATTGAGAATCTAAATAATTAAAAAAATAATAATTTGGTTATCCTGGATAAATGTATCGACCTACTTTCCTGTATCTATATCAACAGATCAAATTTAGTAAAACAACAAAGAATACAACAAATAATAAGTTAACTAATTAATACACATTACCTGTCGGTTCGGATTGTGAATGTAACCTAGTGAATGTAACCTAGTGAATGTAACCTAGTCTAGAAAAAGTTATAATAATTTGATTTCCCTGGCTAATTGCATCCAGTTATTTTTCTATATCTATATCAACCGATCTAATTCAGTAAAAAGTTAACTAATTAAGAAACATTACCAGTTCGGATTGTGAATCTAAACTATTTCCGAATCCACACAAAGTTTTAATAAAATCGGTCCAGTGTTTATCAATGATCAATAAAATAATTTAACTTTATAGTCTTCGGATTTAAATGCTTGCACAGGACAATTAATATATCAAGCACATTATTCTCATTTGATGAATCCCAAAACCATTATTTAGATAACGTAACTTTTGAACTATTTTATGCAATTAGTTATTATTCATTTAACGGTAATGATAACAACGTTTTCAAACAATATTTTCTAAATCTAGATGACTTAATTTATAATGGTTTCTGTAACAGTAAATGTTTCTTAGTAATCTCAGAATTATTCAAAGCAATTATTAAGAAAATGTCAGTTAGAAAAGTTAAAATATTTTTACCTAAGTTATGTTTATTTCTTTATGCTTATAATATGTAATGTAATAAAAATAACATAAATAACGTAGCTACGTATTTTTTCTAAAGTTAATTCACCGATGATGTAAAGAAATGGAGGAATGAGACTTGTTAAATTAACTTCTAAATTGATCACTCTTCATTGATCATTCTTTTCAACTTTAGTTTTTCTATGAAACTCAATTTAACGCCGAAATAAAAATATATAATAGAAACATCTGAAAGAAAGCAAAAAGTTCTTTTTTCAGCCTCCAGGGGTTTTGTAAGTAGTACCAGAAAATGCCGCAAAAGCAGCACTTCTCAACCACTGTGATTTTCCTTGTAATCAATCAATAAAATTTTGTAATATTGTATAATAAATAATTTAAACAAAAAGTATTTCGACCATTCTCTTGGGTTTTGTTGTTAGTAAGTGCTTGGGCAAGCAATAATTATGCTAAAAATCTGTATTGGTAAAGATTTTTGTTGTTGTTTGGATCCTGAATCTTGTAAAAACCATTAGGAATTAGTTATAGGATATATACTCTATACATGGGTATATTGTCGTTAAATGAAGCATTTATCCAAATTGAGCCAAATTTGTTCCATACGGTTTTTGTTTTATAAATAAAAGTTCAGTCTTAAAAGATGAAGCCTCAACTTGAAGAAATGAACGGCTTCAAGTATCAATAATCATCTAATAGAGAAATGGTCGCAGCTAAGTAATTGCGTGCGTGGTGGAATGGACAAACATCAGCTTGCGGGTAACACCGACAGATGGCGGTGGCGTAGCTAGTTTCCCTCACCAGCCGATAGGTGTCGTCCGCAGTACGCTCTCTTCTTAGTAACAATAATAAAATAATAATTGAAGAGTAATTTCTTAGTTTTCTAGCAGCTTTTGGTTCGAATATCTCTTTACTGAATATTATTCTTAGCATTTTTATGATTCATATATAAATATAAATCATAAAAATGTTATACATATATGTGTGTGTGTGTGTGTGTGTGTATGTGCTCAAATAATCAAATTGGATCTTTAATCAAGAATAAGATTTTATAATCAAGAAATCGCAATTGTAATAGCTTAGAGTCAATTTTGTCTGTATGCTCTTTTCGAACCACATACAAAGCTTTTTTTCCTCTCTGAAAAGTACATCTGCTAAATCTAGAGATAGTAACTTCTTGGTATACTTACACATTCTTCTTGTAAATTTTTCAAACCGAGAAGAAGGACACTGTCATGTTTCTTCTTTGAAATTAATAACTAAACTGAGGCTTTTTTTAAAGAATCAAGTGTTAATAAACAAGCTTAGAGAATGCTCTGAAGGGATTATTAAGTATTGGTAATTAATAAATAGCATTAAAATATTTACAGACTTTTGAACTCAGGAATTTGATGAAACGGTCATTTTTTTTAATATACCCTATTATTTTATCTCTATTAATAATGTATTAGTGTCAAATACATAATTAGTCCAGCATTTTCCATTTCCTTGTCTTTTCTGTTGCTTGAACATATATATTTTTTAAATTATATATATATATATATATATATATATATATATATATATATATATATATATATATAAACATATTTTTTTTAATCCCCCAAGAGGGTGTGAAATTTTAGATTTAGCTTCTACATTAAAAATAAAGAAATGCGTGTTTTTTTTATTTTTTGAAAATCCATCCCTAAAGATACGGGAAACCGTAACATGTTATGTTAGAGATGTGAAAATAAATAAGCAGGCTTTAAATTTTAACATAATAATAATTGTATTCAAGATTTTTTAAAATCAACCCCTAGATATTCAGTTTTGGATATTGCATAGTGGATGAAACCTCATCGATAGTTCTGTAATTATGCCATTTTATATTCAATAGGACAATTTATTAAAATCTATCAAAAAAGGGAGAAATAAGGATTGGTAGGCTGGCTCAATTCGCATATGCTTTAAGTCACTGCTCATAATATGTAGTTCATTTATGGAATTCAAAATTCACCCTTCGTTCAAACTCAACATAAATTTCTATTTAAAATCAACGCGGACGAAGTTGTGGACAAAAGCTAGTTTTTGTATAAACTGCCCTTAACTCGTCATAGAAATCTGATGTCACTTCGCCCATGATAACTAACCCCAATACAATTTAAAGCAAGGCATTTTAACGATTATAATTTACTGAAATATAAAAATATACATATGTTTAGCCGCGAGCCGGTACTACCCGCCAGAAGGAACAAACCGATCCTTGCCTCTTCGATCGGAACTTTACTTTACCGCCAAAATCGAAGGAGAGGGGGGTGACGCTTGGAGTGCGGCACTTGCTGTTGGAACGCAGAGCTGGACTGTTCTACCAGACCTTCGCGGCTACGACCGCTTGCCGCTTTCAAGCCGATATTCTTCATTGAGAACGTCCAGCGTCCAGGAGGTCTTGCAGCCTGTCACGCACCAGGAGCTCGGCTGAGACACCAGATGAGAGGATAGTTGGTATAGAGAAAACACAAATCGTGAGTCCCATTTCAGTATCATAAGGCCTCAAATCGCTGACTAATACGGCTGCTGATGATCAACAACTCATTGTGTTATATGAAACCAAAAGGCTATTCACGCTAATTAATCGTAATAACCCTTCAGGCCGTGATCACTTAATTCTTCATTATATCGTTCATATTTATTTGTTATATCTTGGCCATAATGCTAGCATGGAGCAATCTCTGTTAATCTTACCGCTCCTATTCAATGTTAATTTTTTAGTATTAGTAATTAATCATATTTGTTCATTAGATCGCTATTTTGCATGCTTAGTCTGTAAGGTCTTCTTGTATAATTGCTCCCATTAAGTTTAATCATGTATCAATTATTGCTTAGTTAAGAAAAAGATATTTCATATGTCCTTAAAATTAATAAACGCTATGTTAATATCTGAGATTTCATTCAAATTCCCGTGGTACTTCCATTCGCTTCCTATTAAATTTTATTCAGTCTAATCACGCCTTAACAGTATAATTCAAAGAAGTTCTCAATGACATTAAACGTTTGGTTGGATTAACGATGCTTTAGTAAGCAAAGTGTTAAATATCCATAAAAAGATTGTTTGATTTGAGGATTGTAGAAGATTTAATAATGAGGACATCCGATAATTACTGTCCGAATAGTATTAACAAGGTATTAGCAACAAATATGTTTCTTGCAATATGCATGATTGCTAATATTTCACTATGATTATTTGTGTGTTTATTCAGAAAAGCTCTTCCTTGACAATAAGCTCTTTAATATTCATAAATCCTGAATGGAAAGATCCCGGAACATCTTTCGTTCCAAACAAACACTCCCGGATGATTGGCCCAAGCAGCCTCACTATCGCTCCGTTCCATCGGAATACCTGATGCCCAAGGGCTGCTCTACTTTCAGTCCCACAATTTATAGCTACGTGAGTTTTGCGACTTTTTGGAACGAGATATTGAATGCATGTTGTAGCTGTTATCATTTATTACAACGTTGAATAGGAATCATATGTTTTGTGGCTTTAATCAAGCAATATGCAAAGCATGAACTAAATAAAGTTGCTTACAAGGTGCCCTGAACAAAAGAAACTGAACTGGATCTCGAATGATGGAGAGAACGATCGTGGGATATGTTGCTGTTACGTGAGTGTGCGTGGACGAAGGGAGGAGTAGAGGACCGGGTCTTTTTATCTGCCTCCTTCTGCCTTCTTCCTCAGCAATAACATTTTCTAAACTTACATGTTCCAATATATCATCATAATAAAAAGTCTATATTTTTTACAAAAAAGTTAATGATTCTTCCTTGAGCGACCCACGGGCAATGAAGCGAAACTTGTACTAAATAACTGAACAGTGGCCATTGGTATGTTTTACGTTGACGCGTCCAAACGAACTCTTGTATTTATCTGAGCAGTGTAAAGCATACAATCTGAGTCTGATTAGTTCAATTTTTTATGTATTTATGAATTTTATCAACCATATGCATTTTATTGGACCCACCATTATTCCAGTATCAGGAGTTGATTAGAAGTCTTATGCATAAAAGACTCAAAGGTCTTATTAATATTCCGGAATGGCTTGAAAAAAAACTTGATTGCGGTAATGAAGTATTGAAGTAGTTTCACCAAGCTTAAGGACGTAAAGTATTTCAACATTAAATGACCTCAGTGTATTCACGTCGTAGCACGTAGCCTTAAAAAGTAAGTCTTGTCCCTGGAACCTTCCCTTAGCCCACTTTTATTCCCGCATCAATCTTTGGTTCGTTAATCGAATTTCCAAAGTTCAAGCAACTGCAATAATTATTTTCTTAATATTATAATTAAATATGTGATATGTTATGAGGGAGGCCACAAGGCCTATCCTGTACTAGCTGTTGTGCTTAGCAGTTAGTCAGCTAGCTTGAGCTGTTGTGCTTAGCAGTTAGTCAGCTAGCTTGAGCTGTTGTGCTTAGCAGTTAGTCAGCTAGCTTGAGCTGTTGTGCTTAGCAGTTAGTCAGCTAGCTTGAGCTGTTGTGCTTAGCAGTTAGTCAGCTAGCTTGAGCTGTTGTGCTTAGCAGTTAGTCAGCTAGCTTGAGATGTTGTGCTTAGCAGTTAGTCAGCCAGCTTGAGCTGTTGTGCTTAGCAGTTAGTCAGCTAGTTTGAGCTGTTGTGCTTAGCAGTTAGTCAGCTAGCTTGAGCTGTTGTGCTTATCAGTTAGTTAGTCAGCTAGCTTGAGCTGTTGTGCTTAGCAGTTAGTCAGCCAGCTTGAGCTGTTGTGCTTATCAGTTAGCTTGAGCTGTTGTGCTTAGCAGTTAGTCAGCTAGTTTGAGCTGTTGTGCTTAGCAGTTAGTCAGCTAGCTTGAGCTGTTGTGCTTATCAGTTAGTTAGTCAGCTAGCTTGAGCTGTTGTGCTTAGCAGTTAGTCAGCTAGCTTGAGCTGTTGTGCTTATCAGTTAGTCAGCTAGCTTGAGCTGTTATGCTTAGCAGTTAGTCAGCTAGCTTGTGCATTGCTGGCCGATGTATCTTTATCGTTATTTATTTCTTTATTTTTAATATGTAACGGCGTGTGTAGTATTTACATATTCATTCGTTTGTTTGTTTGTTCATTTAACGTAACTTTTTGCTGCTATAGCTAATCGGACGATGCTACAGTTGGAGCTCTAAATTTTGCCTATCCAGGTTTAATTAGGATAGAGATTTATAACGAGTACCTGACATCGTACTGGCTCGGGACCACCGTTTAACGTTCCTTCCGAAGGACGGCGTAACTAAGGATTTTTTACTCCCTTACAAAAATCCTAGGGCCATAATCATTCGTTTTAACTAACTTCACTAGTAAATTTATGTATTTTTCTGACAAAAATGAAGTAATAATGTAACAACCAATATTGATAATCAAACAATGCTTTTGAATATTAATTTTCAGTTTCATTAATGAAACATCGATGTTGACACTTGTAACATAGCGCAAGGTTTATTATACTGTTAATATTGGTATAAATTAGATGGGGGAAGCCGCGGGCAACCAGATCCTGATTGGCTGCAATTTATCAACTTTTAGGTCAACTCCTGATGAGGCTTTCAGCTCCATCGTTAGCTCGTTTCATCAGATCCGATCCTGTCGGCAAACAAAGATGTCCTGGACGAAGAGCCCTCTCCTTCCGGTCAGCAAACGTATTGAAGCATTGAGGACCGCAGGGCGCGCTGTTTACTTAGCATTCCCCGCACCCTTGTATACTCATCACTCATAACAAATTTTATCTTTCGCCAAAAAGTTTGGTTTTTGCTAAATCCATCATTATAAATATGCATTTCTAAAACAAGTCTTTTTGTTTTTTGTTCGATATATTATTCTGCCAATTGGTAAATTTTTGATGTTGAATTGATGAAAATTGCGTAAATATTGCTTGTGTAAAATGTAGATTGGGGCCTGTCAGTTTGTAAAGCTGTACCAATATCATTCTGAGACCTACGTCTCAAGCTATAAAACTATATAAAAAATACAATTGAGATTTCTTTTAGCATATAATTCAATCAAAAGAATCACTTAAAAAAAAAAAAAAACGGTCGAAAGGTCTTTGTTATCAATTTATTAATATATTTAATCTAATTAAATATATTTATCATCGGTCAAAAATCATTTAAAATCTAAAATTACTGTGTTGTCATTTGATATTCAGTGTAAAAAAAAAAAAAAAAAAATGAGAATTAGGATGAATACTGAAACATAAATCGAAGCGAAAAATCGAATTGTATAGGCAACAGGAAATGGCTGGTGTTTATTGTATCTTTAATAACACATATGAAAAAAACCCAGATAAATACGTATATAATAATTAGAAATTTAGAAATTCTTCCTGCGTCTTTTCTCACTAAGCCACTAGCCATTGGTACAGCTTGTTTTACGCTTTACGCTTTGATTAGAAATAATTGCATTCAACTTATGGTATATTAGAAATAAACAATAATATTATTCTTAGTTATGTCAATGGAGATTACTTCTCAGCAAACTGTGAAAATAACTTAAATATATTAACTAACTAGCTTTTGCCCGCGGCTTCGCTCGCGTGGAATTTGGTCTGCCACATAAACTTTCGTGAAAGATCATTTTAAATAAATAATTTAATTTTTTTTTTAACTATAAGATAATCGTTATCCTAAATTTCAGATTTCTAACTTCAAAACTGACGGATTCTATACAATCTCTGAACAGCAATTATATTTAAGAGGGAAACCCTTGGGGGTGGAAATATCCAAATTTCTTTCTTAAATTATACAAAGAACCTATCCGCAAATTTCAAGATGCTAAGTTCTTGATTTGCCATTAATTATGTAATACTATTCTCCACATTATCTAAAAAACTGTCAGAGGCACGTCCCCCAACCTCCCGATAAATCCGCCCTTGCTGTAGCCTATGTGTTATTCTGACGTATAACCTATATTACTGTAAAGTTTCATCCAAATCCGTTCAATAGTTATTGCGTAAAAGAGAGACAAACATACAAACTTTCGCATTTATAATATTAGTAGGATTAGTAGAATATCAAAACAATAGTTCCACTCATGTTCTTTCTGTTATTTTAACAACTATCATAATGTGATTTGGCTTTGATTATGTACTATAATGGATCCTCCACAGTATATAAAAAACTGTCGGAGGGGCATGTTCCCCCTTGCCCTCCCCCCCGAAAAATCCCCCCTTGCTGTAGCCTATGTGTTATTCTGACGTATAACCTATATTACTGTAAAGTTTCATCCAAATCCGTTCAATAGTTATTGCGTAAAAGAGAGACAAACATACAAACTTTCGCATTTATAATATTAGTAGGATTAGTAGAATATCAAAACAATAGTTCCACTCATGTTCTTTCTGTTATTTTAACAACTATCATAATGTGATTTGGCTTTGATTATGTACTATAATGGATCCTCCACAGTATATAAAAAACTGTCGGAGGGGCATGTTCCCCCTTGCCCTCCCCCCCGAAAAATCCCCCCTTGCTGTAGCCTATGTGTTATTCTGACGTATAACCTATATTACTGTAAAGTTTCATCCAAATCCGTTCAATAGTTATTGCGTAAAAGAGAGACAAACATACAAACTTTCGCATTTATAATATTAGTAGGATTAGTAGAATATCAAAACAATAGTTCCACTCATGTTCTTTCTGTTATTTTAACAACTATCATAATGTGATTTGGCTTTGATTATGTACTATAATGGATCCTCCACAGTATATAAAAAACTGTCGGAGGGGCATGTTCCCCCTTGCCCTCCCCCCCGAAAAATCCCCCCTTGCTGTAGCCTATGTGTTATTCTGATGTATAACCTATATTACTGTAAAGTTTCATCCAAATCGGTTCTGTAGTTTTTGCGTGAAAGAGAGACAAACATACAAATTTTCGCATTTATAATATTAGTAGGATGAGCTACTGTTAATGATGTCAAAAAATTTAACACTTGTAAGTACCGTGAGCTTGGCTTTAAAATAAAAATGTTTCGTATTAACTTGTTATTTAAATTCGACGGCATGGTGTAAAGGTTTATTAAGAAAGAAGAGAGGAAGGCGTTGATGAATACAATTAATTATTCCGCTAGCAATATTAACCATATTCTAACGTTCTGTTAACAATATTTCATAACTGATTACCTTCTAATTAAGCTAGTCCTACAGTAATAGTTCATTGTTACTTGAGTCTCTCCAAACTGGTTCTATGATATTTAAATCTATCCTAACTGATTGTATTCTGACTAAGCGCATCCTAACTGATTGAATCCTAACTATGCCTATGTGTTCATCGGAAAAAAACGTATTTCTTATATTCTCGTATATTACTAATATTTTTGGCACTCGGCATTTCCTCCTGTGTTTCTAACCAAATATCGTCTCATGAAGTGTGTAAAAAACAGAAACTTTTTTATTCGTCTTAGCTATATATCTTTTTACTTCGAAAATAAATCTTGAAGCGACCCGTCAAAGTTTATAGCTAAATACAAGAAGCCTATCAGTCTAAAAGGGAAATGGCGTTCATCATAATAGTGGTGACGATGGTTTTTCATTAAATTTTATTTCATAATGATATTCAATTATAGGAATTTTTTTTTTTTAATATTTGAAAAAAATTATTTATTGAAATTTACAACTATACATAAATTTGTATGATAACAATATTTACATTAAGTAAATATAATGGACAATTTATAGATGACATGAGATAAAGGCAAGTAGGGAAACACCCATCAGTAGTACTCAAATAATTAATACTTAAATTTAAAATACAATCTTACTAATATTATAAATGTGAAAGTTTGTATGTTTGTCTCTCTTTCACGCAAAAACTACTGGACGGATTTGGATGAAACTTTACAGTAATATAGGTTATATATCAGAATAACACATAGGCTATAGCAAGCGCCGATTTATGGGAGGGTGCAAGGGGGCACGTGCCCCCCCGACAGTATTTTAGGTACTGTGGAGAATCCATTATTGTACATAAATAGAGGCAAATCACATGGTGATCTATGTGGGGGCATGGGGGCATGTGCCCCCCCGTTATAGTACATAATTAAAGGTAAATCAGGAACTTAAGCATCTTGAAATTTGTAGTTAGGTTCTGTGTATAGTTTAAGAAAGAAATTCGGATAATTCCACTCCAAGGGTTTCCCCTTTAATATAATAGGGGTTCATAGGTTGTATAGAATCCGCCAGTTTTGAATTTAGACATCTGAAATTTCGGATGTTCGAGTAACTTGTATTTAAAAAAAAAATTAAATTATTTATTTAAAAGGATCTTTCAAGAAACTTTACTGGCCGACCAAATTCCACGCGTGCGAAGCCGCGGGCATAAGCTAGTTGAAATATAAAAAATATGCCATATTTTTATCTTTAAATATTTAAAACATATACATTTAGCATTCTGTTTTAAATATTATTTTCAATGGCAAAGAGATAGTATATGTATATGTCTATATATACTTTGCAGACATTTTAATACATTTTTTTTTTTAAATTTATTTATTGATATCTACAACTGTATTACAATAATACAACAAGTAAATAGGCTAAGCGATATATAATGGCATGATAATGAAATGTAGAGAAACTACCCACTGGTAGTACTAATAAATTATTAAAATTATAATTTGCAATACACAGTCAAAATCTTAATATCTTTACAAAATTGATTAGAATAGTAATCTGTAATTCAAGAATTTATATATTTATTTTTAATATACATGAATATTTAATATGAAAGGTTTTGATGGTCTAAAGAGTGAAATGGTGGAGCAGTCTAAAATAAAAAAATAATGAGACCAAAAAGAATTACCGTTTTTTTTAATTATAATTAATACATAATGTTTTTATGCAAACATTGTTTTTTTGTTTCATTTATTCAAAGTATACATGTAATAAATAAATTCTTTATTGGCTTTGAACTATAGGAATCCGGATCTATAGGAATAGTTAAAAAAAACAATAGTTTAAACCTATAAACATTTGGTACACGCTTTAAATGTTTATAAAGTATTGCCGTTACTTAGCATCGACTTGTAGTTAACATTTAGAAACAACGAGAGGAAATACCGCTAAGGTCACCTGTGGTCTAGTGGTTAGCGTAACAAACTACTAATCCCAAGATCGCGGGTTCGTAGCCCGGCAGGTGGCCCTAGGATTTTTTTAAGGGAGTAAAAAATCCTTAGTTACGCCGTCCTTCGGAAGGGACGTTAAACGGGGGTCCCGAACCTGTACGATGTCAGGTACTCGTTAAAAATCCCTATCCTAATTAAACCTGGATAGGCAAAATTTAGAGCTCCCACTGTAGCATCGTCCGATTAGCCATAGCAGCATAAAGTGACGTTAAATGAACGAACGCACGAACGAACGGAAATACCGCTATAGAAACTGATGCGAACTATGGCGATGAAAAGTTATAAGTGAAAAGATAAAACATAATGAACATGATTGTTATTATACGCCGTCCTTCGGAAGGGACGTTAAACGGGGGTCCCGAGCCTGTACGATGTCAGGTACTCGTTAAAAATCCCTATCCTAATAAAACCTGGATAGGCAAAATTTAGAGCTCCCACTGTAGCATCGTCCGATTAGCCATAGCAGCATAAAGTGACGTTAAATGAACAAACAAAGAAACATGATTGTTATTATTATTATAGTTATCGCTTCATTGAGGAATCAATTTCCTATTTGCCTCAATTATGCAGAAAGAGGCTTATAAAGTTGTTATCGCGAATAGAGCGGACTCGCACTTGCATATGATTAATTAAGCAAGTTGACGCGGCTACAACTTTCCCCTGGCCTGTCAATGTACTAAATGGTTAATGGACAAAGTTACTTAGCAAATCTCAACGAGGCTTGGCAAGTGTGCAAGCTTATATTGTAACAAAAGTCTCTAAGCTTTAATAATCAAAGGCTTTACTTGCTCAGGAGTGAGGCGGTGTTGCTGTCCCTATTAGGAGGAGCTTAGCATCTCTATTCAACAATAATTTAATAAAGAGCGGGGGAAGGCGGGGTAATATTGTACACAATGGGGCAATAACGCGATTTAAGACCTCCCCCCCCCCTCGGCGAAGTGATGGGGGGGGGGGAGTGAGGGCACTTGGAGGCATCACCTCGCCCTCTCCAGCACGGCTCGCTGCAGTTCACTGAAGTTTATTTTGATAATTCTTATCATTTCATAGCAAAGCTTAGCATTATTAAGAAAGAAAATCCTTGACATCATGATTATATGCAGCAATATGATTATATGAGAGTGATATTCTCATTAAAGATCACTATTATGTATTTGTCACAATAATTCTTGTTTTGATCTATTTCTATTTTATGAGATGAAAATAGTTGACTGGATGATCTAATGTAAAGGAGATAGTTGGGGGGGGGGTGCCGTCAAAAAGAACACTGAATAAGTAATAAACTTATAATTATGTGCCGACGTTTCGACCTACAGTGTAGGTCATCTTCAGGGCGATTTGGAGAGCGAAGTCGTTAGATGTAACGGCTGGCTAGCAATTACATAGCAATTTCATACAAGCTAGGTCATAATTATAAGTTTATTACTTATTCAGTGTTCTTTTTGACTGCACCCACCAACTATCTCCTTTACAATATTTCTATTTTACTTGTCATAAACACAATATTCTTCAATATTCCACTTACTTCTGGTTACACTCAGCGGTTCTTCCCCTGACACAATATGACAAAGTATTACAGGATGCTTTATAAGGATCTTGATTATTTTAAGTTGAAGACTAACTATATGTGTCTGTTCCAAATTATATTATATCCATGTTTCTAATGATAATGTGTATATATGTATTTGTAGTTTTTATCTTCATATGTAGGTAAAAATAAAGAAAATACTAAAATGTATGTAGCAATACGTTACTATTGATGATTGTCTTACAAAGGTTAAAAGAATCCATATTTGAAGTATTTTACCTGAAAGGATCCACTAACACTTAACCATTAAACGCTTAGCCATGGCAATGATGATGTTTTATTAATACATTATAATAAACATAACTGTGGATCTGTATAGTTGATATCACATATAACATCTTTTCTAAAATTATTCACACAAGAATTGAGGAACAGCTTGGACCAAGAACTTGGAGAGCACCAAGGAGGATTTCGACCAGGCAGGAATTGATCAAATCGCCGGTCTTAAATGGATCAGGAAACATCAAAGAGTACGAAACAGGAGCTTAGTTTCGTTTTGTGGACATCAAAAGAGCATACGACAGCATCAATCGGGATTATTTACTGAATATCCTTCGGGCTTTGGTCTACAACAAAAACTTATTAACCTCATTGGTATCACACTTGAGATACTTAACCGAGTGTTAAATTTAGAGCGGAGTGGTAAGACCCATTCACAATCCGAACTGGACTTAGGGGGATGGATTCTCATCGATTATGTATAATTGCGTAGAAGGTCATGCGAGAACGTGAAAAGAAATATCTGTCAAACATGATTGTTAGAAACATAAAACTAAACTGCGTTGCATACGCATATGATCTTGCACAACTGGCAAATAATGTGGAAAAGACTAAATTCCAAATCGTACAACTAGAATATGGCAGCAAAAGTGGGACTACAAATTTCGTTTGAAAAGACGTAAATGATGCCAAACTTATAGAAACCCCTGTCATTCAACTAAATAGTAGCAAACAAATTAGGATTGTACATATCTTGGAGAGGTCATACATTGGAATGCCTTTTGAAAGGCAAAACACTGAATTACAAAACTGAAACAAGCACAACGAGTCACTCGGCCAACAAACATACTATAAGAAGAAATCTCTCTCAATGAATACCGAATTCAAAATTATGGTTCTGTTGTTAATCCTGAAGCAATTTATTGTTGTGAAACACTATTTAAGTTGAACACTCACAGGTAAAATAGACAGGAGAATTCTGAGGATAATCATCAATACAAAACATCAAATTGGCGGACAATGGAGATTGCTCTCATGAAATGAAGTCGTCTATCGGGAAAATGAATCAATAGTAGATACAATGCGCACAAGAAGAATTGCCTTTTTCAGTCACATATCAAGATTACTGGAGACCATATTAGTTTTTTTTTTTTTCTCTTTATATTTCCATCCACACCTGTCAAATACAAATAATTGACAATCAGCAGATTGGCTGACTGAAGAAAAAATACAAAATGACATGGAAGGCATGACGAAGAACAGTAGCCAACAACTACCTCTCCATTGGCTTGCTTTAATTTCCTACTGTAATAGATCTCTCATCCACGTCCTTTTTAGTCTCCTCCTAGAGTTCTCAGGCATGAGAGTGGTGGCCATCTGTTGTATCAATGGGTTTGTGTGCCCGTATAGTTTTTCTTGAAAGCGTTTGTAGTACGTTCTTATGTGTTCGTCAACCGTTTGTATTTTTAAGTCAGTATGCAGAGTTTTGTTATTGACGTACCATGGTGCATTAGTGATAAGTCTAAGTACTTTTGACTGAAAAGTTTGTAGTCGTTTTCTGTGAGTCTGTTTAGTGATGCCGTAGACTTGTAAAGCATATGTCCAAACTGGTTTTAGTAAGTAAGTGTACGTATTTAATTTCTGTCTTAAATCTAATTTGGAGTTTTTCCTGAATAGCGAGTACATTAATTTGAGTTTGTGATTTAGTGATTGGCGTTTCATCTTAACGTGAGGACCCCATGTCATTCTCCTATCAAATGTATTGTACTTGGTCTCTCTGTGGGATGGGTTCGTTATTAAGGAAAATGGGAGGGCATGTTTCGCGTCTAAGAGTAAAAGTGATGTGTTGTGACTTTTCGTGGTTCAGTCTGATTTTCCACAGTTGGCACCACTCATTAACCTTTTGTAAGTTGTGTTGTAAGTTTTGTGAGGCCTGTGTCGCGTCTTGATGTTTGGTGATCATGGCAGTGAAAGTGTGTTAGGACTTTGGACCATATTAGTAAAACAATTATTCAACTACATTTGGAGAAATATATAACAAACAAACATGAAGAAAAATTTGACAAAACAAAAGAAAAAAATATTCTAATTTATGTAAATTAACCGCCATGTCCCGGATCTACTCTAGATAGGGTCATTCTACTCTTAACGCACATTTCATTTTTTCAGCACAATTTTCTGGCTCAATTTGCATTATGCTGCAGATATAATTTTAGAAATATAAATTCTATAAAGTCGTTTTATATGATCATAGTACATAGTACTATGTAAACATAAACATAGTACTATTTTTACAGCTAACAATATTTAGTTCCACCATCACTATAATGATTTATTACTACACACGTAGGAAATGATAATATCTACCGTTTAAGGAAGTTATTGATGAACACGTACTGGATCCAATTCAGGAAATACAACTTTTCCTGCTACATATTGCACTTTGGCTCTTTAAAATTGTCATACACACACACACACACACACACACACACACACACACACACACACACACACACACACACACACACACACACACACACACACACACATATATATATATATATATACAGCCTACACAGATACATTCTTCGCATAACACTCGAAAATTACCAACAATTACACAGTTCAGACTTCAAATTAACACAATTTTTAACAGAACATGGAAACAGAAAACAGTATTTGAAAAGATTTAACATTATAAGAACAGACGCATGTGATGAAGATGGACAGAGCCACACTTTCTCGTACTGTATGACTGTTCACGATACGACCGACAAAGAATTAAATTGATAAAAAACATAATACTCAAACGAGGGACTTGGCCTGAGACAGAACATTTAATTTTTTCTAAATTTAAAACTGACTTGTTATCATTTATAAAAGACATAAATTTTGATCAGCTCTAGGACATAAGAAGGGCAATTCACCAGATACCTGGTTTTTCATTTTTAATTGTAACTGTTATGAGTATAAATATATGTGTATACATTTTTATTAAGTACTATAGCTAATCGTAATGTATAACTCATGAATTCATTTTTTTTTTAGTTACATCATTTATATCATAAAACCTTTCATTTTTGTTTATTTGTATATTTGTTAAATTTATTTATTTTTCGTTACATAATTAAGGATTACAAGTTTAATTTTAATTTTATTCTCAGAAATTATCAATTTAGTCAAACTATAAATTTTGAATTTCTTGTATTGTTAAATTTTACTAAAATGTATTCTGTAATTATGATACCAAATTGATCTGTAATTATTAACATCACATGTAATGACATGTAATATGCTTACTTAAGTATTGAGCATGTCCTAATATTAATAAACGGTCTCTCCATGGGGTTACCATGGGGGGAACAAATTAAAAAAAAAAAAAAAAAATATATATATGTAATGTGGTAATGTAGAGTTAGGTTAAAATAACTTTAAGCCCGTATTGATTCCTAAAAAAACATTATATTTAGTATTACTTACAGCACTTATTACAACAAAATAAAAGTAAAACAATTGTAAATAAGAATCTTACCTAAAAAACAATCGGTTTTTAAAGTTAATATAATCAATTTCTACAACCAATCTTTATAACTAAACAGATCACACTGTAGCAATCACAATATGTCTGACTGACGCTTCTTAAATACAAAAACATATGTTCTTGAGATTACCTCAGTTACAAAAGTAAAAGGGAATAATTCACTTTTACTCACACACACACAGACATAATATATATATGTACAGGGCGTCCCGAATTTAAATGGTAAAACTTCAGGAACTTATAGGGGACCGAAAAACCAAGACAAAAATTCCTTTAGAGATTTGCTCGTTTTTGCTTAGTTTTAGAGAAAATCGTAAAAAAAGAAACAAAACAAAAATCTTACAGGTAGCGATTATCACCTTTCAAAGTTCGTCAGGCTAGGCAGTGAGATATGTAAACACTTAATGTTATCCTTTACATTCTTTTATTTGTTTACATTTTGGCTTCCTTCATGGATTATAATTCCCAAATCAGTCTTCAGTCAGTTACTCAGATATTTTTATGTGAATAGCATCAGCCACAAAGCGCATACATATTCTGCTGATATGATTTTTGTGTATGGTTTCTGTAACGGTAATGCTTTAGAAGCGGTGCGGGAGTATGCGCGCCGATTTCCAAATACAAGGTTGTCTAATCGACGAGTCTTTTCGTTAACTTTTAATAGACTACGAGAGACTGGGTCATTCTTAATACGTAATGAAGGCGACCAATTCCAGGCAGCAGTAAGAGCAGATTATCGGAGAAGAACTTGTGTCCAACGCCACTTCGATAGCAATCCTGAGACTAGCATCCGAAGAGCATCTGCTGTATTAGCAATATCGCGGCAAGCAATATGGCGAACTTTGAAAGGTGATAATCGCTACCCATACCATCTTCAAAAAGTTCAGAATTTATTACCTCAAAATTATATCAAGAGGTTGAATTTTAGTAATTGGTTTCTTGAAAAAATTCTCGATGATAATTTAATTTATTTCCATTAAAAATTATATGGACCGATGAAGCTACCTTTACAAGAGGAGGAATTGTTAATCAAATAAATTATCATGTATGGGCTCTTGAAAATCCCAGAGCTATTAGAGAGAATAGGTTTCAACATGAATTTGCTATTAACGTTTGGCTTGGAATTTGGAACGGATTACTGGTGGGACCGTATTTTTTACCTGGAAGATTGAATGGTATCACATTTACACATTTTTTGGAGAACGACTTTTCTAATTATTTAGATGACATTCCCTTACAACAGCGGTTTGAAATGTGGTTCCAACTCGATGGATGTCCAGCTCATTATAGCAGAGTTGCTCGAGCTTGGCTGGACATAAATTATCCACAACGATGGATTGGACGTGGAGGAGTAGTACCTTGGCCACCCAGATCACCTGATATGACACCCATGGATTTCTTCCTATGGGGAACCTTGAAGCAGAAAGTTTATTCGGTGTCAATCAACTCAAGAGGGCAATTAAGAGACCGAATCATTGATGCAGTGAACCAAATATCATCAGAACAATGTTTAGCTGCAATTTATCAAGTGACTGCTAGATGCAATGCTTGCATTGGTGCAAGAGGACAACATTTTGAGCAATATTTACATTAAAAAGAACATAACATAAATATAAATGTAAATAAACAAGTATAAAAATGAAAACTTGTTTTTTTTTTTTAAAGAGAAAAGATAGGTCCTGGTTCCGGGTTCGAATCCCGGCCGATGGCCTATCTTTTTTCTTTAAAAATAAAAATATTTAAAAACTCAAAAAATTGACCATTAATTATAAAAAATTAGAAAACTTGTTTTGTTTCTTTTTTTGCGATTTTCTCCAAAACTAAGCAAAAACGAGCAAATCTCTAAAGGACTTTTTGTATAATTTTTTCGGTCCCCTATAAGTTTTTGAAGTTTTGCCATTTAAATTCGGGACACCCTGTGTATTTTTATGTGTATATATATATATATATATATATATATATATATATATATATATATATATATATAGTGAGGGGCAGATAGTGCGCTAATGCATGTTGCAATGGCTTCTGCTGTCGATTTAAATACATATCCTGCGCACAATGTTCACTAGTACTAACATATGACTCGAAAACATTGCCCGTTTATAAGGTCACCTGTGGTCTAGTGGTTAGCGTAACAAACTACTAAACCCAAGATCGCGGGTTCGTAGCCCGGCAGGTGGCCCTAGGATTTTTAAGGGAGTAAAAAATCCTTAGTTACGCCGTCCTTCGGAAGGGACGTTAAACGGGGGTCCCGAGCCTGTACGATGTCAGGTACTCGTTAAAAATCTCTATCCTAATTAAACCTGGATAGGCAAAATTTAGGGCTCCCACTGTAGCATCGTCCGATTAGCCATAGCAGCATAAAGTGACGTTATATGAACAAACAACATTGCCCGTTTATTAATACAGGATATGATCTCAAATCCAATTGCTACATAACTATCGTCTCGAATACTTTTAATAATTTTCTCAGATGATTCTAAATATCACTTTCATTCATTCAATTTGTTTCATTATCAGTTTTTATGGAATGTTCATTAGAACTTGACAGGATAATTAATAGAAAACAACACATAATTGACGGATAGTATATCTTACTAATATTATAAATGTGAAAGTCTGTATGTTTGTCTCTCTTTCACGCAAAAACTACTGAACGGATTTGGATGAAACTTTACAGTAATATAGGTTATACTTCAGAATAACACCTGGGCTATAGTAAGAGCGGATTTAGGGTGGGCGCATGAGGGCACGTGTCCCTCCCCCGACAGTTTTATAGGTACTGTGGAGAATCCATTTATAGTACATAATTAAAGGCAAATCACATGATCATAGTTGTTAAAATACCAAAAAAGAACATGAGTGAAACTATTTGTTTTGATATCCTACTAATATTATAAATGTGAAAGTTTGTATGTTTGTCTCTCGTTCACGCAAAAATTACTGGACGGATTTGGATGATACTTTACAGTAATATAGGTTATACATCAGAATAACACCTGGGCTATAGTAAGAGCGGATTTAGGGTGGGCGCATGAGGGCACGTGTCCCTCCCCCGACAGTTTTATAGGTACTGTGGAGAATCCATTTATAGTACATAATTAAAGGCAAATCACATGATCATAGTTGTTAAAATACCAAAAAAGAACATGAGTGAAACTATTTGTTTTGATATCCTACTAATATTATAAATGTGAAAGTTTGTATGTTTGTCTCTCTTTCACGCAAAAACTACTGAACGGATTTGGATGAAACTTTACAGTAATATAGGTTATACTTCAGAATAACACCTGGGCTATAGTAAGAGCGGATTTAGGGTGGGCGCATGAGGGCACGTGTCCCTCCCCCGACAGTTTTATAGGTACTGTGGAGAATCCATTTATAGTACATAATTAAAGGCAAATCACATGATCATAGTTGTTAAAATACCAAAAAAGAACATGAGTGAAACTATTTGTTTTGATATCCTACTAATATTATAAATGTGAAAGTTTGTATGTTTGTCTCTCTTTCACGCAAAAATTACTGAACGGATTTGGATGATACTTTACAGTAATATAGGTTATACATCAGAATAACACATGGGCTATAGTAAGCGCGGATTTAGGGGGGGCGCACTGGGGCACTTTCCCCCCTCCCCCCTACAGTTATATAGGTACTGTGGAGAATCCATTATAGTGCATAATTAAAGGCAAATCAGGAACTTAGCATCTTGAAATTTGTAGATAGGTTCTTTGTATAATTTAAGAAAGAAATTTGGATAATTCCACCCTCAAAGGTTTCCCCCTTAATATAATAAGGGTTCAAAGATTGTATGGAATCCGTCAGTTTTGAAGCTAGACATCTGAAATTTAGGATGTACAAGTAACTTATAGTTAAAAAAGTTAAATAATTAACTTATTTATTTTTTTCAAATTATACTTAAAAAACACTGTCACGAAACTTTATATGGCAGTCATAATTCTATGCGAGCGAAGCCGCGGGCAAAAGCTAGTATCTTATAAAATTAAAGAGACACATTTCACAGCGTTTGTAAAGACTCAGACAGATATTAAACAAATAATAAATAAGAAAGAGTATAAGAGCTTAAAAAAATTAAAATTTGTAGCAGACGAGGTAGCGACATCCACTCTCGCCTAAGATGGTTAAACACTTGGTATAATAGAAAAATATATAAAGATTTAATAATATTTTGAACAGAGTTTATTATCCAGGGCTACTATAGTTGATTAGGTTTATCTGTAAAATACTTTAGAACGAAACGAACAAATAAAGATTAAAGGAAATCGTGAGCTAGGATGGAAAGAGGCCAGAGGTGAGAGGTGAGGACCGGCTGAAAGATTGTTCTGGGAAATATTTCTTCCAAAATCACATTTCGGCTCTCCGGCAAATCGAAAAACTTCATAACCCCGTGCTTCCAATATGTCTTTTCCAATATATAACATTCCATTCAATTTATTATAGCCTTTACTATCGCTTGCATTTACATTAACTTAAAACCAATACCTTTACATTACCGAAATTACCTTCTGCTCATAAAGCAAAATGAAAAACATTTAATATGACCAATTTAGTTCCTAAAATGTTGATCTTATATATTTTTAGTTTGAAGAGGTATGGGTACAAACTATACTGACATCTATCGTTTTATGACACACCTTCACGATTTACCTATTTATAATATGTTATAGCCATTACTATGTATCTCAAAACGAACATTAACAAGTATTATAAGCCACTTGTAGAATCTCATAAAATTCGCTTACAATAGCATTTAAACTGTAGTTGAAAAAAAATATGATGCGGACGGCAGATAAACTTCTTTCCACGCCACACATAATATTCCACACCACCACTAAAACATTATTCTGTTACTCAAAGTGGGATTCTGAATCAAATTAAAATCTAATATAGGAGATAAAATATCATTAAATTAGCCCTAATTAAAGAATACTGTCAAGTATTCAAAATATTAGCAAAGAAAACAAATGGATTTTTCATCACTTGATTGGATTCTACCTCAAATCTCACTTACACTTTATAAAGGATATTTAAAATACAATATAGCAATGTAATTTATGTATTCATGTTTCATATTAAATTTAAAATACTTTCTCTATATGAAAATATATTTCTCTTTGTATATAACAAAGCTTCGTTCATTTTTTTTTATGATCAAAACTTTAAAATTTAAATGCTTTTTTATTTTTTTTTAAATATTTCTCTTCTCATTTGTTTAGTTATTATATTGTTATTGTTATTTATTTTTTCTTTACTCAATTTATTTTTTTAACTGTTTTTGAAACGTGCAAATATGTAAATATTTATCGTTCTCTTTTTTCATAATTATTCTTATCTTCTTAATAAATTTTTTTCTTCCTTATAATTTGTTTTCTAATGTCGACTGAGGCATGGTCTGTGTTAAAGAGTATGAGGAAGGGAGAAAATCAGAATGCCAGATTGAACATGATAAAAATGAATGATTGGGCTGCTCACTATAGAAAATTATTGCATGAGAGCAGGACGGAATTTATAGAAGAGGAAACAGACCCCTACACTGGTACATCAATTAGTGTCACTCAAGAAGAACTAGAGATGGAACAAAAAAAATTAAGGAATGGAAAAGCCCCTGGGCCTGGAGGAATCCATGCTGAGCTCATTAAATATGGCGGTAGTGGGGTGACAGGGTTACTCACGGACCTCATGAACAGCATACTGCAAGGTGATATTATACCACAAGAAATGAAACTGGGATACCTTACTCCTATTTTTAAAAAAGGAGATAAAAAAGTATGTGGCAATTACAGAGGCATATGTGTGACAAATCCGATTTCGAAGCTGCTGGGTAGAATAATTAAAACTAAATTGGAGGAAGGATTTACACAAATCGAGGAGCAATGTGGATTCACAACGGGAAAATCTTGCATTGATCACATATTTACTCTTCGACAACTACTAGAAAAGCAAACAGCGAAAGCAAGAAGACTAGATATGGTATTCATAGATCTGGAAAAGGCGTATGACTATTATCCCTCGAAAACTATTATGGAGAGCTCTGGAAATGGCAGGCATAAATAATGAAATTATAAAAATCATAAAAGAAATATATAAAAATAATAAGTGCCAAGTAAAAATTGGGAGTTCCCTATCAGAGGATTTCCCCAATAGCAAGGGCCTTCTTCAAGGGTGCTGCATGTCTCCTACCTTGTTTAAGATTTTCATCGATGGTTGCTTGGAAAGTTGGAACAAAAAATGTAATCCGATGGGTATACCTATAAACGGCTTTCACTTATACCATCTACTATTTGCTGATGACCAAGTGATTATTGCCCAGGATGAAGAAGATGCGAGTTACATGTTTAGAAAAGCGGTAGACCAATACAACCAGTGGGGATTAAATGTCAACTATACTAAAACTAAGTATATGTGCACAGATAGGAGCGAAGCAGACGACCCAACTATTGGGAGCTTGGACAGAGTGGAGCAGTTTTGCTATTTGGTGTCCATACTGGAAAGCGGAGGGACCACAAATGTGGAAGTAGAAAAAAGAATAACGAATGGTAGGAAAGCAGTTGGCATGTTAAACTCTCTCCTATGGAGTAATAATATACTGGGAAGGACGAAGAAACTGATATATAGTGCTGTGGTCCAAAGTATAATGATCTAAGGCTCTGAAACCTGGGCCCTCAATAGAGTTCAGGAAAGAAGGCTGTTATCAGTAGAGATGGACTTCTGGAGAAGATCTGCCCGAATATCAAGAGTGGAACATGTCAAAAATAGCGACATCAGGGAAAGAATGGAAGTTAACAAGAACATACTAGAGGTCATCGAAGAAAGAAGATTGAAATGGTTTGGTCATGTGAAACGGATGGACAGTAAGCGGATCCCGAAATTGGTCATGGAGTGGGAGGCCGAGGGAAGGAGGAAGAGAGGAAGGCCTCGAACCCAATGGAAAACTAAAGTGGAAGAAAGCTTGGCTGAGCATGGAATGACGGAGGAGGATGCGCTTGACAGGGACGAATGGAGGAGAAGGCTGAAGGAAGAATTTGGATGCGGAAACCTTCATTTGTAAAGAAAATCCTTAAAAAAAAAAAATAAAAAAAAAATAATTTGTTTTCATTTAGTTAGCCTTAAAAATATTGTAAAGATTGTGCTACACTACAATTGCGCAGTGCAGTTTACTTATCGAACCATTTAATTCAGATCAGCTGCCAAGCTATCAGGTGCCTCTTCACATTTCTAGGTCGTGATGAGTTTGAGCTAATTTGCCAGTTAGTCTTTCCTCCGCAGCGTATTATCTTGAGAAAAATATAATTATTATCTTGAGAAAAATATAATTATTATCTTGAGAAAAATGTTGATTGAGAGCTCTTTTCGCTTTACCACTTACAAAAATTAAACTATTCGAAAATTAAAATTACAATGAAATAATGTTGTTTGTCCTTATAGCTAATTGGTTCAATAGCTCGTGCTACATCATTAGTTTTAAAAGTTCATTTATTAAATGAAGACCAGTTTCGCACTATATTACGGAAATGGAAGATTTTGGTCTGAAGGATTTAGATTCATATATATATATATATATATATATATATATATATATATATATAATTTTGAGTTACTTGTCTATGTCCCTTTCCTTATATATTAGTTCTCCTTTTTTCCACTTCTGAATAGATAGATATCAGAGTATATAATTTCTAAATATGAAAGAATCTTATGCGAGAAAACCAAGCTAACATGCTTGGATGGGTGTGGCTCTTTTCATGGACAACGGTTCTGCAAGGAGGTGACTTGTCCTAGGTCTCGCTCAACCGCCAGGTTTTCCCTCCTATTTTGGTTACCATATTTTTATATTACTTTTATAGAGGCTGAGTGAGCCCCAGTAGGGTCCTAAATCCTATATGATCCATCTCCGGCTGCAAACAGACTAAATGAATGTCTTGCCCGCAGCGTGATTTGAACTAGGATTTCCGGCATGGCAACTCAGTGCTCTACCACTGAGCCACTCCGCTCTCAGATATAATAATATAAATTAGATAAAATATAAATACATTAATTATTAATAAAAAATTAAGTAATAAAATTATTATTATATGATTATTAGATTTAACATCAACAAATTTCTCTATAAGTAAAAAGAAAAAGAAAGATTTCAAAGGTAGCCTTGCTCGTTTCGGGAGCCATTAGATTAAGTAAACTGGATGGGGAGGGTGGGATATCGCCCCCCGGAGGATCTGGTAATGAGGATAGCAAGGTGGAAGGAGTTGATGGATTGCCACAATAATATTCCTCCGCAATGAATCTTTAGCGCTCTCCGTTTTGTCCAACTCCAGAGCGAAAAAATGTTTAACTCGTTGGATTTCGATCCTGTTAGTTCTATCTGAATGTTTCCACATATCAATTAATTATGAATCGCAATGACAATGATTTCATAAATTTAATATTACACGGAATCCACTCTTGCAATATTTTTAACTTGGAATATGAAAAAGCAATTATGCGGATATTGTGTAAATTTATTTTAATATTTCGTAAATATGTACATGGGAGTCCTCTCATCAATTTTTTTTCGAATCCAGTGAAAATTATATTTTAGAAAATTTGATAGGATCATATATCAAATCGATAACCGTTTTTTTATATCACTCTCGCTCTGTACTTGAACCACTAAGAAACGTATGTATATTAGTCGACCAGAGATATCGCCCCAAACTTAAACAGACCAGTGCTAGGCCAAAATCGCCCGAGGCAGACAGCCTGAAGGTTCGTTCTTGGCCCGCAAGACCGATCGGTGACGGGAGTATGGTAGTGCTCTGCCCCGTCTCCGCACCTTCACTGTGACCGTCGTCATTATAATCTAGATCGAAAATTACAATTTTTGTTTATGTAACAATAACGAAAATCAAATTCAATATATTGATATTAAAACTGATTTACTCCTTTGTAGCCAACGTTAATGTTGTAATGTTTTAAATCCCCTCATTAGATTAAGAATAAGAATAAAGAATGGAAAAGGATTTATATAAAACAGAATTCAAGAGATTTTTGTTCATTATTTCATTCTATTACTAGTTGTAAAATATTTTGCAATGTTTATTTATTCAATTTAAATATCTATTTTTAAGTTTTTATTATTGTTTTTTCCCCAAAATATCATTTTTGTTACTCTGATCAATCCAATAATTAGAGAATACAAACAAAAAAATATTCACATCAATCGAATGATCCAGTTCTTTTATTTTTATGTATTTCTTGTATCTTGTTTATTCTCTCCTAGAGAAGACCTTCAATGTAGGTTTATAATAAATAAAATAAATTATAATTTGTTTCTAATAAATTGTTTAATAATTTATTTTGGCCACCTCCTGAACCATTTTCTTCCTTTACCAATAGCTATTCAAAATAAAATTTTTGTATCTCTAAACGAAAATATTAATTTGGTCAATAACATTAGAGTAAGGGTGCACCTACATTGGATCTGATGCGATGCGACGCGATCCTATTCTATCACATACGATGGTGGGCTGAAAAAACAAATAACTGAAATACGCAGTGAGTGCCTACACTGGATCAGATCCGACACGATTCTATTCTTTTCAATCCGATAGTGAAAATAGTCACTGCCTTCCGAATAAAATAGTATTAATTTTATTCTTTTATTTCTTATATATATATTATAGTGAAATATAAATATATTAAAAATAATTAATAAATAATCTTAGTTTTATAAATTTAAAGAACCAAATGTTATAACAATCAGGTAATATAATTTAGTTGTTTTTCAATAAAAAAAAATAGAATTTATTGTTTTTATTATATATTCGTGTTTTATATAATGATTTAATTTTCTCGATTGTGATAATATTTATTTCTTTTGATATTTTGTTGTTCATCTTTGCAAACGAGTATACGAAATCAGAAAAGCCCTTACCTCCCAGAGTTGCCAACTGTTTAATAAATAAATTAAACATTACGATGATAATTTTTTCAAAAGTTAATGTTTCCAATTTTATTTGACGAATTAAAATCGTATGTAGTTATATTTTTTATGTACATTTCTGATAGATATAATTTTATTAAACGGAAAAATAACCTTCGCTACTACATTTAATAGTTCATGAAGATTAGTAATAAAATATTTTAATGAGAATTGAGAATATTTAATTTTGATTTATGACGGATATTTATATAATAGTTAATTATCAAATTACAATGTACATTTTTTAATAAACATTTTAGACGATAAAGGTTAAGTTGGCACACATGGTACCGGCTGGCTTACCGGATTGAAAACTAATGATTTTGAAATGTGAAAATCTCACCTGATCGTACAGTATCGCATCGGATCCAATGTAGGCGCTTCCGTATAAATAAACTATTTTGATTCCACGAGCGACTAAATCGCTCGGATTGTTCGGATAAAAATGGATCGGATCGGATCGGATCCAATGTAGGTACTCTCGATATATTTCAGTCATTTGGTTTGCTTCCGAATTCTGATTGTATCGCATCGGATCCAATGCGAGGAGCACTAGAGCCCCGTGACCCCCAGCAGTTAGCCCCGTGACTCCCAGCAATTAGCCTAGTTCCAGGCGCTATCTTCTTGCCTTCCTGCGCCTAACTTCCATTTATTTAGTTCTCTTCAAAGATGTCCACTTGTATCAATAAAATGAATTCCTTTGGGTATTACACACGTACCCAGAAGTAACATTGGGTGATTGCTGACACCTTTCAGGTGGTATATTATTATTATGGTATTAGGATATTGTTGAGATATCATTAAGACACTTGAGTTTGAAAACCAAGGGCACAGATCGCTCAACTTTATTCCAACAAAGCATTTTAATTAATCATAGATACTTTTTTTGCCGGAAAAATCTGGTTTTAACTTTTTGTTAGCTTAACGAAAAACACGTATTGTTTTGCTTAATTCTGTATCTATACTATCGCAAGTGAACCAAAAACACTACTAAACACTTCACATTCGAATTTGAACGTTTTTCAGTCAATATATAAATTATTTTTAATTAATGAAATTCATTATTGATTTTTTCATAAATTCCTACTAATCACAAACTCTTAACAAAATTATACCAAAATTATAGTGCGCGATCAAAGCGATCACATTTTGCGACACATATTCATTTGCGCTTAGTTGCAATGCTTCTCTTCATAAATAAAAGTACTTTATTATGCTATGAACGATTGATCAATACGACATGCGACATGCGACTAGCATAAATCTACTAGTTTTCATTTAATTTGTTTATCGTTTTATTTGTTTTCTTATAAATTTGTAATTAGTGAGCTATTAGCGAGTAATGTAATTCTAGCCGATTCATTTACCACTAAGGTTGTATTAATTTGCTTGTTAATTAATTGTTGATTTAACCGGATATGTTTATCTCTCATTATCTCGGATGTAGTTTTATCTGATATCTTAGAGCGGCTTAATAGATCTCTTAATAAATACCAGCGTATATACATCTCTATTTAACTAATGTTTAAATTTAATGAGAAGATAAATTTAATTTTTCACTAAATATTCTCGAATATGGGCAACTGAAACATTTTATAATATATATACTGTTAATTATAATGCACTTGGGAAAAACCACAATGCAAAGCCTTATATTTCAAAAATACACCCACTTGCCAGTCGACGTTTCGCCTATTCAGGCATTATCAAGACACCAAAAACAGGCACTGTCTTGATAATGCCTGAATAGGCGAAACGTCGACTGGTAAGTGGGTGTATTTTTGAAATATAAGGCTTTGCATCGTGGTTTTTCCCAATTGCATTATAATAAATAATAGTGTTTCTTTTTGAGTTTTTGGCTCTATTTTAGTGATATATACTGTTAAGATATATATTATTAATTATTATAACAAAAACAGGGAAAACAATCTTTTATTATTTTATATTCAAATTATATTGAAAGAAAATAAATTAAATTGTCAAATCTTATTTTTCTTTGATACAAAAATGAACTTGAAATATTATAATTTATTTATTTACGTTTGAAGTTGTATTTATCTTTTAATGAAATTGCCTCATTTTCGGATTTATATCAGGTTGTTTTCAACATTGTACGCATTATAAAAAGAAAATTTAGTAAAAAATTCACCAATAAAATATTCGATTGTTGTTAGCTTTGGGTATTAAGGTTTAATATTAGAAAGAAACTGTATTAAATTAGAAGTAATTAAAAAAAAATGCAAATTAGTAAACGTTTAATTGTTTACCAGTTTCTCTTCAACTCGGGACGATAAAGAATGAAGTAAATTGCATTGGGCGGTGTTCTTCACCGGAAATTTATTAAGGAGTTTTCTTTTCTTAATGGCCCTCTTCAAATCCCTCTTTTCTCTCATTCTTCCTCCTTTTGGATTCGCCTAACAACGTTTGCTCACCGGAAATGGAAATGGACATAAGGAATTTTGTTTGCTGAGAATCAAAAGCATGAGTAGTTGTTTCAGGCGAAATCTAATTTAATCCATTATATTATATTACATATTATTTATAGTAATCTATCTTCATTACATATTATGTATTGTAATCTACCTTCATTTTATTTTCACTAAATGCAGCTGAAAAAAGTATAATAGTTATGTTATAATTTATTTTATTTTTATATTATATAATTTTTTAAATATTTTATTTGAAAAGAAAAGATATGGCCAGGACCGGGACTCGAACCTCTCCGTGGTGACGCCTCAACCATCTCGGCCATCCTGGCTCGCTTCACGGCCAAGGAAATGAGGATCAAGTGAAAAGAGGGTATATGACTGGCCATGAAGCGAAGCCAGGATGGCCGAGATGGTTGAGGCGTCACTGGGAAACTGGGTGAAGAAATAAACCCCACACATTTATCTATCAACAAACAAACGTCAGTATATTAAAATAAAAGTTACATTTAGCATAATGAAAATAAAACTCTAATTTAACATAAGTATCACAATCAATAATAGTAGTTAATAATAACATATGAACGAGACTCATACACCTGGTTCTCCATCAATACTCATAGTCCCTAAATCCACTAAAATAATAATAAAACAAGTTTCATCATAAATAACAATCATCAAACCCTTTATCTATAACAATAATTCTATGCACTAATAATTACAACGTCAACATTCCCCATCAGCACTCATTATCTTATAACCATTAATAAAATTAATAATTTACAATTAAACCTCCATCCATCCTCCATAACAGTATCCTTTATAACAATAATCCTATGCACTACTAATATTTACAATGTACTCATTACCTAATAAACACCCTAATTCTATTATAAAACACTTTCCAGAATTCCATATTACATGGCAGTTACAACTCAATTATCCACCATCATTAATCCTTATCTCATATTCGCTAATTTGACAATTTCAAATAAAACTAGATCTATCATTTATAACAATAATCCTACGCACTAATAATATTTATAACGTACTCATTACCTCATAATCGCTAATAAACACTATCATTTTATTACAAAACATTTCCCATAAGTCCACATGCAACGATGACGATTACAACTCATTTATCCACCATCACTAATCCAAGTTCCTTCTTTTCCAACCACAACTCTGTGTGCGCTAATACTTGAAGAAAGATTCCTATCTATCTTGTGGCCAAACGCGACGATTGTCAACGAAATAATTACTGGCTCTATCTTCAACTGACCACCCGCTGGCCTCACCCCAAGTCTAGTCAGACTACAGTAAATAGAGAATATAATACCTTTCTCTGGTTTCTTGCTCCGGAACCAAGGTTTCTCGCTAGTACTCGCGTTCACTCGTCTCCTCGTTTCGTCCCCCATCTTCTGAATTTCCCCACCTGCCGTCGGCAGAGGTACTCTTCTTCTACGGGCCACGAGAAGAAAACCGTCGGGTACTTAAGTTTCTCCGAGCTGTCGTCAGCATTCTAACTTCTTCGTCTGACAGGTGCTGCCCCTGGTGGTCATCATTATCCCGAGAATCTAATAATTATATTTAAAGTTCCCAAGATTCTAAGAGAGTCGTGAATTTTCCGGTGAGAACCGCTGAGCCATTTCTTGCCTAGGTTGACATCGGAGCTATGAACCGCTTGGCTCAGCGTCTCCACAAACAGACGTCACCTTCTATTAAGAATTAACTTTTAATAAAATAAATTATTAAAACTAAATGTTAAGGACCTACTATTCCTTTAACCAAATGGTTTCTTGTATACAAAGAAAATATATGTAATTAGTCACAAAAAGAAATAAACTTAGCAAATCTTATTTGGCATAGGATAACATATACCTACATATTAATGTACAAAATCCTTACAACCTAAAGTCTTATTAAAACCTATTAATGAGAAGAAGCAAATAAATGCTAATCATTTTCTATAATACGTAAAACTAAAAATAAACTTTTGACTTCAAATGATAACATTCTTCTTTTTCATCACAAAGATGAGAGTTCAAATTCTTTTAACACAGATTACTTTCCTTATATACATATAAATTTGCTAACATTTTTGGCATTGAACAAAAGCTGTAATTAATGCACATTAACTAACTATCTATATAAAAAAAATTACACCGTTACACTACGAATATGTATATTGCTATATCACAACGGTTTGATAACTTATTTTAATTTTTTTTTCCCTTAGTTCTCTGTCTTTTATTAATTTTTGACAATAACATTTTAATATGATACATGGCATTTCTTTTAGTGCACCAGGTGCATTTTAATATAGGATTATGCATTGAATTTTCTTGGGATTATTTGAATGGTAGGAGTTTAAATACTTTTGATTCAATTCAGTTCAGTTGATTATATAGATGAGCGGAAAGCTAAATTAAACTGAGGCTGAATTTATGTCGCCTTGGCTGCTAACAAATTATCAGTGCTTAGTGACAGTGTACGACATTCAACGGCTGTGTAGGGGAAGTAAGAGATATCAGCGCCCTCACTCGTCTCAGCGGCTTTGATCGTAACTAAGTACCTTAGAGGCTTGGAACCCTGTGAACCGCCACAGTAAGCCCCCCCCCCCACCCCCGACACAGTGGATTAGCGCTGGCACGGAGTGTCTTTAAATTATTTCTTATTAATTAATCTTTATACAACAATATCGACTCTGTAGTTGCCTAAAAATAGATATCTTCAATTTAATTGTTGTAGGATAAAACTGTAATTGGTTCTAAGGAAAATATTTTTAAATTTTATTTTATTTTTTTATCAATTATATTTATATTCTCTTCAAAATAAAATGTTTAAAAATTATAACAATTAAGGGGAAAAAAACAATCCCGGCCTAGACGAATGTTTTCTCTTCAAAATAAAATATTTTTTGTTGTTGTCAGGCGTTCAGGAGAAATCAGAGTTTTGCTGAAGTACTAAACTACTTTCAACACATCAAAGTAATTAGGGCGAGTAACAAAAACAATACCTCTTCGAGCACTATTGCTCGGGGGCGGCCTCGATCCAGTGTGCCTTCTGATACTCCTCTGTTATTTCATAATTGCCTGTCCTGAAGGTGCAGCAGGAGGGGTCAAGAAAACCCTTTAGGATTGGACTATGAAGCCTCCTCATCCGGTCTTTGTCGAAGATGAAATGCAGCGCTGGGGTCTTTTCAGGAACTCCTCCCTGGAGGTAGAACAGCGGTTGAAAAGCTACTGTGCATTGAACGGAGTGCTTTCCTGGAGCACACTCGTGAATATGTCAGCTAATTAATCCTGAACAGCGGCGCTAAGGAAAATCTGGCTCTCGAGCCTAAATCTGGTTTTATTATTAATTTTATTATAATGATATAAACTCTGTTTTGGATAAAAATGGAAAATTGTAAAATAAAAATTCTCGTCTATGAAATATCGTATGATAAATCTTTTAAATAACAAAGGAAAATATGAATAAAAATATACAAATTCTTTTTTTACTTTGAAAAACTAATCCATTCCAAAATTTAATAACTCTACTACCGCAAAAATTTTTAAGTTCAAAAATATTCATTGAAGTTTCTTATAATAAAGCTTCTAAGAGGTAATGTAAAGTTGTGCATACAAATATTTATTGTATTATGGATAGAAATATAGTATAATATAATGGTTGAAGATTTAAATTTAAAGTTTGCCAATAATTATTTACCTTTTAGGAGTGGTTACACTCCTGTTTTTCAGAAAAATCTCTTACTGGAAAAATAAGAAAATAATATTTTTTAAGTCAATGTACGCGCAAAAGTATTCAGCAATCTCCACGTGTGCCTGATATATTGTCCGTGCCACGTGTGCATTATATATTCGAAAATCGGTAAGTTGAATTACATTTGTGGTTTATTGTATATATAAATATGTCTATGTGTGTTTAGCCTCTATTCTCTAAACTAGCCTCCTCCATGAAGGCATTTAAAGAATATATGTCTAAATGATGATACGTAATCATTAAATCGAGTGACGTTTTTAACAGTTTGGGTAGTTATTTGTTTATAATTATTTATACAGTAGATTTCTTTAGTTGCAATCAAATACTTGAGCTTATGAAAAATATTGATACATTAATATTCGTAGCACGACAACTGACTCCCAAGATCAAGGTTACTCTGTGCTCCGTTCAGAACTACTAAGCGACTATCAGGAAGAGTTCAGAATTCTGTCTCCATCGTTCTCATGAAATGGCCCTTCCAGCTTCTGAATCACGACACCATAAAATTGATCAGGATGAGGCACAACGTATACCGACCCTGTTAACTCAACATTTTTGAAAAAGTGAAAGGCTATGTCAAGCGAATTAAGGATATGCTACAGCACATGTTCCTTATCCTTTGTTATGAAACATGGCTACTAACGACAGATAGCTGCAAAAGGAGAAATCCGATTGTGAGCTCGAGGGTCCTTGAGAACAAAAGTTACCAAATTGTTAAACCGGAAATCTAATCCTGGAGCCGCGAGCTCAAAGGCCGGCCGGCGAGCAGGGTCCTCTGTTCTCTCATCTTATCTTTATCAGTTTGTTCGCGGCATCTTCGCCATCTTAGTTCCTCCAGTCAGTGGAGCAGTTCCTCTAGCCTAGGAAGTAATTCATGTTAGAGAAGAATTGGTCGACTGTATCTTCTAATGTAAGGAAGAAATAGTTGGGGGTGCAGTCAATCAAACACCTAAATAAGCGTAACTTATTTATTATGTGCCGACGTTTCGGCCTACAATGTAGGCCATCTTCAGGGCTAAGAGAGAGAAACAAACAGAAATATATAAAAACGTTGCAGTAACAAGAATATATAAAGTGGTACAAGAGTGGAAATTAAAATAGTGACTAGATATGATGAAATAGTGAACAGATATATGATAAATAAAGAATGAATATAAGAGTGGTTACAGAATATAATAAACTTAAAATAGTGATAGATGAAAATAAAATTGTAGATGATGAACAGAAATTCTAATAGTGACAGATATAATAATAAAAGAATACGAATATAAAATAGAAAAATACAAGTCAAGAAAGGATAAAATGTAAACAATAATATAAAGGGAAAGAAAAATGAGGAGGTAAACGGAAAGATACAAAATGAGAAGATTAAAATATAGAAAAAGGGGGGTTGAGTATGAAGGATTTAGAAAAAACTAGTTTAATTATAGATATGGATATGATACCAGACATCTAGAGGTTACATAGGTAAAATGTAATAATACAAGCATATATAGAAAGAAAAGATTGATAAATTTCAAAAATTAAACATTGAAAATAGTGTTATTTACAACTATGAACTACGAAGTATGAAAAGAAAATACAAAATATAACTAAGGGAAGTTAATATATAACTGTATACAGTTAGAAAGAAGTGGCATTAATGCAAAATAAGATGTGAATATAACATAAACATATAGAAAATAGGTAAAGAAATACAGTAGATGAAAAATATGAGGCTAAATAATAATGAACTCTATGCTTTTGTGCTTATGCTTCTATACTATGTTTGTTTCTCTCTCTTAGCCCTGAAGATGGCCTACATTGTAGGCCGAAACGTCGGCACATAATAAATAAGTTACACTTATTTAGGTGTTTTGATTGACTGCACCCCCAACTATTTCTTCCTTACATAGGAAGTAATTCCTTCAGTCAGTGAAGTCACTACCTCACCTAGATCCTACTCCCTCGGAGAGGCTTATAAAATTTAAAATCAAATATCGCTTTGATAAGTTATACACAAGCTATTCAACATTTCGAAATAATATTTTCATTCTTCTCAACGCTTGAAAATAACAAATTGTTGGTTGAGTAGCAGCAATAAGTGGTTGATAATTTCACAATAAACCGGACGACAACCGACTTCTTATGGAACTGCTACTGCCTTCTGGAGCCATCGTGTATGAAACTGAACGAGTACGCTGAACCTCCAATATGGGTATATTGATTGAGCGATGTCCCGAGGCGACTTGGACATCGAACTGGGTCTTTCATCAATCAACCTCTTTATCATTCCAACAGTTCGGGAGAGCTTATTTATCGCTCGGGAAAAGTTACTAGAACTTGGCGGGATCGTAGATATCCACATAAACGCATTATTTTAATCCAATCCCCTCAAATATTTTATATTGTGATAAACTATAAAATTACATATGTTATTTGAATTACGTTAAAAACAAAATTTATTTATTAAAATTAATCGAAATATGAAAAAAATTGATTCTTATCAAGAAAATTAATAATTATCAAGAATATATCCGCAAATAAATGAAAATTGTCGTTTATACCTGATAAGCCATGACAACTATTTACGATACAGCTTACGGGTCTTGTTTAAATTAGGCCCGCCAGTGATTTTATCTAGTAACAGTTACTTATTCATATATTAAAAAATATGGTTTAAAGAAACATTAAAGAAACAGTCCTTTCCCTCCAATAACAATTGGGTTTTTCAGCAAACTAGCTGTGCACACCTCCCGCAGATAATTTTTCCAATCTACAATTGTAGCGGAGCTCATATTTACCCTGTGTCCATGAGTAAATGAATAAAAGGGCTTTACTTAACGGTAACCTGCTGTCACATAGCCACGTACCCGTATAAATGCCACATTCATATCGGCATTGTCTTTTTTATATTATTTTCGTATATTTTTTTCTTTCTTCGTTAAATTTCATAATGTGGCCTTTTTTACAATATCTTTCCTTAGGTAGAATTCCTCTTTCTTCAAAGAAAATCCTGGCTCGTTCCTGTTCTTTGCATAAATCGTAAACTTCAAAAATATTCATCGTGTTATCACTTTATAACCGCAATTACACAAACAATACTAAATTAAATAATATTTGAACATGTGATTTTATTTCTATATCAATGGTATCAGGTTATACAACAACTGTTACTAAATATCATTAAAAAATCACTGGCGGGCCTAATCTAAACAAGACCTCAGCTTACTTACCTGATATATAGCTGATATAGCTGATAACAGATAGCGGAGCAATCCCACACAGGAAGAAGAAATGAACGAAAATTCTTATTTTCTTTTAGATATTGCAATGAGGAGCGAGGTGGATTGAGTGGACTGAGGCACCCTCAGCAGCCGCACTAGTTTATAAATACTTCTTACTGCACAATTTTTTAAAAATAGTCTCGGCTCTGTATGAATTATAGAACTGTGTGTTTGATACTATATAATCAATATATTTATATTAATTAAATCCACTACCACCCATATATATGCTCGTTTTATTAATTAACACATAAAAACGAGCTCTTCTATATGATCTCATTATACACACAGAGAAAAATAAAACAAAGACTAAAAACCTTTCTTTTTTTCTGTCACTTTTCATTTCAAAAAATATATCAAAAGCGTGGAACTAAATCAGAAAATCGCAATTAATTCTTATCTTTGACAGAAGGCTTTCAGTTTGACTAATATGATTCGATATTACAGATATGTAATTATAGTACTTGAGTAGTAAAAGTTAATTAATTAAAATTACAATTTTGAGCTTTTACGAAATCCATATTTTTATTTTTAGCAATAATTCTCAAATATTGATATATCATAATAAAAATTATTGAATAGACAAGATGGTATTTGTTGTTCTAAACATAGAGGATATATAAAAGCTAAGAGTGGGCAGATCGCACGTGAGCCCTCGACATCCTCCGCATCGACAGGACACGGCACAACATGATGTCCTATCTTCTAAAAGAGATTCCTTCAAAGGATCTAATTTCAGTGGGGCCATCCCCACCCCCCTCCTTCTCTCTTTCCTTCGCACCTTGTCACATGTTTTCACTCTAGAGGTCCGAATAACTGAGGGATAAAGGACTCGGTTATTATGACGGGACACTTGTTGTTCTAACTTTGGGAGCGTCCTACGACAACAAATTTCAAAAGCACTCTATTTATAAAGCTTTATAGACCACAGCTAAAGCTTTTGAAAATGGTAAAAAGTAAAAACAAAATAATAGTTAGATGAAACCCACTGGAAAAGGAAGAGAACATAACAAAAATAATTTACGTATTTGAGATCGGGGAGTGGAAGGGGGGGGGGACAAATTTTTGCTCAAATTGTCATGGATCTGAAATATGCTCCAATGTGGAAGAAAAAACCTGAAGTTAATGATTAAGATGAAATTGTGGATGAAGAACCAATGCAGACTGGAAATGATATTGGAGGCGAAGACGTCCATCAGGTCTTGAAGATTTTGAAGATCTGCTAGAATCGGGAAGGTTTGTCTTCAATATTTAAAACAAGTATTTTCGCATGTTTTTTGCAATCTTTATGTTTTATGGATTTGTAATTTTTTGTTTATCAATGTAACATGGATTCTTACGTTTTTCGAGTAATTAAAGTGTAAATTTTAATAAGTAGATCATAATTGTACACAAGGATTAAAAAAAAAATATCGGATTCGAGTTTTTTCGTTTCTTTGCATTTTCTGATAACATTTACCTTAGTAATGTGTATTTTTTTTTTTACACCATCAGAAAGTAAAAATTTCAACGAACAAAAAGCCCACCGTCTTTTAAAAAAAAAAACAACAGGTATTTTAACGTGAGAATTAGATCGATTGAAAATTAGAGTGCTTTTTCGATATTTAGTCAAAATAACTCTCCAAGTTGTGTATTGAACGTCTTGGTGGTGGGGTGCTATCTCATGTTTGGAGCCTGTTTGGGCTGTTAATCGTTGGGATATATTGTACCTTTTTCTTCGAGATGTGATTCACATAACCCTTTTTTGTTTTTGTATCTTGATAATGCCTGAATAGGCGAAACGTCGACTGGTAAGTGGGTGTATTACTGGATTTGAAACATAAGGCTTTGCATTGTGGTTTTTCCCAATTGCATTATATTAATTTTTCACATATATTCTGAGGTCATGTGAAAAAAGTGCAAATACAAAAGTTGTAGATCTTTTTATTACCTACAACTTGTAGTATTGCTGAAAATCGAGATAAACCGTTTTTTTGCCCTTAAACCCCCCTCTCCCCCGCTTCCATTTCCCGACCTAAGATCGCCCGTAAATTATTTTTCCTTTAATTTTTGTTTTATTCTCTTATTTTTCCAATGGGTTTCATCCTACTATTATTTTTTTTTGGTTTAAAAAATTATCGACCCTGGTCTATTATCAGTCTGTCTCGCTAAAAAGGTTAATTTTATTATAAACAAAATTGGTAAACGATAAAGATAAAAGTTAGCTACTCTCATATTTCGGATTAATATATCTGAAAAAAAATAACGAATTTCTCAAACAGATTCAATAAACAAGAAATATGGAAGGTTTGGCAAATTTATTCCGTTACATATCCGCGAAAGTGCTGTGCCGAAGACAATTATGCCAAGCAATGATAAAGTATATTTTGGAAACATCTCATTACCCCCAGGACTCCTGTAATGACTTCAACCTTCTTACCATAATCCATCCAATACATACATAAATATGTACATAAATCTGTTTGGCGAAACAGCCTCTTGCCAATAATGTACAACAAAGTCCCTGCATATTAATGCATTATGTGTGCTATGTTTATCCTTGGATTGGGCAGGGGCCACGGACCCAATTGGATGACCGCCATGCTAACTTTATACATCCTCTAATTAATGTCAAAATCCAAAGTTACGTATAGCAATCATAATAACGGAACGTGGTCAAAGCTAATTCCATTGACCAAGTTTTCGTTTTAGGTTACGAAATCATTGTATTACATCGGGTAAGTTGCTCACTAACGTCATTATCTTTTTTATGATTAAAAATATTCACCAGCTGATGATATCTTCTATCATCGAACAAAAACATAGTTTAGAAGTCGATGTTCAAATAATTCAGGATTTTATGATTTATTAAATAACTAGCTTTTGCCCGCGGCTTCGCTCGCCTGGAATTTGGTCTGCCACATAAAGTTTCGTGACAGATTATTTTAAATAAATAATTTAATTTTTTTTTTAAACTATAAGTTACTCGTAGATCCAAAATTTCAGATGTCTAACTTCAAAACTGACGGATTCCATACAATCTTTGAACCCCTATAATATTAAGGGAGAAACCCTTAGGTGTGAAATTATCCAAAGTTCTTTCTTACTGTATACAAAGTATAATAATATAAAATATTACTGTAAAGTTTAATCAAAATCCGTTCAGTGCCCCCGTGCGCCCCCCCCCGCGCTTGATATAGCCTGTGTGCTATTCTGATGTAAAACCTATATTACTGTCAAGTTTCATCTAAATCCGTTCAGTAGTTTTTGCGTGAAAGAGAGACAAACATACAAACTTTCACATTTATAATATGTGTAAGATTAGTAGGATATAAAAAACAAAATAATTTTTTATAATTATTGGTCATTTTTTATGAGTTATAAATATTTTTATTTTTTAAAGATAGGCCCTCGACCGGGATTTGAACCAGGAACCTTTGTCTCACCGTGACATCGCTCTACCAATTGAGCTATCCAAGGCCCCTGCCGGTCGAGGACTAACCTTTTCTCTCCTAGATCCTAAAGCCCCAGTGTGCTCCCGCCATTTTTGCGATGAATACACTAGAACGAAGTTCTTTGAACATTAATTTAAATTTAGGATATTATTGACTTACGTCATATTATTATTTATAATTTTTTATAATTATTGGTCATTTTTTAAGAGTTATAAATATTTTTATTTTTCAAAGAGAAAAGATAGGCCCTCGACCGGGATTTGAACCCGGAACCTTTGTCTCACCGTGACATCGCTCTGCCAATTGAGCTATCCAAGGCCCCTGCCGGTCGAGGACAAACATTTTCTCTCATAGATCCTAAAGCCCCAGTGTGCTCCCGCCATTTTTGCGATGAATACACTAGAACGAAGTTCTTTGAACATTAATTTTAATTTAGGATATTATTGACTTACGTCATATTATTATTTATAATTTTTTATAACTATTGGTCATTTTTTATGAGTTATAAATATTTTTATTTTTTAAAGAGAAAAGATAGGCCCTCGACCGGGATTTGAACCCGGAACCTTTGTCTCACCGTGACATCGCTCTGCCAATTGAGCTATCCAAGGCCCCTGCCAGTCGAGGACAAACCTTTTCTCTCATAGATCCTAAAGCCCCGGTCGAGGGCCTATCTTTTCTCTTTAAAAAAAAAAAAAAAAAATTGTTTCACTCATGTTCTTTCAGTTATTTTAACAACTATTATCAGGTGATTTGCCTTTATTTATGTCCTATAATGGATTCTCCACAGTACCTAAAAAACAGTCGGAGGGGGGGACACGTGCCCCAGTGCGCCCTCCCCCTAAATCCGCTCTTGCTGTAGCCTATATGTTATTCTGATGTATAACCTATATTACTGTAAAGTTTCATTCAAATCTGTTCAGTAGTTTTTGTGTGAAAGAAAGACAAACATACAAACATTCACATTTATAACATTAGTAAGATTGTATGTTATCACCATTGGGTGATCTTTTCGAATGTTCACAAATACAATATGTATCGAATGGCATTTGCATAATTTGTCCCCAAAACACCATAATAAATCTTATGAACTATAACAATGAGATATGTTAACATTATTTCACGGAGTAAAATATCCGATAAATAGGGGTTATAAAAATAAGTGAATTATAAACATGCAGAAAATTAGTATAACCAAAGTCACCTATTTTCCTTTGGAACAGTTAATATTTTACAATTACAACTGTTAGAAAAAGTTGCAGCTCAAACATAAACCCAGAAGCGATAGACCCATTTGTAAAGCACTGTGTTCCTAACAATAGCGACAATAGAGTGGACCTCGAGAACCGACAAGTCAATTCCAACCCGGCATATCCATCTACCTCTTTTCAAATCATCATTACCTCTTTTTTTATTATTTTAAAAATTAAAAATAATCTCTCTCTCTCTCTCTCTCTCTCTCTCTCTATATATATATATATATATATATATATATATATATATATATATATATTTATAAATGAATGTATGTGTGTTTGTCCTTCATGCATTACTACACCAATCATCCGATTGTCATGAAACTTAGGAAAGTAGTTCAGTACACATTAGGGAAGGTTTCTACCAACTTTTTTTTCTAATTTTATTTTATTTTTGATTTAAAAGATGAATTAATTAGGAGTGTTAATGCAAAAATTCTTAATGCACCGTGGTATGTTTCGAATCACACTATACACAATGACATGAACATTCCTACTATAAAATCATATATTCATAACAAATACATAACATTCCACTCATCGACACAATATCACACAAACCCACTCGTTCTTCCGCTTTCCTACTCCCTGTTACCTGGACTTAATAAAAAAAGATTAAAAAGACATTGGCCAAGAGACCTACTGAAAAATTGATATTTCATTCCAAAACTCGATGTTCCTGTACAATAGCAAAGAGAAAAACATCTGGATCAAATTTGCTGGATGCGCAATTGCAAATAAAAATTAAATAATAATAATAATAATAATAATAATAATTAGGAGTGTCTTCCTGGATGTACTAAATAATTACATGAACCATAATTGCCTCAGTAATTGTGTTATTTTGACAGCGAAAAATGCTGATGTTGACGAAATTAACTTTTCAATACTACTGTTGTTACCAGATGATCTAATGCCATTTAAATCCATCAATAATATTGTTGATGAAAACCAAACTGTAAATTATCCTGAATTTTTAAATTCTCTCGATATACCACACAATCTTCGATTGATAATTGGTTCACCTATTATTCTTCGGCGTAATTTTAATCCACCTAAATTATGCAATGGTACACGTTTGGTCATACAAAATATTACTGGAATTGTTATTGAAGCAGCCATGTTGACTGGAATCTTTAAAGAAGAAATCGTCGTGTTGGAACGCATTTCAATAATACCATCAGAACCCATAATACCGTTCAAAAGACTTCAATTTGATATATGCTTGGGTTTTGCTATACCCATCAACAGATCTCAAGGCCAGACAATGTCCATTTGCGGTTTGGACTTAAAATATCCATGTTTCTCCCATGGCTATTATATGTTGCATGCTCACGTATTAGTAAATCATCTAATATATTTGTATTAGCAACGGACAGATTAACAAAAAATATTGTGCATCGATTAGCCATCAATTAAATTGAAATAAATATTTATAATTTAATATAATATTAAAATCCATAATTAAAATTTAAACATTATATACCTCCATTCATTAAACTCATATTTATATTTTATCAGTTATGAGTGTTGTATATTATATATTTATTATATAATATAGTTAGATATAAGATGAATAAAATGTAAAATCAAAAATCTATTTAATTCGTTTTTTCATTAATTCATTATTTCTTTTAAATTCAAATTTTAACTAATATTTTTTAATACTATTATAACAGCCACGGCAACGCAATGAAAATTAAAAAACTGTCGATGAAAATTACAAAATGATCTGTTTTTTTTTTCAAAAAAAGAAAAGAAAGGTGAGAGGGCGGAATAGCTACCATTAGATCCCCCCCCCCCAAAAAAAATCATGCACTCAACTCTCGACTCTAAAAAGATTAGGAAAAAATGAAAGTGGGAGACGAAATATGTTTTGCCTGAATACAGCTGCTCTCTTCCCTATCGCTTCCCGATAAGCTCCAGCAACTTTCACAAAGAAAAAAAGTTTAGGAGGAAACAGGGATCGTAATATCGTGGAGCTGGATAACAGGGACTTCTCCAGCGAGGAGCGACCTCTCCTAAATCCCAACTCTTGTCCAGAGGCTCAATTAGCACAAGATGAGCCCCTTAAAACATAGAGCACTGTCTTGTCTTGTTTCAACGAAATAGTATTTACAAGGCAGTTCAAATTCCTAAAGTTTCTCTGTCTCTGTTTAGTTGTCGAGAACTTTACTGCTATAACGAAATTTTTTATATTTTCTTGTGGACATCGTATTAAAGCCGAAATGTATTACATTGCGTTCAATTTTATAAATAATAACTTACCGAGGAATAGAAGAAAAAAAAAACCTCTAACACTATAACCCATGGACGGGGGTCTAGGGATGAGTACATGGTAGAGACTGTACTTTTTCCTAGACAACGGTTGTGCAGGGAGGTGATTTATCCTAGATAACGCTCAACCACCAGATTTTTACCCCCTGACTTTTTGGGTACCCACTTTATAAATGCTGGGTGAGTACAAGGAGGGTCCTGTATTCCATATGATCCTTCTCCGGCTGCTAAAATAAAAATCTTGCCAGCGGCGGGATTTGAACGCAGGACTTTCGGCACGGCAAGTCACCGCTCTAGCACTGACTCACTCCACTCCATTGTAGCAAATAATACAAATACAAGGAATACAAATATTAATCAATGCGTACAGCACTAAGGCTGAAGAGCTATTGGAAAATTTCCACCTTACTTGACTAATAAGGTTACCTCGTATTGAATGAAATCCCGACCTTACCTCAGTTAGCTTTAGTTTGACTATCAGAATTATAAATAGCACTTGTTACTGTGAATAGGTTTAATTATAATTCTGATTTTTTTTTATCATATCTTATAGCATTTTATGCAATGAAATTAACGATTATAATACTTGACGAAACCGGAGGCTCGATGGCGATACCATCAATCTCTGCTTGTAAACTACCTTCCATGTACCAAATCTCTGCTTGTAAACTACCTTCCATTACCAAATCTCTGCTTCTAAACTACCTTCCACGTACCAAATCTCTGCTTGTAAACTACCTACCACGTACCAAATCTCTGCTTGTAAACTACCTTCCACGTACCAAATATCTGCTTGTAAACTACCTTCCACGTACCAAATCTCTGGTTGTAAACTACCTTCCACGTACCAAATCTCTGCTTGTAAACTGCCTTCCACGTACCAAATCTCTGCTTGTAAACTGCCTTCCACGTACCAAATCTCTGCTTGTAAACTACCTTCCACGTACCAAATCTCTGCTTGTAAACTGCATTCCACGTACCAAATCTCTGCTTGTTAACTACCTTCCACGTACCAAATATCTGCTTGTAAACTATTTTCCACGTACCAAATCTCTACCAATCTCTACGTACCAGTCGACACAATCAGCCTTATATAGAAACTTAATCTAATACAATTTTTTAATTTGTTTTATGGCCTCATCAAATATTACGAAGTTTTAAATATTGTGGAATCTTTGGCCTAAGAAAACGGCTGTACATTTTAAGAAATTATTTGCAAAACAAATGTAAAGAAAAATATCTTGCATTAATAATATTATTATTAAAAATATATTGTGAAGAGTCTAATATAGCCTAAGATGTGACTGACTCAGAATTATGATGAAGATGTGCTTTCAATCGGAATCATTCTAATGTGCCTTTATTCTGAATCACTCTACAATCAAAGTAGAGTGGAGTAGGACTGAATCAGAGTAGAGTGTAGTGAGGATAAATCGCTGTAGGCTAAGTTAAGAGCTGTAAGTTAAGCTCAAACTGACTTCATTCTTTATTTTATTTACCTTTGAAAGCAAAGGACCCTTGCTAAGTTGATCTACCTAAAGGACTTTGAACAGTTTTTATTTATTTCTTTTTTACCTTTGTATTTGAAAGTAAATATCCTTCAGGCTTACAGGGCTTACATAAACTTGACCGCTTCTTTAGAAGTTTTAGATTTCTTCAGAAGAGTTGAAATAGTTGGTTCCTTCTAAATAACTTCAAGTTGTTCTTGCTTAACAATTTATATTATAAAAACTACCTTCTATTTTTATCAGATTTATATAACATGCTGAAACATTAAGTAAAAAATTGTTGAGATACTCTTTTATTATCATTTTTAAGATACAAAAGTTGGCGTAAATATTTCAAATATGAAGAAATAATTATTATTAAAAAAAAAAGTAGAACTCCGTTTCTTAAAATCATATTTGATTTCTCGTTTTCTTTCATTTTTTTTTTATTGCTAGAAATAACAGTCCCGTAAAGATGAGCTCTAAAGAAGTTTCGAAATTTTTTTTTTGGGGGGGCGGGGACAATATTGAGCTCACGTACACACATTATTTTCAATATTTACTCAAATCCCCTTAAAATAATCATAAAGTCTTGCTTCATGATATGATTAAATGTTCTTATCAATTATTTGCTTTTATAACGTACTAGCTGACCCGACAGGCGTTGTCCTGTAGAAGCATAGAAATCTGAAGATTATAATTTTTTTAAAAAGATTGTAATTATTTAGACCTTTTTAATGCAAATATGTGTAAAGAAAATCATAAAAATATCCGACTTGAAGGTGTCAGGATTCAGTTAAGCCACGATAAGATCACAATAAATCAGTAATAGTTAGTGAAAGAAACAACTACAGTGTGATAAGTTAAAAAAATAATATAATAAAATGGAAAACATTTATTGATCTTTGGTTAATGATTAGACGCTGCATCCAATTTGTTAAAATTTTGTGTGGATTCGGTAATAGTTTGGATTCACAATCGCTGAATCAACGGTCAATGTTTCATAATTAGTTAACTTATTATTTTTGTTATTCTTTGTTTTATTAAACATGTATTAACATTAAACATGTAACATTTTTATCATTGAACTAAAATCCGTAATTAATGCACATTAACTATATATATAATATATATATATATATATATATATATATATATATATATATATATATATATATAAATATATATATAAAACTTAATTTTGTTTTACCCAGCCCGTTACAAGGTAGTTTCTTAATTAGTTAACATATGATTTTTATTGTTTATGGTTTTATTAAATTTGATCTGGCGACACAGATATTCATAGGACGTCGATAAAAAATTAAGTGTTTGAGGGATTCTTATTTAAAAAAATCACCAACATTAACCGAAATTAGCCTCTAACCCACAAGGATTACAATCGGCCAGTTGCAAGTTGGAAGGACCCAAAGGTGTCTGGTCGAAGGAAGTCCTGACCTGTGGTAAAGGAGCCGCATGCGCAGGATCCTTGCGATGAATTACGACAGCAATCAGCGATCTGTCCGTGGCGGGCTCCTCGAGGGGGGCCATTCATCAAACCCGGGGGGGGGCGATGTCCTGTCATGCAGGGGAGAGGGGGAAGGACCCTTCTGTGCCACTCTATGTGTGCAAGGGGGGGGAGAGCCCATTGGGCTCCCATTGCCGACCTATGACATGCGGTGGGGCTATTGATGTTGTGTACCAATTTTGAGGGAATAAGTTATTTGAGTATATATATATATATATATATATATATATATATATATATATATATATGTACACTCAAATAACTTATTCCCTATATATATATATATATATATATATATATATATATATATATATATATATATATATATATATATATATATACGTATTTAAGTATATACGTATACGTATATATATACGTAATTATAACGGCCTACGTGTCTGTTAAAATCGCCGCATAAGACTATATAGCTGTTAGGAATAAAGCTAACTATGCAGTTATCAAACTCACATTCTTGTGGTAAATAAAAATATCCCAGTATTATGATCTTATCATTGATATAAAATTTCACTATCACCATATATTGATAACATTCTATTATAGTAATATTGTGAGCCATAGCTTTGTTTATAAAAGTGATAATGCTTGCTCTACCAGTACGTTTCATTAAAAACCATTTCTTTTTTGTTCTTTTCTCAGGTTTTTTATTTCATTTTCGAGAATGCTTATTTTTGTATCTTGGTCCTTACATTTTTTCCTTATCTCAGAAACTTCACCGATTAACGAGTCCGTCAATTCGGTTAATTTATTTAATGAGCTTTTTGACTCCTCGTTGTTTTTATTAATAGTTATTAGATAATGGTTTACCAATAAAATAGTAAGAAAGTAGTGACATTCGGTGCTATATCTGACATTTAGTTTGAACATTCAAATAGAATTCATATGTATGACCAATCAGTAAATTTTCTGCAAATCAACTTAATCGAGTCTAAACCAATTAATAAGTCTTTTTATACCTCAATGTCTTTGGATTAGTGAAATGATTGCGCGTGACGGCGAAGGAAAGGCATCACCCCTGGGATCCGAAGCGTCGCGGCTCGAAATGTGAACAGAGGAATCCAATAATATGAGCGGGCTATTGAGGCCTGTTCGCTGAGCCGCTCCAATTAGGTCGGCCATCGTCCTTTAGCTCCCTCATCTTGGCTACAAGTTCACAATTCCGCTTTAAATTGCTGTACAATGTCTATTTTTGATGTAACATTAATCTCATTATTTACTTCGTTAGTGGTTGGGTATTAGTTTTTCTTACTTTATCTATTAATTAATTTATGAAATCATTCAATTGGATGTATCTAGTTGTAAATGTGCCGGAGTAAAATTCCAAAAAAGACATTTTCTGAGCCTCCTCATTCCTTCTTTGATCCATCACTGTCACTGAAGAGGATTTAGACAAGTACGTTTATATTTATGAGCAAGTTAAATACGTTTATATTTATAAGTAAGTAAGAACGTTTATATTTAGACAAGTACGTTTATATTTAAACGAAGAAAAAGAAACAGCGAGTAATAAATTCTAATTTGTAAATAATTATATAAATAACAATATTGAAAAGTAAAAAGAGACCTTAGATAAATGTTAGGACCTTGGAAAAATTCCAACGAAAAGCCCTTAAGTCTCCAAACTAAAACAGAAATTGAAAGCATATTGATGATAATTGTTTTTTATTTATTTGTTTAGTTATCTATATCCCACCCTAAATATTTATCAATATATATCATAGCCTGATTGTATTATCACTTACTTTACTTAAAACATACCTACTTTTATACAATTGATATTTTACACTTATATAAAGTCTCTTCTTACATTCTCTTATGCAATATTCTTTACACTATTATAAAGTATTTTCTACCTATCAATATTAATACTGTATTTTCTAAAATATTTTTTATTTTCATTTTTATTTTATTTTATATAATTCGTTTCTAGATTTTTATAATTTTACAATTTTTATTTCTTCTTTTTTATTACCTATAATTTTTAGTGCGTAATTCTTATCACTTTCTAATTTACCCATATCATTTCACATTCCTACTGTATATTCAGTTTTTATTTTTTATATGTAATAACTTAATTTTTTTTTTTTTTAACTGTCAACACTTTCTGTTTTATTATTTTTTTCTTCATGATGTGGGTTACTACCTTTTGGCACTTAGTAGTTTATAGTATACACTAATACATTTTAACCTTCATAATTACCTTACTGTACAGGTTTATCAATTTTTTTGCCTGTATTCACCTTCTTTTAGTTTATCTATATTTAAAATGTTTTAATATATTTGTACCGTTTTCTTATATTGTCTGTATTTTGCATATAGCCCTGAAGAAGACCTACAGCGTAGGTCGAAACGTTGGCTATCAATAAAGATTTTCTCAAATTACTTGAGAATTTCATTCAGTGACCTCTACCCGGACCAATTTCTTCAACAGAAATTGAAAACATCTGTCCTTCAATTTCAATTTCTGTTTTAGTTTGGAGACTTAAGGGCTTTTCGTTGGAATTTTCCCACGGTCTTAACATTTATGTAAGGCCTCTTTTTACTTTTCAATAGTAATATATTTTGTGGAATAACCAAAAGTCCACTGGTTTCTTGATAATGTTATTATTTTTTTTTTTTTTGCATTTTTACTTTCATTTTTTCATATGGTCTTTTGTTTTAAGTTTTTGTGTTGTTTATTATTATTTATTTTTTCCTGTTGTTCTTTTTGAAGTTTGGTGAGTGTATATTGAATTTTGAATTTCTGAAGTATTGATCAGCTGTTTTATCTAACCTTATCCAGCTGGGGTCGAGTAACCTTCCTTATGATTCACTAGTTGCTTTTGAGCCTTGAATGCGGTGGGATGTTTCTTGGGTGCATTATTCATGTTTTGTTTTGCTGTTATTCTCTTTCTATCCTGAAGATGCGCGAATGGGCGAAATAGTGGACTGATATTCTCAATTTCTGTTTTGGTTGGAGATTTAAGGGCTTTTCGTTGGAATTTTTCCACGGTCTTAATATATTGTTACGGGCTACTGGGTATTAAAATGAATTAAACAATTCCTTAATTAAAGATACTAATATTTATTAACAAAAGCGATAAAAAGGATACAAGTAAATTATTACAAAGGATACAATTAAACTATTAACAATTAAATTATTAAACTAATATAAATTTATAATGACAATATTCTAAATATTTATTATAACCTAGGCTATTTAATTATTACAACAATATAAGATATTACTAATTCTAGATAGCTTACCTAGTTACAATAGGTTCTATGAATATTATCAAATTACACTACAATTTATAACTAATAGTTAACACTTACAGTTCACTAGTCCACCGACCGTAAGATTCTCCAAGTATGACAAACTGACACACAGTAACAAACAGAAACAGTTTATTACACTCGCGAGACTGTCACAGTTCACTGATACACTTATTACACGGGCCGATTCAACACGTGGTCTACTCTCAGGCTAAGACTGACTCGCTCGAGGCGAGGGAAGTATTTAAATAGGCAAGGCCGAACATTCTAGAACACGGAGGGGCGAGACAATTCTGGAATCTTCTTAATTCTTTTCCGACAAAAGGAGACGATCAAGAACGGTCCTAATCCTATTTTAACTTCTCCCGCCGACGGATTTAAGCCGCTAATCCTTTGCTTCCTGTGACCGTAACAATATAATTAACTATATGTGAGTTGGGTACAGATTGTGCTTTGGGCTCAAGTAATGAAACAACTAACTGAAACCACTGTTATAACTGAGAACTTGACAGAGAATTCCTCTAAATGTATTGCGTTTGAACAAAGTATAGTAGGCTGAAATAGAAATGTCGTTATTTTTTATTAAAATTTCAAGATAGTGTGATTCTAACAATAAAGTTATAGTTATCTCAGTTACCTAGGGGAATCCACTAGTCGAATAATTTTCCACTGGTTGGCCCTATTAAGGATATCTTTAGGAAAACGTCAAAAGCAGGACGAACAGAAGGACAAAAAGGAAGCCCAAATAAATAACTGGACAGGCAAAAGTATTAGCGTCGTCCAATCAAATGCGGCCATTGATTCTCCCATTGTACTCGTCCCTTGTTTTATTTCCAGATTGCCTGGTCCAATGTTTATATCTGGCTTCTATTCTCGTCGGCCCCCACGTTTAATAACTTATGTTTACAGCCGCCTCGTTCGCGGGTTTTATATTACTTAATCTATCATATGTCTGCACATTTAGTTCTTAGATTCGTTTAGGGTTAGAATAATTTTATTATTTGAGTCAAAATAAAAATTGACTTGACTAGGAGAATGATTATTGTCCAACCAGCTCAACTCCTTCCAATCTTCCTTCAAATATTTCATTCAGCTTTTGGTTTTTTTTTTTTTTTTGGTTTTTTTTAAGTTTTATTCCTTTAATTTGCTAATTTACAATTTTGTAACAATTATTTATTACATGTTGAAGTACAACAATTTACACTGCAAGTTGAATAACATAATAAATAAAAGCTGTAATATATTTATAGCAGTAGGAAAAAGAAGAAAAAACCTACACAAAATAGAAAAATAAAATAAAGTAAATAAATAAAATAAGTATAATATTTTGTAGTAAAAATAAACAATTTTAGTACAATTTTTTTTTATTTTTCTACCATTTAAGGAATAAATTCGCTTATGATTGATAACTTATTATAATGTATTAAATTAATTATATTTATTCTAATAGTATATGTCTAGTTCGTCTATGTATGTATCGTCTTAAGGTTTGTTTGTTATAATTGCCTATTGATTGCATTAAGGGATTTCCTGAGTTTTTTGTTAAGTTGAAAAAGTTCCAAGTCTGAGAATGGATAAACTGTTAAATTGTTTGTAGGTCTAAATCAAGTATCATGTCGGTTATTTTTGTGTACCTGGGGTAGTCATTTATGATTCTCATACATAAGTTCTGTATTCTTCTATTTTTTTATAGTTGGAATCATAGGTGTAGCTTCATACAGGAGAGGCATATGTCAGTAAAGGTCTTAAGACTGATTTATATAATATAATTTTGTTTTTACTAGAGAGCGGAGATTTTCTACGGAAGTATGGGGCCATAGTACTTATAAGTTTTTTTGGCTTTACAACATTTGTTATTTATGTGGGGAGTAAATGTTAATCTTTTGTCTAATTCCAGACCTAGGTAGGTGACATTTTGTGCCCAGGGTATTCGAGTATTATTTAGGATAATATGTTCCGGTATAGCAGGCCTTCTTTTTGTAATTATTATTGCTGAAGTTTTGTGTTCGTTTATTTTTATTTTCCATTTTTTATAATATTTGCTTAATCTAGAGTATAAGGATTTTAATCTATTTTCTATTGTATCTATCCTGTAAGAACTAGTGTAAATGGCGGTGTCATCTGCATATAAAGATCTTTCATCTGATGGGAGTGTGGGTAGGTCGGATAAGTATAGGTTAAAGAGCGTTGGGGAAAGACAGGATCCTTGGGGAAGACCTGCTGATAATGGAAGTAAACTTTTATTGATTTTCAAGAAGTAACTCGACATCCCTAATCAGTTCAGATGAATTTGCTTACATTTATATTTTCTGTAATAAATAATAAACTAAAATAAAGAATTGAATGTTTCATCAATCACTACTGAAAATTTAATTATATGGTTTCTCCTTTCCGCATTACTTTCTAACAATCAATTAGGAATTAGTAAACACATTCAATTAACAAAAAGCATGCTTTGGACTGACCTTTGATGAACTCCACGGCCATCTCCAGCCCGTAGGTGTCCTTGTCGCAGTCGTCCAGGATGTGCGCGCCGATCGTGAAGTCTGTCAACCGCGCGTTGATCCTGTCGAGGGTGTAGAGCATGGCCTCGACGGCCTGGATGCCACCCTGGGGCATCACTGGGCCGCACGTCCGGGTGTCCTCCCGCTCGTGCACCATCATCAGCCCGCCCAGGACCACGTCCCCGGCTACTTCCGCCGCAAGCCGGACCGGCCACACTTCCGACTTGGGCGGGCCGTCCTGGCCTCCGGTCGCGTTGCCCGAGAGGGCGGTTATGTTGTCGTAGTCATCGTAATCGAGGCCCGAACCCGAACTGAAATTCCAATAGCCAGGCGGGAAGATTGTGGTCCCGTCCGCGGCGGTTAGCAGTGCGGCGCAGACCATCAGCGCCGATCTCATGCCTCGCCTATCAGCGCATCTGCAACACAGAATGAAATATCTTTGTTAGGCCGACCCACTCAGGGATATTTTATTATTCCATTAGCTGTAAATTACATTAAAGGAAGTAGAGACAGAGCAATACTTATTCACCAGGACCGGCCCCAGAAAATATCTTTTATTTTCTTCTTAATATAGTAAATAAAAAACTAGTATTTTTTTTTTTTTTTAAACATCCGACTTATGTTTTACATTCTTTGTAATCAAATCAAAAATCTCCTCAAGTTTTATACGATCATTATACAAATGGAGACGGCGATAGGTAAAGTAATAAGGACAATATTGCTGAACCGCAGGAGCAATTATGGAAAGGAAAATTTCGCCGGAAATTGATAGGCAGCGAGGAAGGAGCAATAAGGAGAGCAATCCAGCGCGGAGCGACTCGAGGCTGCATTAAAATCCTCTCACGTCATTACCTGCGCAATTATGAGGGGGACTCCCATTAACTACTGTGAGGGAGGAATTGAACTTGAAGTGTTTCTGTACCTTCAATATTTTAAACATGCATTTGGAAGGGAAAGAAAAGTTTGTTGGTATTTTCATTTTGTTTATTTTGAGAAGGGAGAAAAAGTTGAACTTATTGTTTATGGTAGTTTTGAAACCCAGCTTAATCTATTCCTTGGTAATTGCACGAAATGCATACATGCATCGTTTTCACAAGTTATTAACCGTGAATGATTGTAGTGATTTGCATGAGATATTTGCATCTTAATAGAAGACCCTATTCAAATGAGTGGGATTAGTTAGTCATAGAAGATAATGAACAACTTTGATGTAATGTCTTTTTTACAAAGTATTATAGAAGAGTAACTTATATTTTTAGAAAAGAAGCAAAAGTTGCTGCTAATGATGCAAACAATACATTTTATAATAATTTATTAATATTTGAAACGTTTATCAATTTATAAAACAATATTTGAACTATTGCCCGCCTTAAAATTAAATTAAAAATAATTACGTAATAAATATTTCGTCCACACACTTTTTAAATTTAATTACCGAAAACGAAGTTTTTATGTTTTGCTGATATCAATGGTGAAAACTTAATGTGGAAACACTTGATTGATAAAATGCAAATATGCAATCCCATTCGACTCTGAATTGGAGATGAATGTGTAGCAATGATGGAGGCACTGTTTATGTTTTGTCTCGTGTTGCGAGTCTGTTTAATTTAATATTATTTAATAAAGTGTTTAACGAATAACATTTGAGTACATTATTTACAACCAGTTACATATGTGATGTTTTGAGAATAAGGCTTGCTTCTTGTGGCGTTAAGACGGCATTACCTCGGTCTCAAGCATATTAATGAATTAAATGAGTATGTAGATTAATTAAATGGTTATGGAGTCGATTAACATAGGGAGGTAGAATACTAGATTGCTCATAGAATTTCTGATTTTTAGTTTACATCTAAAGATAAGAAGAAAATATACCAAGTAAATATCTAAAAAGATGTATATACATAAAATGAAGAATGATGTTAATCAACAAAAAATACGACAAAATATTGAAATTAAGAAAAATAAATTCCAATAGGATAAAATAAAATGTTTTTTGCAACAAAATATAAAGACAAAAATAAAATAACCAGCCCAAAAAAACTAGTGTATAGATAGAGTTCAAGAACTTTGAAAGTAATAAATAGTCATACATTATTTTCTTAATTATGTTCATCTCTGTTATTCTAAAAGGACCTGGTCCCAGAATAAAATTATTTTTTCTATTTCTATTTCTACATTAGTAAAAATTTCTCATAGTAAAAAATGCTGACTACATTCATTAATCTTACTAATATTATAAATGTGAATGTTTGTATGTTTGTCTCTCTTTCACGCAAAAACTACTGGACGGATTTGGATGAAACTTGACAGTAATATAGGTTATACATCAGAATAACACATAGGCTATAGCAAGCGCGGATTTAGGGGGGGGGCACGGGGACACGGCCCCCCCCCCCTCGACTGTTATTTAGGAACTGTGGAGAATCCATTATAGGACATAAATGAAGGCAAATCACATGATAATAGATGTTAAAGTAACAGAAAGAACATGAGTGAAACTATTGTTTTTATGTTTGTTACTCATTCACGCAAAAACTACTGAACGGATTTCGATGAAACTTATTGAGTAAAATAGGTTATAGATCATAGGCTACACCAAGAGCAGATTTATGTGAGGGCACGAAGGCATGCCCCCCCTCCGTTATAGTACATAATTAAAGGCAAATCAGGAACTTAGTACTTGAAATTTGTAGATAGGTTCTTTGTACAGTTTAAGGAAGAAATTTGGGTAATTCTACCCAAGGGTTTCTCCTTTAATGTAATAGGGGTTCAAAGGTTGTATAGAATCCGTCAGTTTTGAAGTTGGACATCTGAAATTTTGGATGTACGAGTAACTTATATTTAAAAAAAATAATTAAATTATTTATTTAAAATGATCTTTCACGAAACTTTATGTGGCACACCAAATTCCACGCGAGCGAAGCCGCGGGCATAAGCTAGTGTATTTATATAATGTGAAGAATATTTACATTGCATACATTTCAATACTTTAATGATAAATAATTATTTATACTTTATAATTATTTAGTAAGAAAAATTCCCCAGGAGACAAAGAAACATTTTTAATTGAAGAATCTTATACTAAGAGGTATTGGTCACCTGCTAAAGAATAATAGTCAATTTGATAAAGTGCCTAGGATATATTTCACCGGGGCTAGTGGGAGGTGTGTACCTTAACGAGGTACTCATATTCTCCATATTACATATTCTCTCTATATATTACATAGTCAGCTCGAGTCAGTACTACAAGCATTAAACGCAACAAAGCCTCAGGACAAGATGATATCCCCCATGTGATGTTGACGATGCTTCCTAGGAAGGGTAAAGCCTTTCTTTTGAACATATTCAACACCTGCATGAGGATCTCTTACTTCCCTGATCAGTGGAAACAAGCCGTCGTAGTGCCGCTACTCAAGCCTGGGAAGACTGGGGATAGTCCCCCAGTCTTGAGGAAGGCTTGAGTAGGCTCCGGTAGTCCGGAGCACTATCGGCCAATCAGCTTACTCCCTCACATGAGCAAAATCTTTGAGAGACTGGTTCACCATCACATGACAAAACACTGCAGAGAGAACATCATCCCGCCTGAGCAGACTGGGTTCCAGAGAGGAGACGCGTGTGATCACCATCTGGGCAAACTGCAGGCGCACACATAGAGCACATAGAGCACATAGAGCACTTTCAGATGAACAGAGCTACAGCATTCATTTCACTGGACTGCACCCAGGCCTTTGACTGTGTATCTTATGAGTTGTTACTCCGACGCTTGGAAGAGTTTAGTTTTCCCGACACACTATGCCGTCTGATCCAAAGCTATCTTAGCGGAAGATCAATCGTCGTACGTGTCGCGGTAACGGTTACTCGACTTCTAGCACCCCCTCCTGTGTAGTAACTCATTGCTCTGTATTGGTCGTGATGAAGCATCCAGGAGCAGTGGTACCAGCCTATCCGGATGATATAGGCATTTACGCCATCAGCGTCAGCCCCTCACATGCCCTTAATAAGGCACAAAAGGCGACTGAAGCGATAGTCAACGAGATTAAACTGAATGGCATCAAGGTGAATCTGTCTAAGACCGATGCCATCGTGATGTCTTTTCAGGGTGGCTGGAAGAAACCTCTACCAAAGACATTCACCGTGGACAGCGAGGACCGAAGTTTATCCTCTTCAATCCTCTACCTTGGCGTACAGTTTGATAGGCACGTCCATGCAAGATTGAAGTTTTTCAGGCAAAAATCTTTCAGACTTTACCACCTGCTAATGTCACCACAGCTTTCACTGCGATTGAAGTTACAAATATATAATTCAATAATAAGGCCTACAATACTCCATGGTGCTCCGCTTTTGAGACACCTCTACAAAACAACCCTGTTGCGCCTGCAGCAACACCAGAATGGCTTCCTTAGAAAGATTGTTCGAGGCACATCGCTCGAGAGGGCACGTAGAACCGCCATCCTGGAGGAGCTTCGGCTCTCCTCAGTTACTGAGTACATAGTACATATGAAATTCTTCGATGGACCGAATGCCTGTGCGAACCCCCTATTTAGGGACATTTAAGCACCCCCAAGACCTGGGAAATGGCAGCGCAGTGTCCCCTTGGTCGATGTTCTTACATTGATCTAGAAATAGGGTGAGTACTCATTGATAGCTAGCCAGTGCTATGAGTGGATCTGTGTCTAAGGCAACGGATTGAGTGCATCTGGCACTAGGAAACGAAATGAGTGCATATGCCGCTAAGGCAAGTGATTGAGTGCTTCCCCAAGACAACGGATTGAGTATTTCTGTGGCTAAGACATTTCGTCCAGTTGTATCTAGTCGGATTGATAGGAGCTGCCCTAAGGCTACTCGTAAGGTACCTCTATCTACGACCTACCTCTATCTAGTTTATTAGTTAAAGAACAATATTTAATCTAGAGCGCAAAGTGTCCAAGATTATGTTCTGCTGGCTTTTTGGATATTTTATTTTAATTTGAATACACATTATTGAATTAAAGTTTAGCGGGCGTTCATTAAAATTTAATTTACTAAATTTTAGCAGAGCCAAAGCAAGTTTATAGTTTAAGCTATTTACAAAGAAATGACAAAATTATTCTTTACTATCACGTCGCAGTTGCACTTAAACTTTAACGTTAGTGGGAATGCGATAGTGTTATATTTATGACGCCAACATTTGTTTATCGTCCGGACTTGAAAAAACGATTAAATCAAAAATAAATACCCTGTCAAAGTTAATCAGCATCAACAAGGCATTGTGAAAGTTGTGTTATGATGAACAATCTGCAATTATTCCAGTCCCTATTGTCAATGTCAGCTACGATCAAAGGGGTCCCTTTGAGAAAGCATTATCAAACTACACGTGAAGATAAGTTATAAATAGTCGGTCAAGGAAACGGAATTAGTGTGTAATTAGTAGGAAAAGTGAACTGACAATCCTCGTGGGCAAAGAAGATGCCTGATTTTTCAAGTGCTCATTCCTACATGAGTAGACGTTACTCAGTCGTTTGTTGATCGAGAACCGTATTGGGTACCAGTGTGTGTAATAAGCAGTTTTACCTGACGATGTGGCATGCCCGAGATATATAGTAAATTTTAGGAAGAATAAAAGATTTGTTAAGAAGATTATGCTTTTTGGAAACGACCACATTAGGATGAGCAACTAGCCCGGATTGTTGGGAAATGTTGTAGAGGGTTTGGTGATGTAGGTCATTGGAGGATGTAGGCCAGGCTAAATGAGAGTAGCCACTTCGAGCTTACCATAAAGTTCAACAAATCATACAATATGTAGGTAAGGCCAAATCTCATACGTGGGAGAATGAATTCAGTATACATGTATATATTTGTTTAAATATTTTGTGTTGACCAGTTTCCAGTCATAATTCATTTATTCTTTTAAAAAGACCTTTCGACAATTGATGTCATTTTCAATTATTTTAGTAAGCATCCTGCATCGATCAACATCCTTTATAACTTCAAAAGTTACAAGCCAAAAATTCTGAAGATCGATGCAAGATGCTTATTAAAATAATTGAAAATTACATCAATTGTCGAAAAGTCTTTTTAAAAGAATAAATGAATTATGACTGGAAACTGGTCAACACAAAATATTTAAACAAATATATACATGTATACTGAATTCATTCTCCCACATATGAGATCTGGCTTTACCTACATATTGTATGATTTGTTGAACTTTATGGTAAGCTCGAAGTGGCTACTCTCTTTTAGCCTGGCCTACATCCTCCAATGACCTACATCACCAAACCCTCTACAACATTTCCCAACAATCCGGGCTAGTTGCTCATCCTAATGTGGTCGTTTCTATAAAGCATAATCATCAAAACGCTTGCATAAATGAAGCGCGTTTTAAGTTATGCCTGTTAATAATAGAAACTTCATCTACAATTTTAGATATTTTTTTCAAGTATCAGAAGAAAATGTAGAGGACAATTTAATTGAATTGGCAATTTAAGTTTTTTTTTTCAAAAATAACTTCTCTTTTTAGAGGACCCACCCCCCCCCCATCCCACCCCCACAGGTAACTTATGTTTTGCACTATTTACTCACCCTCCCTCCTCCATTTCATTTTAATTCCTTTCCCTCATAACCTAAAACAGTACTATACTCAATTTACCGTTATTATCACTACTTCCAAGCTCACTATTACTGTAAGGCGTTTATTTGTTTAGTTATCTATATACCACCCTAAATATTCATCAATATATATCATAATATCATAAATACGATATCATTGCCGTTTTGTTTTTGTTTTGTTTTTATATGTATTTTAGTCCAATATAGCCTGATTGTATTATCACTTACTTTACTTAAAACATACCTATTTTTATACAATTGATATTTTACACTTATATAAACTCTCTTCTTACATTCTCTTATGCAATTAATATTCTTTACACTAGTATAAAGTATTTTCTACCTATCAATATTAATACTGTATTTTCTAAAATATTTTTTATTTTCATTTTTATTTTATTTTATATAATTCGTTTCTAGATTTTTATAATTTTACAATTTTTATTTCTTCTTTTTTATTACCTATAATTTTTAGTGCGTAATTCTTATCACTTTCTAATTTACCCATATCATTTCACATTCCTATTGTATATTCAGTTTTTATTTTTTATCTGTAATACCTTAATTTTTTAACTGTCAACACTTTCTGTTTTATTATTATTTTCTTCATGTTTTATTATTATTTTCTACATTTTAACCTTCATAATTACCTTACTGTACATCATTATCAATTTTTTTTTTGCCTGTATTCACCTTCTTTTAGTTTATCTATATTTAAAATGATTTAATATATTCGTACCGTTTTCTTAAATTGTCTGTATTTTGCATATAGCCCTGAAGAAGACCTACAGCGTAGGTCGAAACGTTGGCTATCAATAAAGTTCTTCTGAAATTACTTGAGAATTTCATTCAGTGACCTCTACCCGGACCAATTTCTTCAACATTAACTTCTCTTTTTGTTTGATCTCATGTTTTCAGGACGATTAAAATATACTATAAAATGAATATTGTTCATTCAAGAAACGTCGTGAATGGTTGATAACTATTGTAACTGAATCAGCAAGAATTGTGACAAAATGAGAATAAATTAATGGGATAAAGTACTCTTGAAAAATAACGAGATATTTTCTTAAAAAATGTTTAGAAAGACGGCCGACGATAAAGGCTTGGGCTTAAAGAGGGCGAGCCTTTAACAGCCGGCCCTTCTTTTCCCTGCTCAAGCTAAGGACCACAAGGACCACAACCAGGGTCTCTTCCTATATTAAAGACCACGGCCCGGGTTTCTGTCTACGCAGGCAGTGGTCTTCTCTTTTTTCTCCAGCCGATTGAAACAAGCTTATCTAGAAAAAAAAAAACGTCTCAGTTGGCGGTTGAAATCTAAATGGAGTTTCTAAAGGTTCAGATATATTCTCCTGATTCTCTCTACTTATTTTCACTCTGTTTCAAAAAGTTAAATAAAACCTAAAGATTAATAAATATACATGGATGCGTGCTTGTATGATTATGTACTTGTATGACTGTCTTTATTCTCTTTTTAAAAATTATGCTTATAATATAAGAATTTCAAAAGGAATTGATGTTGTTATTCGTTTTGTTACGGGCTACTGGGTATTAAAATGAATTAAACTACTGCTAAATTAAAGATACTAATATTTATTAACAAAATGATAAAAAGGATACAATTAAACTATTAACAATTAAATTATTAAACTAATACAAATTTATAATAACAATATTCAAAATATTTATTATCTAGGCCTAACTCCTATTTAATTATTACAATAATATAAGATGTTATTAATTCTAGATAGCTTAACTAGTTACAATAATTTCTATGAACATTATTAAATTACACTACAATTTATAACTAATAATTAACACTTACAGTTCACTAGTCCACCGACCGTAAGATTCTCCAAGTATGACAAACACACAGTAACAAACAGAAACAGTTTATTACACTCGCGAGACTGTCACAGTTCACTGACACACTTATTACACTGGCCGGTTCAACACTGACTAGTTTATCACACTGACACTCACTTATCACAGATCTTCACCGTGCGTGGTCTTCTCTCAGACTAAGACTGACTCGCTCGAGGCCAGGGAAGTATTTAAATAGGCAAGGCCGAACATTCTAGAACATGGAAGGGGCGAGACAATTCTGGAATCTTCTTAATCCTTTTCCGACCAAAGGAGACGATCTAGAAGGTCCTAATCCTATTTCAACTTCTCCCGCCGACGGATTTAAGCCGCTATTCCTTTGCTTTCTGTGACCGTAACAGTATTATTATGTCGCCTAATTCCTTAACTACAATTGCGGACGCATTGTTGGTGCACGAACACGAAAAAAAACACACACATACACACATGCATTTAAGATAATGATAAAACATACGAGGCGTCCAGGGTCAAAAGCGGATAGATCCAAAAGTTCAAAAATTAATTTGTTCACATTTTTCGTAAGTTTAGTGAAGCATTGTTTTTTTTTTTACACGTGACTTTTCCGCTGTATTCGTAATCATTTTATCCGGTTCTGAACATGGTGTTTCGGGTGAATAAAGTCAATATTTTTATTAATTACTCAATTTTTGAAATTTTGATCTTGGACGCTTCACATTTTAATTTTAATATATCAGTATAATACAAATAATGTGGCAGATTTTAAAATGAAAAGATTTATGAGAGTAAAGAAATAACGTGATGATGTTAGGCGCTCACAGGATACAGTCCGAGATAATCACTCGTGAACAAAGGGAACACGCATTTGCATCGATAAAGAGCAGGCTGTAACGTTGGATGATTTATGTGAACCAACCAACCGCCTCTATTCTCATCTCAATCCAAACCAATGCTCCATCACTCTGATTAAAACCTCTTCTGGTTTTTTTGTTACTATATCTCCATTTTATCGACACACCTTGTGTTATCCGTAGCAATTATTTAGGCATCATATTAGTGTTCCTTATATTCATATACAGCCAACTAACCGTTCATGATTTACATTACAAAATCCTTAGGAGTTATTTCAAGAAATAAATAGATGAAGTAGGGCTGAATATATATGTACAGAAGTCACGCCAAAATAATAAATAAATAAATTATATACACATATATAATTTTATTAGTTATCCAATATATGGAATTTTATGTTAGAGAAGAAAATAGTTTACTGGAAGAATTTAATGGAGGATGGAAATAGTTGGGGGGTGAAGTAAAAAAAACACCAGTCTTGACTTATTTGGTGATTTTTTGACTGCACCGCCAACTATTTCCTTCGTCCGCTATGACAGTTTAGTTACAAATATGCAAGCAATATATTGTTGTTGTTTATTGTTTATTCATTTAACGTCACTTTATGCTGCTATGGCTAATCGGACGATGCTACAGTGAGAGCTCTAAATTTTGCCTATCCAGGTTTAATTAGGATAGGGATTTTTAACGAGTACCTGACACCGTACAGGCTCGGGACCCCCGTTTAACGTCCCTTCAGAAGGACGGCGTAACTAAGGATTTTTTACTCCCTTAAAAAAACCCTAGGGCCACCTGCCGGGCTACGAACCCGCGATCTTGGGTTTAGTAGTTTGTTACGCTAACCACTAGACCACAGGTGACCTTGCAAGCGAAGAGAGACCTTGCAAGCAATATAAATATTTCAATAAACCGGACCTCGATATTTTTAATTCCTTAGACTATTTTAAAATTGATAGAGATGGTCGAAAGATGCCAGTATTTTAAATAAAATGTCGATAATTTTTTCAAATGTTTTCGTTACTTATTCAACATAGAAATTTGAATTTGGTAGTTAGAAACAAATAAGTTATTTTCCATTTTCTGTCGAAGAAATGTGAAATATTTTTTTGTTTATTGAGAGTTTCCCCAAGGTTGAGGTTTTCTCCCCCCAAATTTTAGAAAATATAATTTTTTCCCAGTGTTCCTTTCAAGTGCATCTTCTTTATTCAGGCCATATGTTTCCTTGGACTTGTTTCCTTGTCCTTCTCTTCTTCTTGGTCGGCCTCTTCTTCTGATTCCTTCAGGAAACCAGTGCATGGTCATTTAGGATATTCTATACTCCCCATCCTCAGTACATGTCCAAACCCAAATCGCTTTATTGTGACTTTTTCGAGAATTGTATTGTTTAGTAGCCGTTATCCCTCGGAATATTGAATACCTCACGCCGAGATATTCCAGCTGCCCTTCTCCAGAAGTCCTTCTCCACTACTAGATGTTTTTCTTTGCTTCCCTTTCCCAATTTCCATGTTTCACAGCCATTATAATAGTATGGAAAATAATTCTTATTGTAGTTTTTTAGGATATTTTTACTCCAATGTACAGAATTGAGCATGCCAATACCATTTTTTCTCTGGGCTACATCCCTTTCAGATATTCCATCTTTTTGATGAACAGATCCTAAATATTTAAAATTGGTTACATATTTACACTGGTTTTTATTATTTGCAGATGACCAAGTCATCATAGAACAGGACAAAGAAGACGCAGAATAAAGTGTGAGAATGAAGTGTAAATTGGTGGGCCATAAAAATGCACTTTGAAAAGACTGCACATTTGGATAGGGAGGTGGGCGGACCTTTGGAGGTGCATTAATATTTTTATTCGATAATTTCGTTGCTATTCTTGAACAGAGCTGAGCAATTTTTTGGTATTTTGCCAATGGAACCCATCATTGTTTTAAAAATGTTTCGATTTTATTTTTTTAAAGATAGTAATTAATCCTTATCGTATCAAAACAAGGATCATAGTTATCGAGATGACTAACATAACGACACAACTGGCTAAGTCCGCTTACTTCAGCAGAGCAACTACAATTAGCAACGCTATCGGACCAGACCATACTGTTCTTCTTGCCTCTGGTTTATCGATACTGTCGACTCTCGATAACCACACCTATCGTTACAGACACACCCCGTACATAAGATGGCTACATACTCGTGGCTCTTTTAGCTGAGCCGCAGGAGCGAGGCTACCCTCAGCCCTCCACGTCCGGTTATTCCTTCGAGAAATCAAGGAATCAATTCGTTATGAGCCAAGCTCTGCTTTTTTAATATTTAGGAGGGGAAATCTCCTATCTTCTCAGCTCCCACCCTCTTGTCTTACTTTATCTCAGTGAGGTTTCACGTTTGAGCTGTTGAAATATGCAACAGTTTATGGCTATTGCGAAAAATATTGTTATTATCGGTGTTTTAGATTTTTATAATTATATTTTATAAAACTAAATTATAATTCCATAAAATATTATATCAAATGTTTACTAGTCATAACATGATGGAACTATTTCAAATAAATCTCCTAGTTTGCATAGGTTCATTCCAAAACTAACAAACAATAACTACAAATTAATAAAATCCACTAACTACAAAATAACTCAGGTTTTAACTGAACATGGACATACCAAATCATACTTACACAGATTTCACATAACCAACGATAGTACTTGCTCAATAGACAAAGAAGAACAGACATTTAAACATATAATATATGACTGCCAATTGTATGAAGGACAAAGATCAAAATTAATTATCTCCACAATATTAAGAGGGAAAGTTTGGCCAGTTGCTGAACATGACCTATACAATCACTTTCGACCCGAACTCACTAAATTTATTTATAGTATTGATTTTGAAAAGTTGACATCCATATAAGAAACTCCCTGTACTATACTAGGTAAAAAAAATATAATCATTTTGTAAGTATTGTAATTTTAATTAAAAAAAAAAAAAATGTTAATTGTTAAATTTATATTTGTTAAATTCGTTAATTTTTGTTAATTATGTTAAGTTGTAACAGCATGTATATAATAATGTCTTTTGCATATATTTTAGAATTGTCAAACTGTAGTTAACTATTTGTAAAATGAATTTATAAGGCACATAGTATACTCACGTATGGAATGTGCTAACAAATAAACGGTCCTTTCAAAGGGTTACTTTGAATGGAAAAAAAAAAAAATGATGGAACTAAATTACGTATATTTAAAAGTATTAAAATTCTATTTTATTTTATTTTTCGAAAAATAAAATATCAAATAATTTTCCGTAATCTTTTTAAGTTTCGAGTTTCGAAACCAAGTGAAAACATTATTTTTTCTTCTCCACATAGGCGATAATATCTACCTACTTTTCTTGACTGTTTATTTATAATTTTTACTTTTTATTTTGAAGAGAAAATGTTTGCCCTCTCCGTGACATCGCTCTTACCTATTGAGCTACCAGGGATCTTCTCGCAGTCAGGACAAATCCGTTCTCTTCACTGATCCCATATCCCCGTGTTCTCGCAATTTTGCGATGTATACACGAGAAAGAATATTCATTGAACATTCTTCCTCAAGTAACGTATACATCGTAAAATTGCGAGAACACGGGGATATGGGATCAGTGAAGAGAACGGATTTGTCCTGACTGCGAGGAGATCCCTGGTAGCTCAATTGGTAAGAGCGATGTCACGGAGAGGCGGATGTCCTGGGTTCGAATCCCAGCCAAGGCAAATATTTTCTCTTCAAAATAAAAATATTTAAAAATTAAAACAATTAATACAAATTATAAAAAAAATAATACTCCTCGATTCGGACGTTTCGATACAATATTGTTCATACAATCTATACCAAATCGATTATGAAATTTTACTACCTCACCAATGACCCTAAATACCGGTTCATTACTTTTATTTATTTATTTTTTAGCTTTGAATTGTTCGACCGTGCATTATTTCAAAGCCCCTTCAGGCTTGTCTCTAGTTCTGGAAGAGCTACGGTGAGTTCGTCGAGATTAGAGATCTCACATTAAGCCGAAAATAGCACTATCCTTGATATGGTGTTCGTCAATATAAATTTTTCCAGAACGACCTGATGTAGGGTTGCCTTAATGCTTACAATATGTATATTATCTGTAATATTGCTTTCTGCTGGATTGAGGCTTTATGGTAAATATGCAAAACGCCTATGTTGCCGACTCAAGCCAACAGAGGACTACAAGTTGTCTAACTGTTGTGCATTTCAATATAACACACTTCAGTATATGCCTTACCTAATTAATTCACCTTAGTAACTTGTGTAACTTGTCGGCACCACCCTCTTGTTGGAGCAGATCTGAGGGTGTTTGAATATATATCGCCAAAACCCACAAAAATAGATGTGAATAAATGTCACAGACAAATTGTTTACATCTTAGCTAGCATTCATGTGTATGAATGTATAATAGTTATTATAGTTGAGCCTTTCTTTATTAAACCATATCATAGCTCGATGTAAACATATCTAGCTCAATTTAAACATATATAGCTCAATTTTATAAATCAGGAAAATATAGTTTTGGTAACACCACAACAAAGAAATCTCTAATGTAACTTATAGAATTGTTTACCGAATCATGTAACAGTGACCTGAGCCTATCGCACCGAATTGCATTTAATAAGAAGTTATGATAATATCTATTTTAACAAATAAAGTCTAATTATTTTCTTGACATTGCTGATGATGTGACATTGATACAGGAGCTGGCACTCCTCACTAAGGCATCCGAATTAGAAATGTGGTTTTTGAACAATGTTTTAACAAAACTTGCTTAGAGAATTTAGAATTATTTTTCATTTATAAAATTGAATAAGTATTGATCGCTTTTGATTCTGATCTAAAAGAAGCTGGTGCAATTATTTTCAGTTAATTGCCTGTCACTAAATGGCGATCGGCTCCGCTTCCGTTCGATCTGGATCAGCGGTTCCTTTCATTTTAAATTCGCTATAAAAAATAAAAGAGTTCTCCCGCGGCAGACAATATTCAGGATATGTTCCCCGCCCGTGACGAGATTTGCATGTCACAGATAAACCCGCGGCGACCATCCTATTTCCTCAATAAATGCCTCTTTGTTCCAGGTCCTTGGCCAATATTGTAATAACATCTACGTAGTAACATTTCTACTTCCATATTTTCTGCAGTATTTACAATATTTACTTCATTATGAATCTTAGCATATTTTCAGCTCAATACAATATTTACTTGATTATGTTATCATTATCTTATCATGCTTTCATGTAGTCTTTTAATGTTTTATATAGAGCAACTTTTAGCAAAGTAGAATCAAAATAATTCCCGTTATACAAAAATTTTTGACAAAATAAAACATGGTGTGAGTTATTGCTAATAAATTTAATATTTCCAATGACTCTTTTGCTATTTTTAGCCGCCTATACGTTTAAAGTTTCACCGATCTCTGAGCGATTTCTTAAATTATCGTTAGAAAAAAAGTCTTGGTATTCGATCCATCATTCTAAACTTGGGATCCCTGTGTGGATTATTTTTTAATCCAATTTATTTTCGTGTTTTTAATATGTAAGTAGTCAATAAATAAGTGGCCACAAGATCTGCTTTCACCTTCACATTTAAAACACGAGCAAGGTGAGAAGCTCCTTCGCTCCAAGTTGAAAATAGGGAGAGCTTGTAGCTGAGCTTAAGTTACCTGTTATCATCAGCTTCGAGCAAATGCTTTTTTTTTTTTAGTTTTTTGTAAAATGATATTTCAAGAGCATTATCTTATTCAGCAAGCCTTAAAGTGTAATGATAAAAAAATGTGACCAAGAATCGAGTGTCACCTGAATAAATAAAAGTGTAGCAGTGTGATCCTAGATTAAGAAGTACTATTAACAAATTTACTTGATGTAATATTATTACAGTTGTAAATATCAATAAATTAATAATAGTAGTAAATATATATATATATATATATATATATATATATATATATATATATATATATAGTAGTATATAATAAAAATAGTAATTATTGTTACGGGCTACTGGGTATTAAAAATGAATTAAACAATTGCTTAATTAAAGATACCAATATTTATTAACAAAATGATAAAGAGGATACAATTAAACTATTAACAATTAAATTATTGAACTAATATAAATTTATAATAACAATCTTCTCAATATTTATTATCTAGGCCTAACTCCTATTTAATTAATACAATAATATAAGATATTACTAATTCTAGATAGCTTAACTAGTTACAATAGTTTCTATGAATATTATAAAATTACACTACAATTTATAACTAATAATTAACACTTACAATTCACTAGTCCACCGACCGTAAGATTCTTCAAGTATCACAAACTGACTCACAGTAACAAACAGAAACAGTTTATTACACTCGCGAGACTGTTACAGTTCACTGATACGCTTATTACACGGGCCGGTTCAACACTGACTAGTTTATCACACTGACACTCACTTATCACAGATCTTGCGTGGTCTACTCTCAGGCTAAGACTGACTGGCTCGAGGTGAAGGAAGTATTTAAGTAGGCATGGACGAACATTCTAGAAAACGGAGGGGCCAGACAATTCTGGAATATTCTTAATCCTTTTCCGACAAAACGAGACAATCTAGAACGGTCCTAATCCTATTTTAACGTCTCCCGCTGACGGACTTAAGCCGCTAATCCCCCGCTTCCGCCTTCCTTTGTGCGGCCGTAACAATATCAAAAAAAAAATACAAAAAACTATTAACAAATCATCAATTATGTATCAACTGTAGCTATGTGATCAGAATAGTGTTATTTATCGTTTGTAAAATATTAAATATGTAGATAGATTAATAAATAAATACTAAATGTGATGAGATCAGATCATGTTTTTTCTTCGGGCGATCAACATCTAAGTTATTACGCTGTTTGCACATTTATACATACATTACGGTATTTTAATTGTTATTTTACTGTTTTAATTTTCTTTGCTTTGCTTACTAATTATTTATTTTATATATTTCCTAATTTAGTCTTTATTTGCCTCTTATATTTTATGGTAGAGATCTGTTTCTTTAAATATAGTTATTATTTTATCAAATGTATTTTTTGAATCTTCTAGCGCAAGTTCTATCGACCAGGGTATTTTATTAGTTTCAAAGGCTTTTTGTTTTTTTATAAATTTCAACTGGACTCAATCATATAATATATTCTTTAAATAGGAGAACAAAAAACCTATTTCCAGTAAAAAAATTTTTATTCTTTATTTTCGAGATACGTTTCGGCCTAGGCCATTCTCAATCTTCTATTTTAATTGTTTCATTTTTTTACTTATTATATGGTTAACAATTTGACCATAAGTCATTCATCTGTAAAAACATGCATAAATTCTATAATTATAACAATATAAATAATTCAATAAATAAAACTGTATATAAAACATTTCTATTGCCCAACAAATAACCAAAATAAAGCATAGATACCTCAAAACATAAGTTGTTTTATTCCACTTAAACTTTTTTTCAAATTCAGAGGAAACCATATCCTCTATAGTCATTTAATAATAAGTCTCGAAAATAAAGAATAAAAATTTTTTTACTGGAAATAGGTTTTTTGTTCTCCTATTTAAAGGCTTTTTGTAGTAATGTACAGTCTTCTATTATATTTTTATTGTCATAGATGGTTGACATGATTCGCAATGTGGTTGGGGCTCGTTGGTAATTAAATATGCATGAGTCAGGTTGGAATGACTTGTCCTCTTCTTCGTAATTTTCTTTATATTTCTAAGTTTATTATTCAGTGGAATTTCAGCCCACATGGATTCCGAATTTTTACTGACCCTGTTCTTTAATAAATGTGATGAGTATAACTTGAATTAGATAACAGTAAGATGTATTTTAGGCGTTTTCTATTTTTCTTATAACTATACTTGTATATGATTACAATGCAATTATTATTGTATAATAATACTGTCCAACAAAAACATATTTTTGTAATGTTTCCTTCACTTCATGAGTCAAATCTTACTAATTTTGGGTTGAAAAAAACGAAAATGACAATGAAAAAATTTTATTAGCTCTAGTTTCTGTGATACACCATGGGTCAAAATATATAACGTTAACAAATTGAGGCAAATCAGTAAATTTTAAACCATAAGTTTAAACCATGGGCACAGCAAAAGGCATAGATCGTTTTTTATTTTTCAGCCATTCTCTTAAAGTAACTGAACAAGAGTTACAACATATATGTGGAGCCCACGACTTATCTTGGTCACCTACCGTAACTCCAAAATAATGCTTATAAGCAGTCTTAACAGCAAGAGTAAGATTGCGTTTCTGTGACGAAAATGTTACTTCACCACAAATGTAACAAAAGTTATTCACTGAATTCACACAACTTCGTGGCATTTTGGTTTAGTACACTTAAATATTACTCCAAAACATTAAATTCGAATAAGAAAGCAACAGAAACCACATCAAGCACTATCTGAAGAACTGAAATCACGTATATAACCTCAAAATAGCTGTACAACTGTTGGTTTTGTCAGTTAACAGGCGTACCAACATCCAAAAACTAAATTTCTTGACAAAGTGAAAGCTGAGCATTAAAAATGACATGTTACTGTACCTTGAAAACAAGAGCTAATTGGTCATTTTCGAGGTGATTTTTGAACTCAGGGGGTGAAAATACATAATAACTGGGTATTTTTAAGCCCGAAACAAATTCATTGTTGTTCAGTGTAATAAAAAAATATAGTTTTGCTTATATTATTTACAATGCAGGGATTCTTTGTCAGATAGAAACCTGAAATTTTCTTATTTTTTTTAATCTCTCGCATTTTTATGTTCTATTCCTGAACAATAGTTATAATACTTAAAATAGTTGAGAGTTTTAAAAGATTTTTATATCTTTAAAATGTTTCAAAACTTTTCTTTATTTCTATCAAGACTTATCTTAATTTCCATTGCTTACATTTTCAATATGGATTTTCTTATTCATCATATTTTGTTTTATACTTGTTCAATTTCTTGCGAATCAATTCTATGATTTTATTTATGTTAGGCTTGATGATGACAAAGTTCGAAACTACTACAGCTACGTGATAGAAACAACTTGTATTCCCTCCAATGGCACAGCCCCTAACTATTCTCCCTTTTATTTAGCTAAAGTATAACCTATCCTTTTGTATCCTGTAACCTCTTCGTCTTTATCCTATAGCTTCTCTCTCTCAATATCCTATAACCTTCCCTTGTATAACCTATAGCCTCTTCCTCTATATCCAATAACACCTCACTCTGTATTCTATAAGCTTCTCTTGTATTATCTATAACCTCTCCCTCTATATCCTATAACCTATCACATCTAATCCGGTTTAACCTATAACAACTCCCTCTATATCCTATAAACTTACCCTGCATAACCTATAAACTCTCCGTCTATATCCTATAATCTCTCCCTCTATAACCTATCCCTCTGTAACCTATCCCCCTGTCATTAAACAAATATCGCCGATATCGTTGAGCCGCTAATAATAATCACTGCTAGCTTGCGCCGTTTAAATAATCCTCCGATGCCTGTTGGAGCTTTATAGACTAAACGTTTTGGCTAAATTCATTTCCGCTTTTTCTCTCCCCTCCAACTAATAACTTTCCTCATTTCATTCCTTAAAGGATTACGAAATTGGATTTCAATTTTTTTTCAATAGTATGGATCTAAAATGATAAAACGAGTTTTTTTTAAATAGCTTTTCAGCATTGTAATAGTGAATAGCTTTCGATTTATAAGATCTGTTTGATTTTCAGTTTCTTAGTATTGCTAAATTTCTTCATTGTTTGCATTATATTTAATGGTGAACTAAATTGTTTGTATTTAATGTTGAACTTAATTGAATCTGATAATAATATTATTCAATAAGAAACGAGCATATTTTTGTAAAAAATTCTCTCACTCTCTCTCCCTCCCTATGGTGTATCTTTAGCCATCTAACTTAATTGATATACGCAGTTTTAGCCGTCATTTTTCCACCCAGCCTTCCATAGAAAATTCTCTTTCCATTTGATTACTAACGTAAAAATAAGCACAAATAATCAACTTTCGAACGCTAGATTTTTTTTTTTTTTTTTTTTTTTTTTTTTATTTCTTAACCCCTTTGGTTGTTATAAATATTTGAAAAAATAACATATTAAAATTACTAAAGATACATTGTATCTCTTCTACTGCACCAGCTGCATTTTAAGAGAGGATTGTCTGAAGGATTTACTGAGCATTAATTAAATGGAAGGAGTGGGGGATCCAGTGATGGGGCTCACTAGTTCTGTCTGATTGGAGTTTGTTAGTAGTTTACTCAGTCCATGTTGAGTGTCTGTACGTGGGTTTGCCAGCGCTGAGGTCGGCCTGTCGGTGTAAGTGCGTTGAATAGTGGGTTCGTGCAGTGTTGGAGGCTATCAAAAAATTTGATATGCCTCCGTGTGATGAAGTCCGTTACCGTCGGGAGTCCGAGAGTCTCGTGTATTATGTCTGATTTCGTCCTTTGTAGAGAAGTGTGCCTTACTATACGCCTCAGCATACGGTTTTGAAATTGTTGGAGCCTTTTTGAAGTTGTTGGCGAAATGTTATTCAACATAGGCGCCCCATAAAGGAGTGCTGGTCTAATAACTGCCTTATAGATCATTACTTTGAGGCGGAGTGATAAGTTCGGTGAGGTTAAAAGATGATTTAGCCTGTAAGATTTGGTTCTCACCGATCTCATCTTCTTATTGCAATGTTGGGATAACGTCAAGTGCCGGTCGAGGGTGACACCGAGATACGTTATCCTATTCGCAGGTTTGTTAACTTTGCCTGCTACTCTATAAACCTTAGGTAGAGGGCGCTTATTCTTTTGGAAGGAGAGAATAATACAGTCGGTCTTCTTGGGATTAACTGTAATATTCAATCCGTCCAGTCTTTTAGTTATTTCCTCACAGGCTACCTCCGCCTGCCGTAGAGCTCTCTCTGCATTCAATGAGCTACTGTAGATGGCAATGTCATCGGCATACGCCGCCACAGTAGCTTTTTTGTATTTGGCACCAACGATTTCCGCCGTATAAACTGAGAATAATACCGGTGATAGCACAGACCCTTGAGGTACACCACACGTGAGTGGAAAGGGGTTGGACAGCTCTTCGCCGACTCGTACCTTTATTGAACGTTGTGTCAGAAAGGACCTTATGATAGTATATAGCTGCTCGGGAAACTCGTTGTCCTGCAGTGTCTTACATAGAAGGCTATGGGACACTGAGTCAAACGCCTCCGTGCAGTCTATGGATATCAAAGCGGTTGCCTCGTTCTTAACTGTGTTCTGGCTTACTTCCGCGTGTAGCTTCGCCAGATGGTGGTCCGGGCACAGTCCGGCCTGGAAGCCGGTCTGCTCCGGTGGGATTAACGCTATTTCTGAGCAATAGGTTTTGAGATAATTAAGAATAATTTTCTCAAAAACTTTGCCCATGTGCGGAAGTAAGCTAATAGGCCGGTAGTCGACTGGCTGATTACCATTTCTTGCGGGCTTCAGCAGCGGAAAGAGGATAGCTCTTTTCCATGCCTCAGGAAAGTATCTTAGCCTGAGACAGGAGTTGTAGAGGTTCGTCAGGTGAGCTATGCCTCTTCTTGGTAATTGTTTTAGGAGTATAGTTTGTATTCCGTCGTGGCCTGGGGCTTTATTTCCTCGCGAACGACGGAGTATCGCCTTCAGCTGCCTCGGGGATACAAACATATAATTATTTCCTATTTCTTCGTTCGGGATTTCGGTCCTACTGATTGTTCGACGGGCTATAGTGGCACTGTAGTGATCAGCGAACTTACTTGCTTGTTCCTCATCTGTCAACAGTTTGTCTCCGTCGTGTAGTAATGTAGAGCTTCTCTTCGTTGTGCTCGCCCTGAGTAATTTCCAAAATTTACGGTGGTCGCCATGGATTGCTCGGAGCTTCTCATGCCACTGTGCAGTCCGCCATTGTTTCATGAGATTGCGAACCTGAGTAGTAAGGGAATTCACTACCGATTTTACCTCATGATCCCTAGTCCTGTACCATTTATTCTTCCACTTATTGCGCAAGGCGATAAGTGAAAGAATGTGATCTGGTAGGGGACGCAGGGCTGGCGGAAGTGGATTAAATTTCGGTATGGCCGCATCCGCGGCGCTTCTGATCGTTTTTGTAAAAAACTCTAGGTAATCGTCTATGTCTTTCGTTTTTCGGAGAGTAGGAACAGTTGACAAATTATGGTAGACATGTGCTTTATAAAACTCCCAATCTGCTGCTTGATATTTAAATTTAGTAGGTGGAGGTGGGAATGGTGTTTCTCCATCTAATGAGTAAAGCACAGGCCTATGGTCCGTTGTTATAATATCCAGCACTACGCATTCAATAAGGCGATGGGGCTGTCTAGTTAGAAGTAGGTCGATCGTTGACCTGAATGCCACATTAGCCCTATGTATAAATGTGTGGGTATCGGGGTGAACCACTGTAAACGGTGTTTTTAAAATAATTTTTCCCGCTTCACTGCAAGAGGCATTGTTCCATAGGGTGTGCCGGGCGTTTAGGTCGCCCACTACCCAATGGTTTGTTCTCTTGGCGCACGCGTGGAGCAGTCTCGAGAATTCTTCATGGGAGGATCTAGGTCTTCTGTATAACCCTGTAATAATGGTGGGTTTATCCAGTTGAACCTGTATTGTTTTGTGGTGTATTTTTGGGTCTCTGATGGCCACTGGTGTGGGGTGATCCCTCCATCTTGTACCGTGTCGAATGGCTATCATGACCCCACCTTTTTGCTCAATCAAATGGTCTCCCGTTAGATCGTACCCGGGAATGCGTATGCGCTGGAAATTAACTCTGGTATCAGTGAGGATCACTATAATGGGTTGGGTCTGTGCTATCAGGGCGTATACCTCTGTAATTTTAGGCATGAGTCCGTCAGTATTGAAATTTAGTAGCGTCATTGGGTTATTCATTTTGTCAGTAGAGCAGAAAATAACTCTAAGAGTCTGTTTGCAGTGTTTGTGAAATTGTTGATATTTGTCATAAGTTGTTCTACCCAAGGGGGAGTAGTATTGTAACAGGGCCAGTCAACGGTCCTCTCCGCTGAAGTCCATTCGGTCTGCCTGGGTGGTGGTTGAGGTCGGTCCCTCATTGGTCCGTCAGTCCGTCTTTGAGTTAGTTTGGGGGGATGGGGAAAATTTTTCTCGTTAAATGCTGGTGGTGCTGCTGGATTAGGCTTGCTTCTTGTCCTGGTACTTTGGCGGAGTTTCTCCAGTTTCGCCTGCAGAGCTTTCCTGACTACACAGCCTGAGAATGAGGCTACATGAGTTTCTCCACAATTGAAGCACTTCAGTGGGGTTGTTTCTCTCTGGCACTCAGAGACTAAATGTGGGCCAGAACAACGGACACATACCAGTGCTCGAGAGCAGTGATTTTTAGTGTGTCCGAACTGTTGGCATCTATGGCATTGGATAATGCCTGTCCGTCCTTTGTATATCTTGGCAGTGAATATAACTCGATTGACTGCTTGCACAGCTTGTAGGTCCGCCAGCTTTACTGTTGCTGCTGTGGTGATCAGAATAAGTGGAAGTTCGGTTTTTACTCCGTCCTTGTTGCTCTTCCTCATGCGGCGCACGTCTAAAACATCCTGTAATTTCGTTTTTAGAAATGTACTTATTTCTTCTATGTCATATTCGAGGTCTAGCCCGTATATGACATATTTATTTGTTCTGGATCCATTGGATGTTGCGTACGTGTGGAATGGGTTATTTTTTGTTTTTAAAAAATTCACAATTCCCGCGTGCGCTTCTAAGGTGCCCGGAAAAATTCTGATTCCATCTTTGGTTTTTTTAATGCTAAAGTCCTGAAACCCAGCGGTCTGAAGCTCTTCTACTGCTCTTATTGTGCTAGTCGCACCACTAACTACTATAGGAGGTGGTTTTTTGAATTTAGGTGGCGCACTGGGGGCACTATCACTGGGAACACTGTCACTACACAGAGATAAATAACTGTTTTGGGTACTCACCGAGAAGTTTATCGTCCGGTTCGTCTGCCTGCAGACTTTCTTTGGCTGCTCCCAGCCGTCCTCGGCGTCGCTCTTACTCTTCTTGGTCACCGTGGGCCCTGCAGTGCTGACCGCTGCTGCTGTAGTGGAGGGTCCTGATGGCTCCGTCATGTTCACAGTCTCTACACAAGGGAGGGGGTATTCTTGTCAGCGCAACGCTGCCCGATTAGCTGCTGTCTTTTACCCACAGGATATATGTGGAGTCCAGCAGCCTAAGGCGCAAATCTAAACAAGAACACCGGTCACTCGGGAAAACCAAAACCTGATATGGTAGGATAGGTGTCTTTTAATAAAGACACCTATGCAAAAAAAAGTTGTCACTTTTCAATCGTATTCTACGAGATTAACGATATTCTAGTAACTGGTATCGAGTCATTCTTGAACGCTAGATATTAATTACTACTAGTTTTATATAACAACATTTTCTAATTCAAATTTTTTCTGTTGGCTCAATAAATTAGATTGAGGAAACTTGGAACGCCGACATTGATAATAGGCAACTTCTCTGAGTAGTGACTTACTCCCGAACATCACTGGAGGCACATTTTGTTCTAAAGGAGAATTAAAATTTTCAGGCTTTCACAGTTTATTGATGCTGGAGGTTCAGACAATTAGACTAAAAGTCTTCATCTGTGGCTTATGTACAATTTAAACAGTAACAGGGTAGTGAAAATGTTCAAACCCCTCCACAAAATGAGATATGAAAGGCGGTTTTGTTTTCACAGCGACGATATGAACCGTTGAGCTGTCAAAAACCAGTTTAACTGAGGCCTACGTTTCGACCCACGTGGCAGGTCTTCATCTGGACTTTACCCTAAGATAGTCATCCAACCAAACAGCAACATTAACACAAAATATGCCACTGTTGAGCACTATTTCGCCAAATAGCACATGAGCTATAGCTTGAATATATATCCTGAACAGCCGTTGTCGGCGACATTAATATAAAAAGGAATTCGATTGAGAAGTTAAATTTAATTTTTATGAATAGCAGGAAACAAATAAATAAATAAAAATAAAAACAAATGCAAGAGGAAATAAAGCTGAGATTAAATACGAAAAATATTCCGTAAAATCGGAAGTTAGCTATAAAACTGTTGCCCTTCCTACTTTTTGTTGTTCTCATAGAGTGTTTATCTTTATGGTTGATTTTGGGGGTAGAACGTTGTGAGATATATTTAGTCCTGAGGAGAATTCGCGTGGTTATGCAATGGAATTGGGAAGTAATTAAAAAAATTTAATGAACTCAACGTCATGTTTATTGTGTGATTAAAGATAATCACGCATAGTCCCCGTAGAATAAAAAATATCTTATTGCTTTAATATTGTTGTAAAGTTATTTGAGGTTAAATAGTCTATCCAAGCATGTTACGTATAGTAGAGAGTTGAGATTTAATAAGAAGAAAACTTGCTGAATATGTTCAAATTATGGAAGCGAAGCGTCTTTGTTAGTGGAAACGGGCAAGGTCTACAGAGTTGTCCGAGAAGGCAGTTCTAAGTGATGGAGTATGAATGTTGTTAAGTTGCTTCCTGGCATTCAAAGTTAGCTTCTTAGGTATTGGAAAGATGAGAACCGAATTAGTCCCAAGTTAACTCGGCGGGTCATCCAGAGATAAGGGCGCTTCTGGGGGCTCGTAACATGGACCATATAATAAAATACGTTCGCAGTGTAATGACATTTTTAATGGCAAATTGATAATTTTTTAACCATTTCTGTTTTATAGTTCAGAATTAAGCGACATTTTGTTTAATATGAGGCAAGTTTAGAAAACTCTACATTTGTACAATTCGCTTGATTTGTTGTTGTTTTGTTGTTTGTTCAGCTAGGGCTAATCGGACGATGCTACAGTGGGAGCTCTAAATTTTGCCTATCCAGGTTTAATTAGGATAGGGATTTTTAACGAGTACCTGACATCGTACAGGCTCGGGACCCCCGTTTAACGTCCCTTCCGAAGGACGGCGTAACTAAGGATTTTTTACTCCCTTAAAAAAATCCTAGGGCCACCTGCCGGGCTACGAACCCGTGATCTTGTGTTTAGTAGTTAGATTGATCGCTTGATTTTATTATACTAGTTCAGTAAAGTTTATATATGAAATATGAATTCAATAAAATTGTGCATTAAATTTATTGCGTAAAAAATACAATAAGAATGGCCAAAAAAGAAGTAAACGACAAAAAATGACTCAAAATATTTATTGATGTAACCGATTTGAAAAAAAAAAGTGCAATAGCAATCCTTCAAAATCTAATCTTCTTCATTGCCACGATTCTGTATATCATTACTACACTATAGAAATCTACTGTACTTAGTTGCCACTTTTCTTCATACCGTGATAGAAATCTACTGAACGAGTGTACAGTCACTGTACTATATACTACTGCTGTGCTATATGCATCTACTAAACTTTATGCATCGACTATACTACTCCTCAATACAGCCACTCTAATATATATTCCAGAGTCGAAGCTTAGAAGCATATAATTTAATATAATTTAAATGATTTCAATAATATTTTCTAATTGCAGACACAAACTGTATTTGCACATGTATTAAAATAATTTTTTTATAAATTTTAACTGGACTCAATAATATAATATATTCTTTAATTAGGAGAACAAAAAACCTATTTCCAGTAAAAAAAAGTTGTATTCTTTATTTTCGAGAAACGTTTCGGCCAAGGCCATTCTCAATCTTCTACTTTAATTGTTTCATTTTTTTTATACTTATTATATGGTTAACAATTTGACCATAAGTCATTCATCTGTAAAAACATGCATAAATTCTATAATTATAACAATATAAATAATTTATCTGCACATTGCAAAGAAACATTACACACTTTTAATTTCGAAAACCCAAAAGTTTTACATAAAGAAAAAAATACAATTAAAAGGAAATGCCTAGAAGCTTTGTGCATTAATGACAATATAGAAAATGTAGTCAACGATAGAAAAGAAGCAGGAGATATTAGTAAGTTATATTCATCCGTTATTCTAAAATTGAAAAAGAAATAATACATAGGTTTTATCTGCTCAAAACATAACCATCACAATAACCTTCTCGTTGATTGCCTTCTAAACTTCACCTGAACCAGCCATAGTAATTTAATTTATTAAAACAATTGAAATATAACATAATGTCAGAATAATTATCAATATGATTGTTTGTTTTTATTTATTATTTATTTATTCATTTATTTAAATTGAGAGTTGTTTAGATATAATATTAATATTAATTTATTTAAATAATTTCGAAAATAATATGAAAGATCATAATAGACTAAGATCAAAGGTTGACTTATTATTAAATGACTATAGAGGATATGGTTCCCTCTGAATTTGAAAAAAAGTTTAAATGGAATTAAACAACTTATGTGAGGTATCTATGCTTTATTTTGGTTATTTGTTGGACAATAGAAATATTTTATATACAGTTTTATTTATTGAATTATTTATATTGTTATAATTATAGAATTTATGCATGTTTTTACAGATGAATGACTTATGGTCAAATTGTTAACCATATAATAAGTATAAAAAAAATGAAACAATTAAAGTAGAAGATTGAGAATGGCCTTGGCCGAAACGTTTCTCGAAAATAAAGAATACAAATTTTTTTTACTGGAAATAGGTTTTTTGTTCTCCTAATTAAAGAATGTATTTAAATAATATCATGCTAATATTATACTTTTTAGCTGAAGATGAAAGCCCTAGCTGGAGGTAAAGGTAAGAAATGTAGGTGTTGTGTGTAAGGTGTTGAGTTTACTGCCTCCGCAATTGCCCGCGGGCTGCTTTAAACCTTTCTCTCCGTTACTGCCTCGCCTCGCAATCGATTCCTTCCTTTGTGGTTTTTGGTAAGTTCCTGAAGAAACACGTGATAAACGGACTTTAATCACTTTTCTTTATGGAGATTGTATTGTAATTTATCTTGAACTCAATGTTATTTAACTTGTGTAAAAACAACGGCCTAATGAATCTGTATTGCTGTTGTAAGAGTAACGAAACAATCATCCTGTTGTTGCTGCTGATCCTTAAAGTCCTTTGGAAGTGCATTCGAATCTTTAAATTCAAAGAAAGCTAATAAAATGAGTACAAACTCTAAGAAAAGCGCCAAGCTAGGACAAAATAGAAGATGGAAGATGGGAGAGAGTAGAGAATATGAGAGCGCATGTTCTTGAGCCTTTAGTCCATTCCTGAAAGGCTCTCTAGTGCCTGCTAGCGACAATTAGGCTATCTATTGCCTGCTAGCGAAAATTAGGCTATCTATTGCCTGCTAGCGACAATTAGCCTATCTATTGCCTGCCAGCGACAATTAGGCTATCTATTGCCTGCTAGTGACAATTAGGCTATCTATTGCCTGCTAGCGACAATCACTTCTCTGTTAATAGGAATGAGTAGAAGAGGTTTTTTACAAGCGATGTAATTCCGTACTCACAACTGAGACCTTTTTCATCTAGCACTTCCAAGCGTTTATTTCTAAACTGGGACCACGAATGTTTTATTTACGACTAGCTTATGCCCACGGCTTCGCACGCGTGGAATTTGGGCTGCCACGTAAAGTTTCGTGAAAGATCATTTTAAATAAATAATTTAATTATTTTTTTAAAATATAAGTTACTCGAACATCCGAAATTTCAGATGTCTAACTTCAAAACTGACGGATTCTATACAACCTTTGATCCCCTAATATATTTAAGGGGAAACCCTTGGAGTGGAATTATCCAAATTTCTTTCTTAAACTATACACCGAACCTAACAACAAGTTTCAAGATGCTAAGTTCCTGACTTACCTTTAATTATGTACTATAACGGGGGGGGCACATCCGCCCGTTCCCCCACATAGATCATCATGTGATTTGCCTTTATTGATGTACAATAATGGATTCTCCACAGTACCTAAAATACTGTCGGGGGGGGGGCACGTGCCCCCTTGCACCCTCCCATAAATCCGCGCTTGCTATAGCCTATGTGTTATTCTGATGTATAACCTATATTACTGTAAAGTTTCATCCAAATCCGTCCAGTAGTTTTTGCGTGAAAGAGAGACAAACATACAAACATTCACATTTATAATATTAGTAAGATTTATTCGCTCCAGAAATGTGTGATATCATAATATCATAATAACATTATGTAATATTAGAGAGTTAACCAACTGACCTCTCGGCAAGACTAACACTTTATATTTAATGAAGAGGACAGTGGTTCCTTCAAGACGACGGCAGTCCCAGGAGCAGAAGACAGGCCGGGCAGAAGATACACATCTTGGACGAGGAGGTCGGTCCTCAAGATCGGCACTGTTTGCTTTGGCTTCTCCAGATAAAACAGAGAGTGAGGGCCGATCAGGAGGACTGTTTGTGCTTCCAGATCTAACATCCAAGATATCCGAATTATCGAACCCCCCCCCCCCCGCCTACTAGCTACTCCAGTGTTTACCCTTGTCACCCTACCGCACCTTTTTCTTTATTTATATACATTACTTTGAGGGTGGCATCACTGCTCCCATCTCACAACTTCCTCTTTATTTTTCCAGCATCCGACTTAACTGATTCTGGGTTTTTTTTATGGATATTTACTTGTTGATTTTTTAAGAACTAAGCCTTGATAAAAAGCATTATTTTCGTTGTCTGGAATTATGCTGGGGAGGGAGTTCCGTTTTTTAAACATTTACGATCTGATAAGAGAAATGTGAAACAACCTTCATGGGTATCTTCAAATAAATTAAATCTTATCCATTTTTTCGTCACGTTTTATCTTTTAGAATAAATTCATGATGTTTCAATGAATTCTAAGCAACTAAGACGATTTTGATAGCGAGTGCTCTCGGGGTTGTATTGTTACAATTCGATATTTAGGGAAAGAAGTTGAGTTGAAGTTGAAAGCTCTTTAATTTGAAAGTTGATAATGTCCAGTCCGAGAATTGAGGTTTCCCAGACGAGTTTCCTGGATGAGAGCAATTTGCGAAAAGGAAAAACAGTTTCAAAAAGTAGCATAAAAGAATTGAAATGAAAACTTTCTCATTAGACTTTATAATTTCATTCGCTCATTGTTATGCTCAAGACTAATGGAGGGAAATTAGTAGGATTTATGACTCTACCCCTTGTGCTTAATTGCGAATAGAGTAATGACCCTCCAGAACGTCAAATCGCCGTTCAGTAAATCTACTGCATCAAAGACATATGATATATAATAATACATCAATAGCAAAATCTATACAATTTTAGGGCAATTTTGTCTTTCTAACAATATTTAGTGAACGTATTGTACATACCAATAATAGGTAACTCGCGTTCATTAAAATATACATGTTTTAGATAGATTTATAAAATTGACATGTTGTTTGTTCATTTAACGTCACCTTTTGCTGCTATGGCTAATCGGACGATGCTACAGTGGGAGCTCTAAATTTTGCCTATCCAGGTTTAATTAGGATAGGGATTTTTAACGAGTACCTGACATCGTACAGGCTCGGGACCCCCGTTTAACGTCCCTTCCGAAGGACGGCGTAACTAAGGATTTTTTACTCCCTTTAAAAAATCCTAGGGCCACCTGCCGGGCTACGAACCCGCGATCTTGGGATTAGTAGTTTGTTACGCTAACCACTAGACCACATGTGACCCCATAAAATTGACATTTTATATCATAAAAAAAAATGTGACGGCTACCCTGTTTGCTCTAGTATCAGTGCTTATAACTTTCCGTACACTAATTAATGTTTTGTATTATTTGTTGTATTTTTGAGTGTTCTTAATATGTAACAAATAGTTACAAGTAAGTATTTAATGAACGGAAGCACTGCTACCAGATCTAACATTGTTGACTTCACATGTTTTCCATCATACAGGATGTCACAACGACCCAGATATGCATAAGATGCTATTAGAAATTTAAACATATGGTGGTCGCAAGGTCGCAAGTGGTTAGCGTAACAAACTACTAAGCACAAGATCGCGGGTTCGTATCCCGGCAGGTGACCCTGGGATTTTTTTAAAGGGAGTAAAATATCCTTAGTTACGCCGTCCTTCGGAAGGGACGTTAAACGGGGGTCCCGAGCCTGTACGATGTCAGGTACTCGTTAAAAATCCCTATCCTAATTAAACCTGGATAGGCAAAATTTAGAGCTCCCAATGTAGTATCGTCCGATTAGCCATAGCAGCAAAAAGTGACGTTAAATGACAAACAAACATATGGTGGTCGGAAAATTATTTCTTTTACTAAAATTATTTTTTTTTTTTGTAGTCGTGCTGCCTGCTAGATCACTTCCACACTCCCCAAATAACATAAGTGTTAAGGAAATCGGATGAGTCCTCCGTGATGGGTGGGTCCACTTGGGTTGCTGAGTCATTGGCCGAATGTGGTCGATTTGCTACTTCATGCTTGTCGCGTATAGGCGGTGTTGTCTGCGAGTCTGTGGTCGAACGTTGCGTTGCTATGGCGGGGTATATCTGATGCGCTGAGTTCTGGATCATATTCAATCAGCCGACGGAGACAGTCTTGCGTCCAGAAAGGATAATAATAGTGAAGTTGTTCTCCTGACTGTACCTGATTGGGTCCCGGGTAGAGTGGTATCAGAGGTTGGCGAACTGCATCATATCTAAAGGCGTGATCGTTAGGGACTGCTGCTGGAGCGATACCGGTCGGAGGTGCTTCAAATGTTCCCGGAGATTTCTCAGCAACTCCTCGCTGTCTTCAGTGCGTTGATTTCTTTCAAGCAACTTGCCAGGCTAATAGAGCGGCGGAGGGGTTTCCCAAATGTCATTACCGCTGCACTAATAATGTTGCCTTCCCTTAAGGCTGCGCTAAGGCCCAACAGTACAGTGGGGAGCGAGTCAGTAAGCTTGGATGCGCTGATGAGGTGAGCTGTTTGGGTGGTTCTAACTGTTCCGTGCCATCGTTTAACATCGTGCTATTTTTGCTTCGCGGATGTTAAGGAGCCTTCCTGTAAGGCTTAACTCCTAGAATCTTACATAGCTTCCGAAAGATCTCACTCTAGAACTGAAGGTTACATTATCGCTGCTAAAGACGTCTGTAGTTAACTGACTGAGTTCTTTAAATTTAAATTAAAACGTTTACACATTGGTTTTGCAGTCCATTGCCGCTGTCAAGTCATGTGTGCTGACTTGGTTCTGGACTCGTGAGCCACTTGGAGAAGAAGCCAAGAGGAATCTTTCTAGGTCAGTATTGATAATGTTTTGAAATGGATGTAATCGGTTTTGAAACCAAACGCCTTATATGTTTTTTCAATGCTACTATTTTTTCAATGTTCTACACCGTATTATTTTCATTTTAGCAGTTTTGCTTTGCCTCTTCTCAGTTCTTTTGTTATTGATTTCTTTTATTTTTATTTTTAAAGCACACTCCTCAAAAATGAATTAAAAAACATCTTCATTTAATATTTTATTTTAAAAAAACACATCGATATCATTCAATTCAGATTTATTTTAAATACAAAATCTTTATTGATAATGTAATGACCCTTTTCCCTAAATGATATAAAATCTATTTAATAATATCCGTGGACCGAAAGCAGGAGAAAAATAAGGCCGATTACAAAACGAGGAACCCAAAATCAAATATATTCTCCAATTATATATATATATATATATAACACTATGACATGCAGTCAGTATTTAAATTAAATACAATTATATAATTATTTCTAATACAAGCCTTATATGAAGATGAGAAGAAGTAGGCGGTAAGCGGGGACGTCCAGTCTAGGCAATGGTTCCAGCTAAAGTCTCTTAACCAATTCTTATGCCACTACCTGCTTACGTCATCCCCACTACCACTCCTTACCTCCCACTATCTTCCCTCAGCCAATCAAATGGCAGCAAATCATTTAAACATAAACTTCGCAAATACGAAAAATATATACATCCTAGTTTAAAGGTGAATCTGTGTGAATATACAATTGACAATCCGCCACGTCCAATACTTAATACTTAATTCTATATACTAGACATATAATTCTAAATATAATAAACTCTATTACATTAAATAAAAACATTGTATATAACAATCATATACTTATATTTATCACTAATATATAACTAATTATACATAATTAAACAATTCCTAATCATATACCTTTAAGTAATACATAACTCATCCATAATAATACATTTATGTGATCACCACAATAATATGAAACTTTTCATGAAAATCAACATTTTGCTCTAATATTATTCTCAATCACCGAATACTGTTTCTACCTAATGTGTGTGTAGCCATAACCCAAAGTAATAAGTAATAATAAAGTAATAACTCTAATAATAATATTAGAGTAGTTACTCTATAATAAGATTATTATTTAACGACGCCAGAGATGTGCAATATACAACGCCTGCTGATAAAGCGAGACTTGTACTCAAGATAGAACCGCTCGCTATCTGAGGATGACTCGCCATTAAATAAGTTCGGCCTGGCGGTATTCATACGTAAAGTCGTTAACGGCACAGATATTTCTACACTTTATTCTCACGACACCTTCTATTTTTTTTTTGTTTAAATGATATAATGTTTTAAAGAGAATCAAATGAATTTTATAGGTCGTTTTCTGATTTCCTTATACAAAACAGATATCCATTTTTCATTCCGATTTCAATCATTAAATTCTATTTGAGGTTTCTACATCGATCATGTTCATCATCATCATCATACATAAAGTTTGGTGTCGAACGAAAAAAAATTAAAGAAGATACCTTCACATTCATTCTGGAAAACAGAATAATTCCTCTATCGAAATTCGTTATTTGGATATTGGAGAATACTTAAAGGTGGAGGCTTATGTTCCATCCCCGTTTTCTATTTTCGAAAGAAATAAAGGCATCTGTTTTCCGAAGTAATATTGAAAGTATTAAATATCAATGAATGGAGGTGACCCGGTTAATCTCTTTGTATAAGACAGTAATCGTGATAATGATAATCGTGAACCATGATGTTCTTAAATAGTTTAGGCTATTCTACGACTTTAGAAAAAGTTTAGAATAAGCAAGTGTTAAACGTTTTGTAGTTATTGCCGGCGAAGTTTAGAAGCAGAATATTATAAAAAAATATTAGAATTCCACATATTTAAAAAACCAGTCTATTCATTGGTTTAAAGTCATTGGTAAAATCTAAAACTTCTAACTATTAAATCTCTAAAGTGCTGGAAAATACATGACCAGTCAAACTGCTACTAAAACTTTCAAATCAAGGAAGATATAATTGCATCATTCCTAACAGAATTCTCATTTAGATAATAAAAACGACACTGATACGTTATTATTATATTATTTTGCATTTCGTTGTTTTTTCTCATTACATTTGATTCTTGATGATTGTAATATTTAACACTTCCCCAGTGACATCTTACTAATATTATAAATGTGAATGTTTGTCTCTCTTTCACGCAAAAACTACTGGACAGATTTGGATGAAACTTTACAGTAATATAGGTTATACATCAGAATAACACATAGGCTATAGCAAGCGCGGATTTATGGGAGGGTGCAAGTGCACCCCCCGACAGTATTTTAGGTACTGTGGAGAATCCATTATTATTTAGGGCACGGGGGCATGTGACCCTTCCCGTTATAGTACATAATTAAAGGTAAATCAGGAACTTAGCATCTTGAAATTTGTAGTTAGGTTCTGTGTATAGTTTTAGAAAGAAATTTGGATAATTCCACTCCAAGGGTTTCCCCTTTAATATAATAGGGGTTCAAAGGTTGTATAGAATCCGTCAGTTTTGAAGTTAGACATCTGAAATTTCGGATGTTCGAGTAACTTATATTTAAAAAAAATAATTTAATTATTTACTTAAAATGATCTTTCACGATACATTATGTGGCAGGCCGAATTCCGCGCGAGCGAAGCCGCGGGCATAAGCTAGTGTATAATATATCTTTTAGGCTAATATTTTTTTTCTGGTTTCAGCTTTACCTTAAAGTATTCCTAAGAAGCTAAATGTAATTCTTAAAAAAATATTAGTCCCATAATAAAATGCCTGTTCTACTTTTCTTAAAATACTAATCGCATGATTCCGCTATAACTGATGAGAATGGAATAGGCTTTCGGTTAGAGCTATCGCTTTGAGGAGGTAAACTGTTTGATGTGGTGACGGTACTTTAGATTTTCCGATTGAGCTGACTGCGATGGAAGCCACTAGGTTGCGCTGATGGAGCAGCCAAAGATGGCAACCTCCAATTAGCGCCACCACTTCGAGCAGCGATTCTAATGTACGAGATTTTTTTAGGGTTTAACTTAGACCCTAAGTCTCTGAGGCTCTATGTAAGTCTGGTTTTGTTGTAAATTGGTTTTAGGGGCATAGTTGGTTTTTTTATTTACTATATTTTAATTTAAAAGAATATTAACGAGTTCAAATTGGCTTCAATGTTCAATATTTTAAAGAAAATGAATGGCACTATTGGCACATTGTTCGTTATTGCATACGTTCTTAAAAACGTGCAAAAGCACGCCACATCTCTACATCTAATAACTTTATTTTGCAATCTAAATCACAATATGCTTTTGAAACAGTTGAATGCATACATACATGAAAATACTTCCTCAAATACAAAATACATATTTGCATCTTCCCGGTATATTTTGAAGCTTTCGAAGAATACATAAAACTATTTGTAAACATTCAGACTTACCGAAATATTAAGCAATACCGACAATATTTTCAACGACGCATTCCTTATATAGATTTACTGACAATATGTAAAATTTATATCACTAAAATAGAGCCAAAAACTCCAAAAATAAACACTATTATTTATTATAATGCAATTGGGAAAAACCGCAATGCAAAGCCTTATGTTTCAAAAATACACCTACTTACCAGTCGACGTTTCGCCTATTCAGGCATTATCAAGACACCAAAATCAAAAAGGGGGTTATGTGAATCGCATCTCGAAGAAAAAGGTGCAATACATCCCAACGATCAACAGCCCAAACAGGCTCCAAACATGAGACAGCACCCCACCACCAAGACGTTCAACATACAACTGAGTTGGTTGGTCAGTTGTATGTTGAACGTCTGGGTGGTGGGGTGCTGTCTCATGTTTGGAGCCTGTTTGGGCTGTTGATCGTTGGGATGTATTGCACCTTTTTCTTCCAGATGCGATTCACATAACCGCCTTTTTGATTTTGGTGTCTTGATAATGCCTGAATAGGCGAAACGTCGACTGGTAAGTAGGTGTATTTTTGAAACATAAGGCTTTGCATTGTGGTTTTTCCCAATTGCATTATAATGTAAAATTGATATTTCAGTAGTAGCGTCTATAAAATATTATATGCATATTTTACATTGAACCCATAATGAGTAATTATTGATGCTCCTATAAAGCGAGTTTTATGATAAGTAGCAGGTTAGAGCAGGGACCATAGGTTCCAGATATTGGAGTGGTTCCAGGATTCGATCCGCCAAGCATAAACAGCGTGATATCCTGGGCGATATCCCAAACACAATTATGGATAATAACCAGCATCGGTTCCATAACACTGTTAGTAGTGGCAAATGATCCTCCCATTATTCACAACTTTCAAGCAATCTTTGCCATATTAATTTAGTTTTAACACTCCATTACACGTGTTCCCGAACGCCAATACACTCCTCGTATCTGTGAGATACAAAATTAGTTAATGGGAAAAATGTTAGTGAATTGAACTTAAGGGATTTCCCAACGTGAAAAGGTACACTTACAACACAAAATGATTGTTTTTTTTACTCCAATAAATCCATCCTGATCATTTTTAATATAATGGTATGCATTCCTTCTTTAGAACCAACTGTTGAAAATCCAAAAGACTACGAATAGTCGTCTCTAGGTTTGTACAATTCCTTCTGGATAAGCAACTTGTATTCGTGGAACGTATATATTGAGAATATTTTCCCCAATCTAGAACACTGAATTATTCTGTAGGGGACCATCCTATACCTAACTCATCCGATCAAAAGTGTTTCTTCGGCAACGGAAAGGTACCGAGGAAATTACATATTCCTGCCCCGAAATCGTTTTAAGTGTTATTTGACCAAACATACGTAATATATTCATATTTTCAAAAACCCTTTTTGATTTGATATTTAATTTATTTTGAGTTCTATAAGCATGTAAATATTTATATTTTTCCTTTTTTTCTAGTATAACTCCATTTGAAGAAGTATTTATCATTTAGTAGCTGATTACGATTCTGATAAATTTAAAATATTAAATATACAATGAATTCGTTGTTAAGAGAACTTTTTTAATTTTATTAATTAATTTAATTTTTAGCCTCCGCTTTATAGTTTATAGTTGAGTCGGCACGTGAGGTAGTCATGCCTTCCCCACATCGAATATTTTATTCAGGCGCGATAAGGAGCCTGAGGAAATAGGATCCGTAGAAACAGATTTTGTATGGAAAGGATCCTTACTACTTACTAAGGAAGTGGCCTATCTTCCAATGCCTTAGATATCTTCAGATGTATGGAAAGGATCCTACTTACTACTTACTAAGGAAGCGGCTTATCTTCCAATGCCTTAGATATCTTCAGATGTATGGAAAGGATCCTACTTACTACTTACTAAGGAAGCGGCTTATCTTCCAATGCCTTAGATGTCTTCAGATGTATGGAAAGGATCCTACTTACTACTTACTAAGGAAGCGGATTATCTTCCAATGCCTTAGATATCTTCAGATGTATGGAAAGGATCCTACTTACTACTTACCTAGGAAGCGGCTTATCTTCCAATGCCTTAGATATCTTCAGATGTATGGAAAGGATCCTACTTACTACTTACTAAGGAAGCGGCTTATCTTCCAATGCCTTAGATATCTTCAGATGTATGGAAAGGATCCTACTTACTACTTACTAAGGAAGCGGCCTATCTTCCAATGCCTTAGATATCTTCAGATGTATGGAAAGGATCCTACTTACTACTTACTAAGGAAGCGGCTTATCTTCCAATGCCTTAGATATCTTCAGATGTATGGAAAGGATCCTACTTACTACTTACTAAGGAAGCGGCTTATCTTCCAATGCCTTAGATGTCTTCAGATGTATGGAAAGGATCCTACTTACTACTTACTAAGGAAGCGGATTATCTTCCAATGCCTTAGATATCTTCAGATGTATGGAAAGGATCCTACTTACTACTTACTAAGGAAGCGGCTTATCTTCCACTGCCTTAGATATCTTCAGATGTATGGAAAGGATCCTACTTACTACTTACTAAGGAAGCGGCTTATCTTCCACTGCCTTAGATATCTTCAGATGTATGGAAAGGATCCTACTTACTACTTACTAAGGAAGTTGCTTATCTTCCACTGCCTTAGATATCTTCAGATGTATGGAAAGGATCCTACTTACTACTTACTAAGGAAGCGGCCTATCTTCCAATGCCTTAGATATCTTCAGATGTATGGAAAGGATCCTACTTACTACTTACTAAGGAAGCGGCCTATCTTCCAATGCCTTAGATATCTTCAGATTCAAAGTGAACCATAAGTTTACCTGTATTTTGTATTCTTATATACCCTAATCGTAAAAAAATCCCCACATCTAATACATAGTCATTCTGTTCTTGCATTCTGCGTATATTTTGGAGTTATGTCGCTCCAATAAAGTTCCTATATAATTTGTAATTTTTTATATTGTGATTATTTAAATATTTTTATTTTTAAGAGAAAAGATTTGTTCTCGCCGGGATTCGAATCCGGGTCTTCCGCAACTCTAGCGCAGTACTCTACGCTACAAACCCATTCTCTGTACCGATCTTATATGACCAGTACTCGCAATTTTTTAGATGCATATATGGGGAAGAATGTACATTGAACATTACTTTAATTAAGATCTGGTTGACGTACGTCAATTTTATATTTATATATTTTTTTTATAGTGATTATTTAAACATTTTTATTTTGAAGAGAAATAAAAATATTTCTGACCTGGTAAAGAAAATTGTAAATTTGGTAAAAAATCTGGCCTAGTTACAAGCCTGGTAGCTTAGTTGGTAGAGTACCGCGCTAGAGTTGCGGAAGACCCCCATATTCTGTAGAGTTCGAATCCCGGCCAGGCCAAATCTTTTCTGTTCAAAATAAAAATATATACTTTGTACTTTACAGTAGAACGTTTTTCATCGCGCACATCGAAAAATATGGAATAAGTAATTGAATTGACTACTTTTGAATGGTTTGTCCATTCACCTCATATGTTTTATTAAAATTAAATATATAAGCTGAAACCATTGATGTTTCAACAGTATAATTGTTTGTCATTACAAAGGACCGCCTTTGGTACACCATGGGACACTAAATATTCTTGCACTGCTAAGAATGCATAGTTTGTTTGTAATTTTATGGTTGTGTTACACTATCCCACATTTCAAAAAATGGATCAATATTTTAAAATTATGATAAATAAGTGTAGATAAATTGGTTCATTGCTAACGAAGGAAGATGAATCATTATGATAGAGAGAATAAGATGAGAGAGAAATTTAATGATTTTGATGAAAGTTATCGAGTTCCTCGGGTAAGTATTTAGTCCGGACTTAGTGCTACTTATTTCAGAGGCTGCTTCATCAGGCCAAAAAAAAAGATCGCTAAGTCCCTCTTGTCGAGTTTTTTTTTTTTATATTCAATTGCGTAAAAGTGTGTTGGTTTGTTCTTAAAATTACAAACTCTTTTACGTGGCGTGGTAGCCATCCATGTTTTTTCTAATTCGGTTAAAAGTCAGCCAAAAGTTCCTTTCATAAAGTGAAGTAGGAAAAAACGAACAATATATAACGTGCCCTCTTCACTCTACCAATCCAAACGTTACATCCCGAGCCTCTTTTTTTAACGTTAATAAAGTTAGTTGATCAAATTGTTGTTACATCTCCCACGTTGTTACATCTCCCATGTTCTCTTCTCAGTATTTAAAAGTCCTTCGGACTTTAATTCTCTTTTCTCTTTCAGAAGTTGGGAAATGAGCGACCGTAGTGACTCGGAGGGAGATGGGTTACTGATCTTGTTGGAAGGGAACCAAACTGATTATGAGAAGCAGTAAGTAACAGATTTGAAACCTTGCCAGGCAGTGAGATATTGTCAGTCTGGTCCCCTCATCCAATCCCTCCTCTACCGCCTACAATTCCTTGTATTAAAATATCAGAAGCCGTTACCAATTAGTAGTCGGTGTATTTATGAATCTTGGATTTAGACACCACATAGCTATCATTCATATCAAACTATCACTGGCTCAAAAAGTGATCATGAATAAAATTATAATCTGCGCAATAATAAATGAGTACTTATAAATGAGATGAAAATGGTTGACTGGATGATCTTATGTAAAGGAGATGGTTGGGGGGTGCAGTCAATAAGAACACCGAATAAGTGAAGTACTTATATTAAGTGCCGACGTTTCGACCTACAGTGTAGGTCATCTTCAGGGCTAACAAAGAAACAAACAGAACAAAAATGTAAAAACATCAAAGTTGTACAGTAACAATACTAGTGACAAATAATGTAGAAAAATACAAAGTGGCAGATATGAAAATAGAAGATAAAGAATATTAAAAAGGAATCAGATTATAATAAAATAAAGATATAGACAGATTTAAAAATTACTGATAATGAAAAGGCATTAAACTAGTGTTAGATATAATAAAAATCAGATAAAGACAAATATAACAAAATTATTGAAATAGTGACAGATATAATTATAGAAAATGTGATAGAATATAATAAAATTAAGATAAAGACAGATATAACAAAGATATTGATAATGGAAAGAAAATGAAAATAATGGCAGATATCATAAAGTAAGACAGATATAATAAAATTAAAGAAAATGAGCAGAAATGATAAATAATAAATAACGCATATAAAATAAAAATAGAAAATAAATATACAGACTGGATAGTACAGTACAATATAATAATATAAAGAAAAATCAAAAGGAGGAGTTAAACAAAAGAAACAAAATGAGGATATTTACATATAAAGAAAGGTTGGAATATGAATAATACAGAAAAACTAGTAAAATAAAGGTGTAAAATGTATGATAACGGACTTAATGATGTTACTAAATTACAGAAAAATATGGAACTATATGTACAATAACAATGTAAATAAAAGAAAAACTATTGTACAATAACACCAGTGTACAGTGACTGTTTTGAAAATATAGTAGATAGGAATAGAATATGAAAAGATAAAATAGGTGAAAACGCTAGTACCGTAACAATAGTTTACAATGTATGTATGAAAAAAAATTAGATGGGATTAATGAATTAGAAAAATAAAATAGGTGTTTAAAAATATGAACACATGATTACCAACATATGATGGATGCCAAAATGATAAGGGGAAAAAATAAGAAAATTAAAATTGGAGAAGGGATAAAGAGAAGAGTTTAAAAAAGAAGAAATGAAGAGGAGACATACCGAATGATGGGAAGCGTGACCGTTACAGATCGCTGCTAGAGTGTACTGGGCCAATTTGTCCGTTGAGAACGGAGGGCGGAATCTAGTGGCCGGAAAGTTAACTATAGAAGGAAACTATACTGGAGTATAGGAAAAAGGGATAAAAAATATAAATAAAATTAAAACAATGAAAGAAATGTCGATAGAGTGATAAAAAAGAAAACATCAAAGTCGGAGTAACGGGAATTTATCGGATTCCAGCAAAAGAACGTTAGGACCGGGGGAAGAGATAGAGGCGAAATCTAGTGGCCAAAAGTTAACTATAGGAGGTAACCATGCTGGAGAATAGGAAAAGATGGGGAAAGGGAGTAGATGGATAAAAATAATATGAATACATATTTTAATGTATTATGAATACAATAAAAATAAAAAAATTGAAACAATGAAAGAGATGTAAACCGAGTGATAACAAAAGAAACGTAAATGACGAAGAAACGGAAATTTAAGGTCTTTTGAGTAAATTAAAAATTTGGGAGTAGGTAGAGGAAAGGTGATGAGAGTCAGACTTAAGATTGATAGAGGAGGAATCTAAATTTATGTGGATGGTTTCAGAGAGGATGCGTTTGTCATGGTTATGCGCTGTAGCTAGGATAGACGTATTTTCAAAATCAAAGGTGTGGTTTAAGGAAATGGCATGTTCGGAAAGTTTAGAGGAGGTGAGGTTATGGGAGGAAATGGCATATTTGTGTTGAGAAATACGGTCTTTAAGGAAGTTTTTGGTTTCACCTATATAGGAAGAGTTGCAATTAGTAGAAGAACAAGGTATCCGATAAACGACATGGGAACGAAGCTTGAAGGGAATAGGATCTTTGATACGGGTATAGATATGGGAAAGTTTGTTATGGGATTTGAAGGCAATACGCAAATTGGGGATAACGGAACATAAGTATTTTTGAATGCAATTAGAGAGGGTGGGTATATATGGCAAGGATCTGTATATAGGGATAGATGGTGGATGTGGTGATCGGGTGAGGGTGGGGGGGTTATAGTAGTCATGGATGAGTTTATTAACAATATAGGGAGGGAAATTGTTTTTAAAAAGGATTTCTTTGATACGGAGGGTGTTGGTAGTATGGAAGCAGGAGTCAGAGAGGGATAGGCCACGGTGAATAATATTTTTAGCGACGTTAATTTTAAGGTGGTGTGGATGTTGGGAGTAATAATTAAGAAGTCGGCCAGAGTAAGTGGGTTTTGTATACCAATCGGTGGATAAGGTGTGGTCAGGATTTTTAATGATAAGGAGGTCAAGGAAAGGTAGTGACTTATTGGATTCGACTTCAACGGTGAAATGGAGGCGGGGATGGTATGAATTGAAGGAAGATAATAAGTCAGTAATGATGTTGGGATTGATGATAAGGAGGAGGTCGTCTACATATTTTTTGATGAAACAAATATCGTCGCGGAACTGTGGAAGAATGGAGTCTAGAAGGTCATTAAGAACAATATTAGAGAGGTCAGGAGCAAGGGGATTTCCCATGGCAAGTCCAGAAATTTGGGAATAGAACTGTCCATGGAAGGTAAGGTAGCCGGATTCACAGCAAAGTTTTAATGATTGAAGGAATGAGGACCGGTTAAGAGATGTATGGGGTTCTATTAGTGGCCAGTGGTTATCTATTATGTCAAGAGCTTTGTCTAAGGGAATGTTGGTGAAAAGACTTTCGACATCGAAGGAAGTGAGGATGTAATGATCAGGGATGGTGAGGGAAGTTAAAAGATCACGTAGGTGAAAGGAGTTATGGATATCGTATGGGTTATTACGGCTGAGGACTTGTAAGGATGAAAGTAAGAATTTGCTAAGTTTTGTAGATGGTGAATTGACGTTGGCTGTAATCGGACGGAGGGGGTTGTTGGGTTTGTGGATTTTGGGAAGACCATAAAAACGTGGGGCTAAGGAGTTATAGGAAATGAGGTTTCTGTAAACGGGATAAGTAATAAATTTAGAATTGACAAGGCTTTTTAAGTGGAGGTTGAATTGTTTTTGGAGAGATGTAGTAGGATCACGAGGTATGGGTTTATAGGTGGAAGTATCAGAAAGAAGGGAATTAATTTTGAGGTTATAATCAGAAAGGTCCATAATTACAGTAGAGTTACCTTTGTCAGCTTTGGTTATAATTAAGTCAGCATGAGATTGAAGAAAAGAACGAGTGGAAGCAAGGTCTTTGAAAAATTGCGGGGAGAAATTAGAAGGGGTGGAATGAGGGTGTTGAAGGAAGTTGGAAATAATATTAGCTACAGAGACGCGTGAAAGATCTGGTTTAACATGTGAAAGGTTGAGGAGGGGGTCATTATGGATGTATTCTAAGTCAGTCAATAAGTCGGGTATAATTTTTTTGAAGGAGGAGGAGGGTGCAGAAAAATTTGGTCCTAAGGATAGAATATTGATAACATTATTAGGGATGGGGGTGGAAGAAATATTGTGAACCCAGAGGTCATCTCCTTTAGGATAGATTTTGGAGATGAGGGAATGTTGGTAAAGGGATTTAAATTTGGCGATAAGTTGGTGTTTTTTGCGTGACCTAGTTATGGAGAAAGTGGATGCAATAAGGATTGAAAGGTTATTCATGTGATCAGGGGAAAGGTGACTGGATAAAAATTGGGTGAGGGAAGAAATACGGTGGTTCAATGAGTGGATGTGTAGAATATTCTCACGTATTTTAAGGTTGAGAAGAGATTTTTTAAATTTTAAAGAGAAAAAACATAATGATGAATTTAGGGACTTGGAAGTAGTAATGTGATTTAGAGCATTAGTTATAAAATTAGGAAAGATGGAGTTAGATCGGCATTTTAGGAGGAAAATACGATGTTCCAAATGATGAGCCAAATGTTTTTGAAGAGAGCATAAAAGGTTGATGTGGGATTTTAGGTTTGGAAAAGAAGATTTGATGGAGGAGAAAGATAAACAAGGAGAAGGAGTAGTAGAGATAAGAGGGGGAGAGGCGGTTCCATCATAGTTAGGAAAGTTATGGCGATTAAAAGTGATAAAGTTAGGAGATACATTAGAGCGGCGAAGTCGTGGTGAGGAAGCAGATGTATGATGAAAACTAGAAGAATGGGACGTAGAAGAGCGATCTACAGGAGAAGGCGACGAAGTCAGATGGTGGCTGGAAGAAGAGTTATTCGACAGGCGAAGTGGTGGCCTAGAGGTGGAACTACGGAGAGCAGGAAGATTTTGATTTTGTATTCGTGCACTGCGACGTAAAGGTTGAGAGGAGAAGTTCTGTCTGAGGCCCCGTTTATAGATCTTCATGTTAATGCATGTATGAGATGAAAATGGTTGACTGGATGATCTTATGTAAAGGAGATGGTTGGGGGGTGCAGTCAATAAGAACACCGAATAAGTGAAGTACTTATATTAAGTGCCGACGTTTCGACCTACAGTGTAGGTCATCTTCAGGGCTAACAAAGAAACAAACAGAACAAAAATGTAAAAACATCAAAGTTGTACAGTAACAATACTAGTGACAAATAATGTAGAAAAATACAAAGTGGCAGATATGAAAATAGAAGATAAAGAATATTAAAAAGGAATCAGATTATAATAAAATAAAGATATAGACAGATTTAAAAATTACTGATAATGAAAAGGCATTAAACTAGTGTTAGATATAATAAAAATCAGATAAAGACAAATATAACAAAATTATTGAAATAGTGACAGATATAATTATAGAAAATGTGATAGAATATAATAAAATTAAGATAAAGACAGATATAACAAAGATATTGATAATGGAAAGAAAATGAAAATAATGGCAGATATCATAAAGTAAGACAGATATAATAAAATTAAAGAAAATGAGCAGAAATGATAAATAATAAATAACGCATATAAAATAAAAATAGAAAATAAATATACAGACTGGATAGTACAGTACAATATAATAATATAAAGAAAAATCAAAAGGAGGAGTTAAACAAAAGAAACAAAATGAGGATATTTACATATAAAGAAAGGTATTTAAGAAAGATATTTACATATAAATTTTTCTCTTTAAAATTTAAAAAATCTCTTCTCAACCTTAAAATACGTGAGAATATTCTACACATCCACTCATTGAACCACCGTATTTCTTCCCTCACCCAATTTTTATCCAGTCACCTTTCCCCTGATCACATGAACAACCTTTCAATCCTTATTGCATCCACTTTCTCCATAACTAGGTCACGCAAAAAACACCAACTTATCGCCAAATTTAAATCCCTTTACCAACATTCCCTCATCTCCAAAATCTATCCTAAAGGAGATGACCTCTGGGTTCACAATATTTCTTCCACCCCCATCCCTAATAATGTTATCAATATTCTATCCTTAGGACCAAATTTTTCTGCACCCTCCTCCTCCTTCAAAAAAATTATACCCGACTTATTGACTGACTTAGAATACATCCATAATGACCCCCTCCTCAACCTTTCACATGTTAAACCAGATCTTTCACGCGTCTCTGTAGCTAATATTATTTCCAACTTCCTTCAACACCCTCATTCCACCCCTTCTAATTTCTCCCCGCAATTTTTCAAAGACCTTGCTTCCACTCGTTCTTTTCTTCAATCTCATGCTGACTTAATTATAACCAAAGCTGACAAAGGTAACTCTACTGTAATTATGGACCTTTCTGATTATAACCTCAAAATTAATTCCCTTCTTTCTGATACTTCCACCTATAAACCCATACCTCGTGATCCTACTACATCTCTCCAAAAACAATTCAACCTCCACTTAAAAAGCCTTGTCAATTCTAAATTTATTACTTATCCCGTTTACAGAAACCTCATTTCCTATAACTCCTTAGCCCCACGTTTTTATGGTCTTCCCAAAATCCACAAACCCAACAACCCCCTCCGTCCGATTACAGCCAACGTCAATTCACCATCTACAAAACTTAGCAAATTCTTACTTTCATCCTTACAAGTCCTCAGCCGTAATAACCCATACGATATCCATAACTCCTTTCACCTACGTGATCTTTTAACTTCCCTCACCATCCCTGATCATTACATCCTCACTTCCTTCGATGTCGAAAGTCTTTTCACCAACATTCCCTTAGACAAAGCTCTTGACATAATAGATAACCACTGGCCACTAATAGAACCCCATACATCTCTTAACCGGTCCTCATTCCTTCAATCATTAAAACTTTGCTGTGAATCCGGCTACCTTACCTTCCATGGACAGTTCTATTCCCAAATTTCTGGACTTGCCATGGGAAATCCCCTTGCTCCTGACCTCTCTAATATTGTTCTTAATGACCTTCTAGACTCCATTCTTCCACAGTTCCGCGACGATATTTGTTTCATCAAAAAATATGTAGACGACCTCCTCCTTATCATCAATCCCAACATCATTACTGACTTATTATCTTCCTTCAATTCATACCATCCCCGCCTCCATTTCACCGTTGAAGTCGAATCCAATAAGTCACTACCTTTCCTTGACCTCCTTATCATTAAAAATCCTGACCACACCTTATCCACCGATTGGTATACAAAACCCACTTACTCTGGCCGACTTCTTAATTATTACTCCCAACATCCACACCACCTTAAAATTAACGTCGCTAAAAATATTATTCACCGTGGCCTATCCCTCTCTGACTCCTGCTTCCATACTACCAACACCCTCCGTATCAAAGAAATCCTTTTTAAAAACAATTTCCCTCCCTATATTGTTAATAAACTCATCCATGACTACTATAACCCCCCCACCCTCACCCGATCACCACATCCACCATCTATCCCTATATACAGATCCTTGCCATATATACCCACCCTCTCTAATTGCATTCAAAAATACTTATGTTCCGTTATCCCCAATTTGCGTATTGCCTTCAAATCCCATAACAAACTTTCCCATATCTATACCCGTATCAAAGATCCTATTCCCTTCAAGCTTCGTTCCCATGTCGTTTATCGGATACCTTGTTCTTCTACTAATTGCAACTCTTCCTATATAGGTGAAACCAAAAACTTCCTTAAAGACCGTATTTCTCAACACAAATATGCCATTTCCTCCCATAACCTCACCTCCTCTAAACTTTCCGAACATGCCATTTCCTTAAACCACACCTTTGATTTTGAAAATACGTCTATCCTAGCTACAGCGCATAACCATGACAAACGCATCCTCTCTGAAACCATCCACATAAATTTAGATTCCTCCTCTATCAATCTTAAGTCTGACTCTCATCACCTTTCCTCTACCTACTCCCAAATTTTTAATTTACTCAAAAGACCTTAAATTTCCGTTTCTTCGTCATTTACGTTTCTTTTGTTATCACTCGGTTTACATCTCTTTCATTGTTTCAATTTTTTTATTTTTATTGTATTCATAATACATTAAAATATGTATTCATATTATTTTTATCCATCTACTCCCTTTCCCCATCTTTTCCTATTCTCCAGCATGGTTACCTCCTATAGTTAACTTTTGGCCACTAGATTTCGCCTCTATCTCTTCCCCCGGTCCTAACGTTCTTTTGCTGGAATCCGATAAATTCCCGTTACTCCGACTTTGATGTTTTCTTTTTTATCACTCTATCGACATTTCTTTCATTGTTTTAATTTTATTTATATTTTTTATCCCTTTTTCCTATACTCCAGTATAGTTTCCTTCTATAGTTAACTTTCCGGCCACTAGATTCCGCCCTCCGTTCTCAACGGACAAATTGGCCCAGTACACTCTAGCAGCGATCTGTAACGGTCACGCTTCCCATCATTCGGTATGTCTCCTCTTCATTTCTTCTTTTTTAAACTCTTCTCTTTATCCCTTCTCCAATTTTAATTTTCTTATTTTTTCCCCTTATCATTTTGGCATCCATCATATGTTGGTAATCATGTGTTCATATTTTTAAACACCTATTTTATTTTTCTAATTCATTAATCCCATCTAATTTTTTTTCATACATACATTGTAAACTATTGTTACGGTACTAGCGTTTTCACCTATTTTATCTTTTCATATTCTATTCCTATCTACTATATTTTCAAAACAGTCACTGTACACTGGTGTTATTGTACAATAGTTTTTCTTTTATTTACATTGTTATTGTACATATAGTTCCATATTTTTCTGTAATTTAGTAACATCATTAAGTCCGTTATCATACATTTTACACCTTTATTTTACTAGTTTTTCTGTATTATTCATATTCCAACCTTTCTTTATATGTAAATATCCTCATTTTGTTTCTTTTGTTTAACTCCTCCTTTTGATTTTTCTTTATATTATTATATTGTACTGTACTATCCAGTCTGTATATTTATTTTCTATTTTTATTTTATATGCGTTATTTATTATTTATCATTTCTGCTCATTTTCTTTAATTTTATTATATCTGTCTTACTTTATGATATCTGCCATTATTTTCATTTTCTTTCCATTATCAATATCTTTGTTATATCTGTCTTTATCTTAATTTTATTATATTCTATCACATTTTCTATAATTATATCTGTCACTATTTCAATAATTTTGTTATATTTGTCTTTATCTGATTTTTATTATATCTAACACTAGTTTAATGCCTTTTCATTATCAGTAATTTTTAAATCTGTCTATATCTTTATTTTATTATAATCTGATTCCTTTTTAATATTCTTTATCTTCTATTTTCATATCTGCCACTTTGTATTTTTCTACATTATTTGTCACTAGTATTGTTACTGTACAACTTTGATGTTTTTACATTTTTGTTCTGTTTGTTTCTTTGTTAGCCCTGAAGATGACCTACACTGTAGGTCGAAACGTCGGCACTTAATATAAGTACTTCACTTATTCGGTGTTCTTATTGACTGCACCCCCCAACCATCTCCTTTACATGAGTACTTATAAAATATAATTCTATATAATCTTTTGGTAGCTTGACTATTATATTATAGTTGATTAATATCATAGTGTTTTAGTACTTAACATATTGTTACGGTCGCCGGCAGGAAGACGGAAGCAAGGGGATTAGCGGTTTAAATCCGTCGGCGGGAGAAGTTAAAATAGGATTAGGACCGTTCTAGATCGTCTGCTTTTGAAAAGGATTAAGAAGATTCCAGAATTTTCTGGCCTCTTCGTGTTCTAGAATGTTCGGCCTTGCCTATTTAAATACTCCCCTCACCTCGAGCCAGTCAGTCTTAGCCTGAGAGTATACCACGCAAGATCTGTGATAAGTGAGTGTCAGTGTTGAACCGGCCCGTGTAATAAGTGTATCAGTGAACTGTGACAGACTCGCGAGTGTAATAAACTGTTTCTGTTTGTTTCTGTGTGTCAGTTTGTCATACTTGGAGAATCTTACGGTCGGTGGACTAGTGAACTGTAAATGTTAATTATTAGTTATAAATTGTAGTGTAATTTTATAATATTCATAGAAACTATTGCAACTAGTTAAGCTATCTAGAATTAGTAATATCTTATATTATTGTAATAATTAAATAGGAGTTAGGCCTAGAGATAATAAATATTTAGAATATTGTTATTATAAATTTATATTAGTTTAATAATTTAATTGTTAATAGTTTAATTGTATCCTTTTTATCATTTTGTTAATAAATATTTGTATCTTTAATTAAGGCATTGTTTAATTCATTTTAATACCCAGTAGCCCGTAACAATATTAAGCTGCTATGGCAGGTTGTTGTAAGGTCCCTCCGTTGTGACTGCTTGTTGTTAAGCGACTTCCATCTGAGGCTGTCCCCAGCCGTCAGCTTCATTAGACTTCCCAAGTCGAGTCGCAACTTGAGCCATTGGGGCTTCCAAGTATAGCAAAGCTTTAACCGGAGATGTCTCAGCCTTTCTGCACAATTCAAGGGCTTTACCGCATTTTATTTTGTCGATAGAGACGGTATACATCGGAATACATATAACATACATGTTTATACCCATTGATGACTCATAATTTAAATACAAATATATCCAACTAAAATTTTAGATAAATTCATTCGATTGAATATAAAATGAAGTTGATAGAGGCCTTAAATTTGTTTCAGATGCAGAAAATCTGCATAACGAAAAAATTGGTCCATCCATGTAAGACTTAATGTTGGCACGAACGAAAACATAAACCAACTCTACATCGTATCTAGATCGTAGATATGTTGAAAAGAGCAGGCCAACCCTTAAGATAAGGACCTTTATGATTACAAATCTTATGATATTTCCGTTTATTCTAATATTTAAAAAAAGTAAATAAATAAAAAAAAATCATATCGATTATTACAGTTTACTCTGGACATCCGCAGGTAATCTGGTATAACCAGTAGTTTTATAGTCATTATTAAAGATACATTTCTATCTGGTTATTACAATCAGAAACCGCATCAAGAAATCACACAAAGCACTAGAGCGCTGCAAAGAAGCTACGCGTAAGGGTGCACCTTCATTGGATCCGATGCGATGCGACGCGATCCTTTTCTATCACATAGGATGATGGGCTGAAAAAACAAATAACTGAAATACGCAGTGAGTGCCTACACTGGATCAGATCCGACAGGATTCTATTCTTTTCAATCCGATAGTGAAACTAGTCACTGCCTTCCGAATAAAATAGTATTAATTTTATTCTTTTATTTCTTATATTTTATATATATTATAGTGAAATATAAGCTTATTAAAAATAATTAATAAATAATCTTAATTTTATAAATTAAAAGAACCAAATGTTATAACAATGAGGTAATATTACTATATCAGAATATTTTTGTCTTGCTATTTGATATAAACAAATAATTTAGTTGTTTTTCAATAAAAAAAATAGAATTTATTGTTTTTATTATATATTCGTGTTTTATATAATGATTTAATTTTCTCGATTGTGATAATATTTATTTCTTTTGATATTTTGTTGTTAATCTTTGCAAACGAGTATAAAAAATCAGAAAAGCCCTTACCTCCCAGAGTTGCCAACTGTTTGATAAATAAATTAAACATTACTATGATAATTTTATCAAAAGGTAATGTTTCCAATTTTATTTGACGAATTAAAATTGTATGTAGGTATATTTTTTATGTACATTTCTGATAGATATAATTTTATTCAACGGAAAAATAACCTTCGCTACTATATTTAATAGTTCATGAAGATTAGTAATATTTTAATGAGAATTGAGAATATTTAATTTTGATTTATGACGGATATTTATATAATATTTAATTATCAAATTACAATGTACATTTTTTAATAAACATTTTAGACAATAAAGGTTAAGTTGGCACACATGGTAACGGCTGGCTTATCCGATTGAAAACTAATGATTTTGAAATGTGAAAATCTCACCTGATCGTACAGTATCGCATCGGATCAAATGTAGGCGCTTCCGTATAAATAAACTATTTTGATTCCACGAGCGACTAAATCGGTCGGATTAGTCTGATAAAAACGGACGGATCGGAGCGGATCCAATGTAGGCACTCTCGATATATTTCAGTCATTTGGTTTGCTTCCGAATTTGATCGTATCGCATCGGATCCAATGTAGGTGCACCCTAATGTGTAATCTGCTAGGATCACATAAAGCGTTAAACATTGACATGCAGTAAAGGTACCGTTTATATTCTTTATTATTTCTATTTCAGAGGTAAATATAGTTTGTTTCCGTTTAACAAAACATACCTATCTGATATTATGGGACGGGTAATGTTATTAATGAGCTGGAGTTAATACATATTGAAGATAGGAACTAAGAAATAAGAAGATGAAGATATAGAGGAATAGATAAAGCTTAGCGGCGGTCGGAGAGTGACGGTCGGAGAGTGAGATATGCAGAGCTAGAACCATTTATAACTTAATCAAAAAACAATCACGTGAGGACAGCGCGAGCACTGTATCAACCTAGCCTGGGCTAAATGGCGCGGGTCCTTTTTATTATCGAATTGGAAAGGCCCGAAGTTATTAAGTTCTCGGCAGCGATCTCTCATCCCCTTCCTTTTTATCACTACTCGAAGGCTCTCAAATGAACAATCGGCAAGCCATAATTCTCCAATTTAAAATACTTACTATAAATACCTACTTCCCAATTTATAAATTTAATCGTATAGGTGTCTTTATTTCTTTATTAAATATATGTGATCATTATTTTAAAACATTATATAGATTTATAATAATAATTATTATTAGCCCTAAGTGGAAGACGCTTTCGAAGTGGAAGACGCTAATAGTCCAGGCAACGAAGGAAAAATGGTGGAAAGAATTGATGTAGAAGCCAATTTTGGCACACTTGCAGGGAAAGGTGTCCTGAACAACATACTAAAAGTACTGACAAACATTCTACACCCCTCAGTACTTTTAGTATGTTGTTCAGGACACCTTTCCCTACAAGTGTGCCAAAATTGGCTCCTACATGAATTATTTCCGCCATTTGGCATTTTTTGGTCTTCGTTGTCTGGACTGTAAGTAAAGATGGCTCACGTTTGGGGCTTGGCACATTTTCTGTAATCTATTATAGTACCTTATTCGTTCCATCCGGGTCCCAGAATTTTCCTAAATTATTTCCCATTACTCTTTTTTTAGATAGATTTAAAATTCATAACAGAAAACTTTTATTTGTACAATATTATTAACGAATACGGATTTTCTATTACCATTTCCCTCGTAAAGAAATACTGGATGTGATTGTCTCTGATTGTTAACGTTAAAAAACTATTTTGTTATAAAGAAAGACTTTCTTTTTTCCTTATTCCACCCGATTAGCTAAGACTCATAAGTTAAGTTACTGCTGGATTATAAGTTGACCTTCTCCAGGACACGACGGAGCTCGAGGACTCAGGACTCTAATTAGAAGAAAGGACACTTCTTGAGAAGGATGAAGGAGCAGCTGCCGTGTGGTAAATGGCGCCACGTGCCGCTAAGCACTAACAACACTCGACAGAAGAAAGTGCTCGGTTCCTCTTGTCTCATCTTGAACTCCTTCAACCTTCTTCTTTAACGTCCTCTGATAAATGTCAAATTTTATTAAAAATGTAAGCCATTTTTATACTTATTATAATATTCTTCATATGATATTTAATGTTCGCAACGTTACCATTTTTTAAATATATAGCTACAATTGACATATATATATATATATATATATATATATATATATATATATATATATATATATATATTCGTACCAAAACTTTTGTTGTTCGATTCACAACAAATCGTAGAACAATTTTATGTTATAATAACATAATTTTGCACTACAAATATTAATTCGTAATATTCATAGTTTTAAGAAAATAAATCATGTTTTTAATTAAAATAACAGTAAGAATCAAATGATTTATTATTTCTAAATATTTAAGATAATATATTGTTACGGGCTACTGGGTATTAAAAATGAATTAAGCTATTCCTTAATTAAAGATACTAATATTTATTTACAAAAGTGATAAAAGAATACAATTAACAATTGTTACTAACAAAGAAACTAAACAATGAAATTACTAACAAATAGATTATTAACTGAAATAAATTTGCAATAAGAATATTTTAGATATTTATAATCTAGGCCTGACTTCTATTTAATTATTACAATAATATAAGATATTATTATTACTAAATAGCTTAACTATTTACATAAGCTTGTACAAAGCACATAAAATTACAACTGCTACTTAACTAATTAATTACTACTAATTAACACTTACAGTTCACTAATTAAAGTCCACCGACCGTAAGAATCTCTGAATGTAGCAAACTGACACACAATTACACTCACAAACTGTCACTGACTTATCACACTGACTTATCACACTGGCTTATCACTATTTCCGATGTTAACCATACCGTGTGCTTTAACACTCTGTCTCTACTCGCGCTGAGATGGTGTTTATATACAGAATGACAGATCTAGATCATACGGGAAGGATCTCGAAGTTTCGCGAAAAGGCCTCTTTCATCTCTGCCGACAAGGGGGCTTTGTTCTCTTCCAGGAATCGCCAATTCCCGCGCTCGTAACAATATTATCAGAAATACCTCCCTTAATTGAACACTGGACTTCCCTTACCTAGCCTTAGAGGAGCAATACAAAACCTTTTCGGCGATGATATTAGATAGATAACACACCGTTAATGTGAGGGATGTCAACGAGAGAATTTCATCATATTTCAAATTATGAGATCTCGGCTGGTTTGGATCGAAATAGGTTGAGCCGACTCCAAATTGGTCGGGGCAGCCACCGCTGGCTTAGGCAGGTCTAATTCAACTCGTCTTGAGTCGTCTGCCTCTTAGTTCTTTTCTTTCGGAAGAAATTGAAAAAAAAAATTAAATTATAATGGGAAGATGGAAATAGTGGGGGGGGGGGGGTCTGTGAAGACTTATTTCATGTTTATCTATGACTGCACCTCCCAACTCAATCCATCTTCGATTAAATCTTCCAGTCAACTATCTTCCTCTCTAAAATTATAATTGTTTGACAATTAATTATAAACTTATTTAACACTTAATTATCTGCGTTAATATTAGTAATTTATCAACATATGAAATAAATAAAAATTATTAGTATTTCTTATATTTCTATCCTTTCATTGATTCGGGCTGTTAAAGATAAATCAGTATACCCTCGTGATAACTCACACATTCGAAATCTTCTCTACTCGTTAATATAATACGTCATTAAGTGATACTAAGCATTATCATCAGCCCCCCAACCTGTATCACCAGTTCCCAAACACATTATCATCAGACCCCCCTAAACTTTATCACCAGTCTCCCAAAACATTATCACCATTGCCCAAACACTTTATCACCAATCCCATATACATTATCATCAGACCCCCTAAACTTCATCACCGGTCCCCAAACACTATGTTACTACTCCCCCAAAATGTTATTACCAGTTCCTTCACACTTTATTATCAGTCCTCACATTACTTTATCGCCAAATTCTCCAACAAGATGATACTGAATGCGGAAAAAAGGCGGGCCTCGATAGAAAACAATTTCATGAGAAGGTCTTTTTACTCCAGATTCCAGATATTATTATAATAAAAAAAATATTACGAAGCTACAGCAAGGAATATGAACAACAGTAAGGAACCTCTAATTAAATTGAAGTAAGCAGTTATAGGAGAGACATTATTGGGACCGGCTAGACGCGAGGGGGCCTTTGAGATCCCAGGGGGGGGCAGTTAATTATTATCAGAAATAAAGTGCCCCCCCCCCCGGCGGCAGATTTATTGCCCCTCAGCTCTTGTCCAATAATTGTCTCCTGTTCCTCTTTTCCCCAGGGCGGGGCACAAATACCATTCCCCTCAATAACGCTTGATTCGATGCTTTGTCGATTGCCTTTCAGCTTCTCGTCCAGTCTTCTTTACGAATAACTTCTCATAGGATCACTGTATGGATTATTATAAAAATATGTTCTTTTGCTTGAGAGCTTCAATAAAGAAATCAGTTATACAAAAGTCATATGTCTAATAATTCGAATTGAATGATTGCGCAGTGAATACAGTGTATCCTACCCAATAAGACTGGTTACTACGGGACAATCTTTATATGCAGCTCCATTTTTAGTAGGTAAAACTTAAAGATAAAATATGAATGTAATAACAATTGGGATATGATTAAATACAGCATACACTTTTATAAACACAACAGTCCATCTTACACCGTTGAAGAACTCAATCTTTCGAAATTCCAAAATTTATCCAAAACTAAGCCACGTTCCAAGAACCCATAGTAACCTTCATCACAGGATCAAACGATATTTTCCTATACCTCTTGAAGTTGTGACAATGCCCGGAGATTTCCCAATCAAGACATCGCCTTTGACAACATAAGGTTTAGGCGCTCTTCTAAGACTCCGACCCAAGACTCAAACCACCGCTGCTCCCGGAGAATTGTTTCTTTTCTACCACTAGTTATGACTGAAGGCCTTACCATTTATATTTTTTTAATCATCACATTTCTCTCTAATATATTTTTTTTTTTTAAACACTTTATTTAGACATTACAATCTGCCACCTGTGGGCAATAAGTAATGGTGCTATGTAGCTACAATCATTCCATAACAAAACAAAAAAGTGGTATACACAAAATAAAATAAGTGAATGTAATAAAATCACTAAAATAGAGCCAAAAACTCAAAAAGAAACACTATTATTTATTATAATGCAATTGGGAAAAACCACAATGCAAAGCCTTATGTTTCAAAAATACACCTACTTACAGTGGTTTTTCCCAATTGCATTATAATAAATAATAGTGTTTCTTTTTGAGTTTTTGGCTCTATTTTAGTGATTTGATTTGTGGTATAGCATAGGGGTGCTGTCTCATGTTTGGAGCCTGTTTGGGCTGTTGATCGTTGGGATGTTTTGCACCTTTTTCTTCGAGATGCGATTCACATAACCCCTTTTTGATTTTGGTGTCTTGATAATGCCTGAATAGGCGAAATGTCGACTGGTAAGTAGGTGTATTTTTGAAACATAAGGCTTTGCATTGTGGTTTTTCCCAATTGCATTATAATGAATGTAATAAATATATACATACGCATATATAAAATAAAAGGAAATTAAAGCAAAAATTAAAAGGAAATTAAAGCAAAAATTAAAAGGAAATTAAAGCAAAAATATAATAAAATAAAGTCTAAATAAAAATAATAAAAATAAAATAAACAGAATAATGTACACAGCAAAAATATAAAAAATTAAGTCTAAATAAAAATAATAAAAATAAAATAAACAGAATAATATATAAAAAAAAATAAACAGAATAATATAAAAATAAAATAAACAGAATAATATAAACATAAAATAAACAGAATAATATAAAATAAACAGAATAATTCTCTCTAATATTAAAAAAAAAAAAATGTATAGTGATTGCCGTGTATTATTTTGTTTTACATATAACGTGAAATAATAAAAATGGCTCGTAAAAATTCATTAATGTTTTAACATATATATTATATATGTTTTACAGTTGCTTAAAAGGCGTACTAAATTGAAATAGCAATAAAAATGCTGGGATAAAGAGCTAAAATGTATTCAGTATTATTTCTACTCATTATACTTGCTACATTAAAAAGAAAACACGATCTGAACTACATAGTATTTCTAAATTAGAGTCCTACAATGTGAGCAGCTAGTACTCGAATTAATCAACAGTTGTATAATTTGTAAAATGGGCGTCGTTCTGCTGTTAGTTTCAATAATAATTAATTAATTACATGATGAGGAAAAAGTATCATCAATTTGTTTATTGTGAATCAAAATCATACAAAAATTTACTTGCATCTGCAAAGCATACCATCTATTGCAAAACTAGGTTACTATATCAAAATGATCTTAGTGCAGTTATTGCTAAAATTTAATGTTAACCCTTGCCTCTGGATGTATCTATATATTTTAACTATTTAGATCAGCGACATGCCACTCGTTTCACAATAAATATATATACATACACAAGCATACATTCATATACATATACGAGGCGTGTAAGTAAGTACCGTTTTGCCACACCGCGACCGCAGCGCTGTCCTGCGCATGCGCACTGGTACCTACATCTCTTGCCTACGTACTGACGCCATTACAGTCTGATTCTTCCTTGTTTACGTTGTTTACTGAGTGTTTAAAATGCCTCCGATAATCGCGTGTCCGCCGACTGTGAAGTACGGGCTGTTATAAGATTTCTTAGTGCTAAATGCCTAAAACCGATCGATATTCATCGTGAGATTTGTGCAGTTTACGGACAAAACATTATGAGGGATGGAATGGTAAGAAGGTGGGTGAGAGCATTCCGTTGTCCATCATCACAAATGTGCATGATGAACAACGGAGTGGGCGTCCTTCGGTTGTTAATGAAAGTTTGGTGCAGGAAGTGGACAATAAGGTGAGGCGGCAGACTTCTATGAGGAGGGTATTCATAAACTGGTACAACGTTATGACAAGTGCCTCAATAATGAAGGAAATTATGTAGAAAAGTAGATTAAGGTACAGGCTTTCATGTAAAAATAAAATTATTGAGATATCTTTGCACATATTTTTTTAATTTCAAAACGGTACTTACTTAAAAAACACGCCTCCTATATATATATATATATATATATATATATATATATATATATATATATATATATATATATATATATATATGTTTGTGTGTGTATACACTCAGTAATTATATTATTATAATATTATAGTAATTATATTATTGAAGGTGTACTGGGAAGGAAAGATAATACAGTTGTTAGCCTACTAATGTAGTTGCTACTCTGCTGGTGGTTCCTTGTTAGGTCGGCAGTTAGCGAGTCCTCTTCATAGCTTCTGTATTCTGTCTTACGCAATCTGTTACACCGGCCTCAATTGTGAAACTTCGGAATTGAAAACTTTAATTCAATAAAAATTACTTAAAACGATTTATCAATAATTAATATAGCACGGACAAGCAAAAAGTGTAATAATTGAGAATAGTCGATCGAACATTATGTTTATGATGGGACAATAATTAGCAAGTAGTCAGTAGTTTTCAATATTTTTAATCCGAATGCCTAAATCACTAATAAGTAAATATAATTAAGAAATACGATGGGAAGAAGACTACATTATTAGAGCGGTTTTAATAGATTAATAAAAATAAAGAGATATAATCAATATTAAATATTAAATGTAATCATTATTAATGGAAATTAATGATATCAAAATGAGAAATAGCGAAGAAGAAAACAACTTGACTTTTATCAGCGGTATCTAAAAACTTTTTTATACTCGTGTTCTTTAATATAGGAAAAGAAAAACACATGCGCTTCTGCCAATTCTCTCTTAACCTTCCATCTTGTAAACTATGCTTTTTATGCTGATGAAGTACGATTTAAAAGGATGCTGAATATAATGAAGGATGTTGAGATGTTTCAGTTATTAGGCTCCAAGATAGCTAGAACAAGCATAGGCAACGAACATCCAGTCATTTGCTGTAAATGCTTGTTATTTTTCGATCTTGGTATCGCTTAGCTCACGAAGTTTGTCCCGCCACATAATGATTAGAAGTTATGTGTGATACGTGGCCACTAATTAATAAGGAAAAAGTGCGTCTTAAAGTATTCGAAAATAGAGTATTGCTTAGAATATTAAGGTCAACAATGATGCGTCCTCTGTAGAATAAAGGAATATAAACAACGATGAATTGCTGAGCATGCCGTAAACTTGGGATAGGCTGGCTGGGGTGAAGGTGATTGGCGGAATATAGAGGAGAAGGGGCTAATCCGTGGCGGAGGTTTGTGTCCAACCTGAGTGTTGGACTCCACACCTCCAACATTCAGGTTTGTAGATAGCGGTTGGTGGTGTCGAGTCCAACATTCAGGTTTGTAGATAGCGGTTGGTGGTGTCGAGTCCAACATTCAGGTTTGTAGATAGCGGTTGGAGGTGTCGAGTCCAATATTCAGGTTTGAAGATAGCGGTTGGTGGTGTCGAGTCCAACATTCAGGTTTGTAGATAGCGGTTGTTGGTGTCGAGTCCAACATTCAGTTTTGTAGATAGCGATTGGTGGTGTCGAGTCCAACATTCAGGTTTGTAGATAGCGGTTGGTGGTGTCGAGTCCAACATTCAGGTTTGTAGATAGCGGTTGTTGGTGTCGAGTCCAACATTCAGGTTTGTAGATAGCGGTTGGAGGTGTCGAGTCCAATATTCAGGTTTGAAGATAGCGGTTAGAGGTGTCGAGTCCAACATTCAGTTTTGTAGATAGCGGTTGGTGGTGTCGAGTCCAACATTCAGGTTTGTAGATAGCGGTTGGAGGTGTCGAGTCCAATATTCAGGTTTGAAGATAGCGGTTAGAGGTGTCGAGTCCAACATTCAGTTTTGTAGATAGCGATTGGTGGTGTCGAGTCCAACATTCAGGTTTGTAGATAGCGGTTGGTGGTGTCGAGTCCAACATTCAGGTTTGTAGATAGCGGTTGGAGGTGTCGAGTCCAACATTCAGGTTCTGAGCCCTCCACTATGGTTTGAGTCTAGGCCTTTTGAGTAGAATGTTCATTGCCAACGCCCCAAGAGTTGATTAAACTTATGTGGAAATTATGTGAAAGGAAAATATTACATACCAACATCAAGTGAATAGGTTCATAAAATCTTAGCATGATGCCAGCGCATTCTAGCATTCTTGTGGGGTAGCAACGATATCGGGGAGCGAACTGGTTAACACGGCTTTTTCTTTACGACTTACTGTCATAATAAGTGTAAATAATCCACAGGAAAATTACAGAAGCGCCTCGAGCTAAAAAATGTACCGCTGTTATTTTATATATTCACTAGCTTATGCCCGCGGCTTCGCTCGCGTGGAATTTGGTCTGTTACACAAAGTTTCGTGAAAGATCATTTAAAATAAATAATTTAATTATTTTTTTTAAATATAAGTTACTCGTACGTCCAAAATTTCAGATGTCTAACTTTAAAACTGACGGATTCTATACAACCTTTGAACCCCTATTATATTAAAGGGGAAACCCTTGGGGTGGAACTATCCAAATTTCTTTCTTGAACTATACAAAGAACTTATCTACAAATTTCAAGATGCTAAGTTCCTGATTTGCCTTTAATTATGTACTATAACTGGGGGCACATGCCCCCGGCGCCACCACATAAATCTGCCCTTGCTGTAACCTATGATGTATAACCTATTTTACTCAATAATTTTCATCCAAATCCGTCCAGTAGTTTGTGCGTGAAAGATATATAAACTTTAACATTTATAATATTAGTAAGTTAGTAGGATATCAAAACAAATAGTTTCACTCAAGTTCTTTCTGTTATTTTAACAACTATTATCATGTGATTTGCCTTTATTTATGTCCTATTGGATTCTCCACAGTATTTTAAAAACAGTCCTGTACCAGTAAAAAACAGTCGGGGCCCCCCTCATAAATCCTCGCTTGCTATAGCCTATGTGTTATTCTGATGTATAAACTATATTACTGTTAAGTTTCATCCAAATCCGTTCAGTAGTTTTTGCGTGAAAGAGAGACAAACATACAAACTTTCACATTTATAATATTTGTAAGATTATTACATTATGCATTCATCGAGAATTTAGAACGGAAGGTATCAATTCCTTCTAAATTAAGACCGGTTATTAAGACAAGAAGTTGCTATTCAATTACACGGCGTCGCTGGGTCACGACAAAGGCAGAAGTTAAACCAAATACTTATATTTGCTGGACCAAAAGAAGCGATGAGTATTCGATTGTAGAGAAAGGTTGGAGACTGAGAAGGGATCGGAACAGGTTTATACAACTCAATACTAACTCCCTTTGAAAAGACCTGTTCAACTTCTGCTTCGGAACAACCTTCTCAAAGCCCTTTATACTGTCGTAAAATAATGCCGGTTCAAGTTTTTGCTAATTTTAATGAAGTTAGAGCCTATAATTATAATGCCAAAGTGTTTTATTTTAATAGTAAACATATAGTGCTTAAGTATTTCTAATAAATAGTTCATTGAATTAAATATCACTGCGAGGTGGAAAACCGAATGGTTACAAAACTTTGTCGTTTTACCTTTTAAGGATCTATCTATCCACGTACCTATCTACATACCTATCGACCTATCTATCCACATACCTATCTACATATCTATCGACATATCTATCCACATACCTATCTACATATCTATCGAGATGTCTATCTACATATCTATCTACATACCTATCTTCATATCTATCCACATACCTATCTACATATCTATCGACATATCTATCCACATACCTATCTACATATCTATCGACATATCTATCCACATAACTATCTACATATCTATCGACATATCTATCCACATACCTATCTACATATCTATCGAGATGTCTATCTACATACCTATCTACATATCTATCCACATACCTATCTACATATCTATCGACATATCTATCCACATACCTATCTACATATCTATCGACATATCTATCCACATACCTATCTACATATCTATCGACATATCTATCCACATACCTATCTACATATCTATCGAGATGTCTATCTACATATCTATCTACATACCTATCTACATATCTATCCACATACCTATCTACATATCTATCGACATATCTATCCACATACCTATCTACATATCTATCCACATACCTATCTACATATCTATCTACATACCTATCCACATATCTATCGACATATCTATCGACATATCTATCCACATATCTATCGACATATCTATCCACGTACCTATCTACATACCTATCGACATATCTATCCACATACCTATCTACATATCTATCGACATATCTATCCACATACCTATCTACATATCTATCGAGATGTCTATCTACATATCTATCTACATACCTATCTTCATATCTATCCACATACCTATCTACATATCTATCGACATATCTATCCACATACCTATCTACATATCTATCGACATATCTATCCACATAACTATCTACATATCTATCGACATATCTATCCACATACCTATCTACATATCTATCGAGATGTCTATCTACATACCTATCTACATATCTATCGACATATCTATCCACATACCTATCTACATATCTATCGACATATCTATCCACATAACTATCTACATATCTATCGACATATCTATCCACATACCTATCTACATATCTATCGAGATGTCTATCTACATACCTATCTACATATCTATCCACATACCTATCTACATATCTATCGACATATCTATCCACATACCTATCTACATATCTATCGACATATCTATCCACATACCTATCTACATATCTATCCACATACCTATCTACATATCTATCTACATACCTATCCACATATCTATCGACATATCTATCGACATATCTATCCACATATCTATCGACATATCTATCCACATACCTATCTACATATCTATCGACAGATCTATCCACATACCTATCTACATATCTATCGACATATCTATCCACATACCTATCTACATATCTATCGACATATCTATCCACATACCTATCTACATATCTATCGACATATCTATCCACATACCTATCTACATATCTATCGACATATCTATCCACATACCTATCTACATATCTATCCACATACCTATCTACATATCTATCGAGATGTCTATCTACATACCTATCTACATATCTATCGACATATCTATCCACATACCTATCTACATATCTATCGACATATCTATCCACATAACTATCTACATATCTATCGACATATCTATCCACATACCTATCTACATATCTATCGAGATGTCTATCTACATACCTATCTACATATCTATCCACATACCTATCTACATATCTATCGACATATCTATCCACATACCTATCTACATATCTATCGACATATCTATCCACATACCTATCTACATATCTATCGACATATCTATCCACATACCTATCTACATATCTATCGAGATGTCTATCTACATATCTATCTACATACCTATCTACATATCTATCCACATACCTATCTACATATCTATCGACATATCTATCCACATACCTATCTACATATCTATCCACATACCTATCTACATATCTATCTACATACCTATCCACATATCTATCGACATATCTATCGACATATCTATCCACATATCTATCGACATATCTATCCACGTACCTATCTACATACCTATCGACATATCTATCCACATACCTATCTACATATCTATCGACATATCTATCCACATACCTATCTACATATCTATCGAGATGTCTATCGACATATCTATCCACATACCTATCTACATATCTATCGAGATGTCTATCTACATACCTATCTACATATCTATCCACATACCTATCTACATATCTATCGACATATCTATCCACATACCTATCTACATATCTATCGACATATCTATCCACATACCTATCTACATATCTATCGACATATCTATCCACATACCTATCTACATATCTATCGAGATGTCTATCTACATATCTATCTACATACCTATCTACATATCTATCCACATACCTATCTACATATCTATCGACATATCTATCCACATACCTATCTACATATCTATCCACATACCTATCTACATATCTATCTACATACCTATCCACATATCTATCGACATATCTATCGACATATCTATCCACATATCTATCGACATATCTATCCACATACCTATCTACATATCTATCGACAGATCTATCCACATACCTATCTACATATCTATCGACATATCTATCCACATACCTATCTACATATCTATCGACATATCTATCCACATACCTATCTACATATCTATCGAGATGTCTATCTACATATCTATCTACATACCTATCTACATATCTATCCACATACCTATCTACATATCTATCGACATATCTATCCACATACCTATCTACATATCTATCGACATATCTATCCACATACCTATCTACATATCTATCGACATATCTATCCACATACCTATCTACATATCTATCGACATATCTATCCACATACCTATCTACATATCTATCGAGATGTCTATCTACATATCTATCTACATACCTATCTACATATCTATCTACATACCTATCTACATATCTATCGACATATCTATCCACATACCTATCTACATATCTATCGACATACCTATCCACATACCTATCCACATATCTATCGACATACCTATCCACATACCTATCTACATATCTATCGAGATATCTATCCACATACCTATCTACATATCTATCGACATATCTATCTACATACCTATCTACATATCTATCGACATATCTATCCACATACCTATCTACATATCTATCGACATATCTATCCACATACCTATCTACATATCTATCGACATATCTGTCTATCTACATATCTATCCACATACCTATCTACATATCTATCGACATATCAGTCTATCTAACGACGCTATGGTCCTTGCAGGACCTTGGCCTCCTCAGTGATCCTCCTCCACACCTTTAAGGATGCAGGCTCCAAATTTACCCAACGTTGTTTTGCTTATATTAATGCCTGCAGTCATCGCTCCTCCTGTTCATCGAATGCTCTCCTCAGCATCATCTCATATCAGAACTGTCAGCGCGATAACAATCTAGATTGGAAAAGCTGAAATAATTTGTATGTAAGGGCAATTGTATCCATTTCTGTAGTCCTCGAAAATTTAGTAATTCGATATTCCACTCATATGAATGTTATCTTGATTACAGCTATGAAAAAAAACTTTTCAGTGTCTTTCCACAGTAGCTCGTTTCAAGTTAGATTTTTCAAATGATCGTAATCGACAATGATTGAAACTCAATGCGATTTTCATTCACGAGAAATGAAAAACAATCCTGTCTCTTCATTGAAATTTAACATCATAAAATAATAATTAGGTATCTTAGAATTAGTAATATAAATCATGTAATCGTAAAATTTCTTAAATTTCATATACTTAAAGTAACCAAACATAGAAAATTGTGAAGAGTGATTCTGACCACGGAGCAGAAGGCTTTCGTAAAGTATTTTTCAAATGAGACTTGCTCCAGACAGAAGCCCCGTCTGAGGAATACTAATAGCTTCCAGTACTCAAATAATAATTTGACTCCTTGGAAAATATTTGCGTTAAAATTAATGAAGCTTAAAATTTACTTTATTTAATAATTTTTTATTGATTTCATTATTCATAGACATAAAATAAGTAATAAAAAAAACGAAATAATATTATGCACACGATATATCACGACGATGATCGATCCATTTTGTGTGCCTTCAAGAGGCTCTAAGAGAAGAAATAATTAATTATTATAAAAAGCAAACATAAAAATAGAAAGAATTAGGAATCTAAAGATTATAAAATAGTGTTTTATAATTTTACAATTTTTATTTCTTTTTTATTACCTATAATTTTTAGTGCGTAATTCTTATCACTTTCTAATTTACCCATATCATTTCACATTCCTATTGTATATTCAGTTTTTATTTTTTATCTGTAATACCTTAATTTTTTAACTGTCAACACTTTCTGTTTTATTATTATTTTCTTGATGTTTTATTTTCTACATTTTAACCTTCATAATTACCTTACTGTACATATTTATCAATTTTTTTTTGCCTGTATTCACCTTCTTTTAGTTTATCTATATTTGAAATGTTTTAATATATTCGTACCGTTTTCCTAAATTGTCTGTATTTTGTATATAGCCCTGAAGAAGACCTACAGCGTAGGTCGAACCGTTGGCTATCAATAAAGATCTTCTGAAATTACTTGAGAATTTCATTCAGTGACCTCTACCCGGACCAATTTCTTCAACATAAATTATCATAGGTCAACAATTATCATCAATATGAACTCGCAAAATAGTCTGCGATTGTGACGTCTTGTCGAAAACATCCCAAAACAAAAGACCCACATATCAAAATTTAGCAATATCAAGGCCTATATTAGGCTAATCAGCAATAGCAATGCATATAACTAGCAAATTGTATTAATTACGAGGACAAGCGACTTAAATGCATCAATTACTAAATTGTTGGTCTTCAGTACATTTCACTTTCTTATCTCATCATCTTATTCTTTTTTTACGTAACACATACACGTTCTTCTCTTTCTGTTTATATCTAAGGTGAAGATCTAAAGTATAGGCAGGCTACAGGGGATCTAAAGTATAGGCAGGCTACAGGGGATCTGGTCAATGTCCCCACCATACTCAGTGGAGTGAGGATCCCACAAGAGTGCAAACTTGATAATTTTGTTAACAAAGCGTTACATCATTAGAACTTATTTACATATTTATTCGATAATACTCATGTTATGACTCTCTATAAATCCGTGAAATATTGATCAATATTGCTATTGAACAAGACTTGATTCGCATTAAATATCCATAACGAGAGTTAATGCATCTCGGAATAAAGCTCTCTGACAGCTCTGGTTGGCTCTGAAGTGTACAGTGTTCTTGGCCGCCAGCCCAGCTTCTTTGATTTATTAAACTGTCTTCGCTTGAACGTAGAAAACATTCCTAAATCCTTGTCTCGATTTACCTTGTTTACATTCTTTAGTTGTTATGTAATGATCTCAATGATCTCAACATCAACAGGATATAGCTCAGCCTCTTCCTCGGAGCTACATTGGCTGATTTTGTAAATATCCTGGATAATGATAAATGTATTTGGCAATGTTTATTTATTTTTTTGAGTCATTCATTCAAGTTAGTAAAAAAAGCTTTTTCCAGTCAAACATTTTTTCTTTATTTAAATACGTTTCAACATTCTTCAGTCATTTCCAATTTACATCTCTTATAAGTCCCTTTTTTTATTTAATTTAAATATATTTTTTAAATACTTTAATAATTTAAATTTTTTTTTTAATTTTAAATTATTTGACAATCTACTAAAAGGTTAAAAATGTCCAAAATTTATAAGTATTTAAAAAATATATTTAAATTAAATAAAAAAAGAGACTTATAAGAGATGTAAATTGAAAATGACTGAAGAATGTTGAAACGTATTTAAATAAAGAAAAAATGTTTGACAGGAAAAAGGTTTTTTTGCGTACTTGAATGAATGACTCAAAAAGATGTACTCCAGTAACATAAACAAGAGAATTAAAATATTTATTTATTTTGAGTTGAGACTGATAGTACTAAATGCAGAAATATAAATTTCCTTTTATAATTCCTTTTATATTTTATACTTGCTTTTGCCCGCGGCTTCGCTCGCTTAGAATTTGGACTACCGCATAAAGTTTCTTGACAGTGCTTTTTAACAATAATTTAAAATAATAAATAATTTAATTATTTAAATAATTTAATTTTTTTCACTATAGGTTACTCGTACAAAATTTCAGATGTCTAACTTCAAAACTGACGGATTCCATACAACCTTTTAACCCTTATTATGATAAGGGTGGAATTATCCAAACTTCTTTCTTAAATCATACAAAGGACCTATCTGCAAATTTCAAGATGCTAAATTCCTGATTTGCCTTTAATTATGTACTATAATGGATTCTCCACAGTACCTCTAAAACTATCGGGGGTGGGGAGGGGAACGTGCCCCCGTGCGCCCGTTGTGTTATTCTGATGTATAACCTATATTACTGTGAAGTTTCATCCAAATCCGTTCAGTAGTTTTAATAAATTAAAATTAAATTAGGGTCGTTAATGTTGTTTTTCATTTCCTCTTTTTTTTTTAAATTGCTATTTCCTTGAATACCCCCTCTCCCCCCCCCCTGATTTATTGGAAATATTATAAAGTTTCACTTCAATTGTTCATCGCTGTCAATAATTTTCGACTTTGATTTTCACTTATATATTTTTGACCTCCTGATTGGCTGGGCTCGGACCAAGTAATCTCTTTTCGGGAGGGCCTCGACTTTTACTGATTTCTCATTGGTTTGGCTATTCTATCAGGTTATAGGTTTCTTCTTGACCATTGGTAAGTTTGGAAGCCATAATCTGGTCAATTTATATCCATATTATCTGTTGAAATTTTCGGGGTGCTTCAATATTTAGATTGCTTGTAGTATCATTCTTTCTGTTATTGCACTTTTTAACCACTCTAGTTTTGTCGAACTCAATAGCATAATTTGCAAAAACAAAATGTGATCCTGATTCCACTCTCCATGTTAAAGACTGATCGAACTTGTTTTAATTTAGTGAATGTTTTAATTTTAAAGGGATTATTGATTTATTTTTGCTTCGAAATATTGCGCGAATACATTAAATTATCTCCATGACTCATAAACTTTTTCCATAAAGAATATACATTGTAACAAAACGAAAACTAATTCTAAAGGACATGTTGAAGAAAGAAAGAAGAAAAAAAAGAACTGACGGAAGCCAAAGCCTTCGTAGAGAAACTAATTGCTGGACGAGCAAACATCATTATCACGATCAAATGACATCCATTCTTCAGAATGAATAGAGACAAAGTTCTCGGACTAAATGAAACTTGACAAGCTATATTGGGCCATGTGTGCGTGTGTGTGTGTCCTGCGAGGGCATTTGACAAACAAGTGTATATTTGCCACAAACAAGAAACACCCCTATTAATGCTCGCAAACGAACCAATGAAATTACATTTGCAGAAGAAGGTTTGGCCCCGGTTTTGTGCTTAATTACTATTAGTGTCCCGGTGAAACTGGCAACCTGTCGTGGAAAAATGTTTAAAACATCTCGTCTGCTTTAAACAGTCATCTCTTACCATTTTAAGCAGGAGTTGTCTCATATTTTCATATTTTTAATTTTGTATTAAGGATTCTAATTCATGCAAGTAACCTTACCACAACCAATTGTGTTTTGACTATTGCTTGTATTATTTTCTTGCCAAAGATCGAGTACAATTTAATAGCTCAACAAAATCATACTTGGGCCTCAACGAAGGAACCAATGATTGTGCGGTTATAATCATTAGAAGCTAGCAGGCGTTACATTTTATTAAAACTGGCTTTGCTTTTAATAAAGGAAAGAGAATTGCTGCAATGAACTTTTGGGTTCTTTCAGACTTCGCCAATGATTCACACTGGCCACGAGCTAAGAGATAGCAGTAAAGGTTAGCCACAACGAGATCCGCGAATGGCCTCTAACTGTTTAGCGGAAGAGAGACTGGTTAGAGAGTCTTATTGAGGTTAGAGAGTCCTTTATTGCAGCCTCACTTGGCCCGAATCGCTCTTCCCACTTCAAACTTTGCAACTTTCCACCTCCTTATATAGCTGTAACAGGAATTCGTTTAGCAATGAAAGACTTGTTTTATTTTGTTGATTTATATTGTTGAAAAATGAAATGTTTTCTATATAGAAACAATTCAAAATAATTGGTTAGGATTCGATTAATATTGTTTCTGAATAGTTATTGCAATTTCTACCAAGGCATTTTAACTTTCTCAATATTTTTTATAAATAATATAAAACGTTATTAATAAAACGAGATGTGTTGTGACGTAATTTAATGTGTGTCATATATTCCATATGTTTAATTTACGTTGTGCAATAAATGTTTTTTGGCAAGTCATACTTTGCTCAAAAGTGCGTTATTACTGCTATTTAAACCTTGTCTTTAGACTCATATTAGTCGTATAAAGGAGACATAAAAAGATGGATTCCTCATCTCGTGTTTTATGGATGATCCTCGGCTTCCCCTCCCAAACAATAATGCATATGTTTTATCACACATTGTGTGTGAGCGAGGAAAGCTTCGGGTCTAAAAATTGCACAATATACAATACAATATACACGCCAATTATTGGATTATGTTGAATAACCGCACATCATTTCTTAAACATTTCAATGTAACTCTGAAGCTATATCATATCGTGTCATACCGCTTCGCATGATTCTGTACAAAACGCGCTGAACACTCTTAGCGCACACCGTCGATATACCGTCACCATCAATGTTCTAAAAGCAGCAGTGTCCAGCGCATCCTTCGATATCGCTGCTGCGTAGAGCAGAATAGATAGGACCTCACTGGATATCAGCAGCCTGCGGATGTTCCTGGGTCCGCCTACGTTGGGCATTAAACGTGACAGTGCGGTGGTCACTCGAGCTGCTTTATCATTAAACCCCTGAATACGGTCATTCAACCGTAGCCGATCATCGATCCCCACCCCGAGATGAGTCAAGGAAGGCTTGGGCTGAATCTCTTGCCTACCTCCTCTCAAGGTGATACTTTCTCTTGTTTTCCTGCTACTGACAAGAAGGACCTCTGTCTTATCATCTGCTAGCTGCAACCCTACAGACGCCAGCCCATCTCGAGTCAATGCGACACAATGGTTGGCCTTTAGCACGATCTCTTCTTTGTACTTTGCCTCGACCACCACAGCGATATCATCATCAAAGCCTATAATTTCAGTACCTTCTGGTAGTTTAAGCCTAAGGACTCCGTCGTACGTAACATTCCACAGGAGGGGTCCAAGCATTGATCCCTTGGGTACACCGCCAGTCACCTTAAACCTTCTCGAGCCGTCCTGCGTGACGCTTCAAGGTCCTGTCCGTGAAGTAGTCACAGATTATGATTACTCCTGAGGTATTCAGGGACATTCATTGCCCTTAGAGCATCCAGAATGCAGCTCCATCTAGATGTGTTAAAGGCGTTTCTTACATCCATCGTGACTATTTTTTTTTTTAAAATTACAAATTAAAAAAAAAGAATACGCGATAAGTATCAGTAGAGAGCGATTAATTGGCAAGAACACATTTAAAATTCATTAGAAACGGAAAGGTATAAACTCAGTCGCGTGTCGGAGCTGACACATTATTTTTTATTGATATTTTTTTTTTTTTTTTTTTATTTATTGATATCTACAACTGTATTACAATAATACAACAAGTAAATAGGCTAAGTGATATATAATGACAAGTAGAGAAACTACCCACTGGTAGTACTCAAATCAAAGTTCAAGTAAGGAGGTCACGTGGCCATCTTCTTTTCAGACGCCTCGGAGGATTATCGGGAATTGAAGAGGAAGCTAGGTTTGAAACTAGAGAGTTTGAGTGATAATGAAGTTTGTTATGAAAGGATAGATACCGGGTTCGGGCCACATCAGCAACAAAAGGGACATTAAGGTCGTTACGGATGAGTTTATTCTTAACAAAATAAGGAGCATTGAGGATTTTACGAAGGATTTTGGACTGTAAGGGTTGGATACGAGAGGAATTCGATGGCTTAGTGGAACCCCAAAGTTCTACTCCGAAAGTCCAAATAGGTCGTATGATGGTCATGTAGATGAGTCTTTTGTAGTCAATTGGGAGCTTAGAGCGTTTGTCTAGTAAGTGTTGAAGTAGCCTGAAACGTCGTGCGGTTTCTTGTCTTTTCAGTCTTGTACGAGGTTTCCAGGTTAATCGTTTGTCAAGGTGCAACCCTAAGTATCGGATCTGTTCTACAGGCACCAGAGGTATATTATTAAAGGATACAGTAGGGCAGGAAGTCATTGGTTTACGACGTGAGGTAAAAGTGATTTGATGCCATTTTTGAGAATTTATTTTAATTTTCCAGTTTTGACACCATTCTTCAAGATCAGTGATATGGGATTGGAGGCTTTGGGATGCAATAACTGGATTGGTGTTGATTGATAATACACATGTATCATCAGCATACGTGGTAAGGATAGTATTAGGATGAGTTAGGATGTCAGTTGTATAAACTGTATATAGGATTGGACCAAGGATACTACCTTGAGGATTTATTGATATTTAAAACTGTATTACAATAATACAACAAGTAAATAGGCTAAGTGATACATAATGACATGAGATAATGACAAGTAGAGAAACTACCCACAAGAGAAATAAATCATATAAATTGCAATAATATAATAGTTACTGAAAATATTTCAGTCTCAATATTATTGCATAGAAATTCATATATTTCAACAGTGTTTCAAGTGAGTGAAAGAGAGGGAGAATAGTGAGAGGGAGTGAGGATGAAAGTCGTCAAGCTAATGCCCAACTACTGAATACTAAATGCCAACTACTAAATACTAAATACCAAGTACTAAATACTAAATACCAAATCCATTTCCTTAACAATAGTACTCCTAATAATATACATCTGACCTGTAAAGACCAAAATTGACTGAGGCCAACTGCCTCCCCTCTCCCGTTCCTCTTTCCTGGTCAGCATCACCAGAACAAATAACAGATAAATCCAATTCTTGGAACAGTTCCTTCCCCTTATCTTCTCTATTAGATTTCCCTTTTCTCTATAAAGTCATTCGTCGCATATCTCTGCTATGTTTTGCCATGGCTTCTACGATTAAAATAATAATAATAACAACAATAATATATGTTTGTTGTCATTATTTTTGCTCCGAAAATGTTACAGTAAAAGAAAAAACTTGCAAAAAATATATATATGAATGTTTATTATAATCTCTGACATTTTCAGACACAAACTATGATTCAAAGAAATCAAATTTTGTATATTTTGCATTTTTACTTCCAAAAAGGGAAAGATGCAGCGCAGGCCCATCGAAAACTGTGTGGTGTTAATGGTTTGTATGTTTATTCATTTAACCTCACTTTATGCTGCTATGGCTAATCGGACGATGCTACAGTGGGAGCTCTAAATTTTGCCTATCCAGGTTTAATTAGGATAGGGATTTTTAACGAGTACCTGACATCATACAGGCTCGGGACCCCCGTTTAACGTCCCTTCCGAAGGACGGCGTAACTAAGGATTTTTTACTCCCTTAAAAAAATCCTAGGGTCACCTGCCGGGCTACGAACCCACGATCTTGGGTTTAGTAGTTTGTTACGCTAACCACTAGACCACAGGTGACCTTGGGTGTTAATGGTTATGATTATGATTGCTTGATCAACTCCAGTGCCATCATCATTTTATGATTATGATTGCTTGGTGAATTCCAGTGCCATCATCATTTTGCGCGTTTTTGTTGATGATCAAGATAAACCTAATCCTGCAATTAACGTTTCTGAATCATATCAGCAATATTAGAAAAAGTTCTAGTCCGAAGTCCAGGGATGCTTTATTGTATATCGACCATATTGTATTGGTATTTAACATCAACCGCCCACATTGTATTGGTATATTATTGTACACCCCCGATATTGTATTGACTCCTAAGAAGTTAATGCTGGGTGTTTGGTGAGATCGGAAAGGAATCGTTCATCAAGAACTCCTTCAACCTAACTCGGCCCTCTTCTGTCAATAACTAATGCGATTGCAGCAGGAGATTCGGACCAAAGGGTTGTTTTTGTACCTGGTTTAAAGCCTTTGGTGCTGGTATAATAATGTAACCTTTACAAAATAAATCATGGACAGTAATATGAAAATATAAGTTATTTAATTTGTTTGCTTTAGAATTGAAATTTCATTTGTTTATCACAAACATTTTAATAATTGGTTCTTATTTTACCAAACTAGCAATGTTATGTGTATGCATACAATAGGCTCTTCACTTGGGGTATGATCTATTAAAAAATAAACGGTATATATATATGTATAAGGTAACTAATTATCTATAGCCTTTTATGTTATCATTTCAAAACTATGCTGAGTATGGCGAGGGATTAAAGCGAGAAACTGGTTGAAAGTGCTGAGCTCTGTGAAATTAAAATAATTAAGTATTCATTCTCTGTCCCTGCCTCTGTTGCCTCCGTCAAAATCGATAGAGATCTCATCAATGAGATCCGAAGGCTGCAGCTCATCAATAATTTATTATCTATTTCAGACTTTATTTAGAGCTTCTTTTTCTAATATTTCAGGCCTTGTACATGCCTGGTATACTTCTTTTATACTCCACTCTCTTCAAATCCCGTCAACGAGTACTCTACCAAATATTCTTTGGAGGATTTTTCCATTCAGAGATAAGGAGTTCTTGACCCATTTGAAATAAAAATTAATATTAAATTTTGTCAGAATCAATGTTTCCGAATAGGAAGAATTCTATATAGATGGAGTTTGCCCGTTTAGAAAGAATATTCCGGATGAATTATTTTCTTATCTGCAAACAACAACGTTTACCTGAGGTCGCTAAGGAGCCGAGTGTCACAAACTCAGGACCTCTTTAAAGCTGTACTCTGGAAACACCACACTCCCATCAGCCACTTCCCCTGTCACATGATAACTTCTTGTCGCCTGGTTTGCTTCAAGTCCAAGTTTTCTGAACGGTCCCATTAATGCTTAAAATGCCTCATTTACAGCTTGAAAAGAGCACCCAGCGATTCAATAACTTCGGCATAAGATAAGAATTAAACTGGCCGGTTGTAAATAGAGTTTCCGACCTTAACACCGGAGTCCCTTGTTGTTTTTTCTCGGGCGGTATTAAACATAAAATATATCTAGGACCTCCCCTTCCCTTAATCCTTTAAAGCCATTAATATATATATGCTATTAATATATATATATATATATATATATATATATATATTTTTTTTTTTTTTTTTTTTTATTTGTTCCCCCCATGGTAACCCCATGGAGGGACCGTTTATTAATATTAGGACATGCTCCATACTTAAGTAAGCATATTACATGCCATTACATGTGATGTTAATAATTACAGATCAATTTGGTATCATAATTACAGAATACATTTTAGTAAAATTTAACAATACAAGAAATTCAAAATTTATAGTTTGACTAAATTGATAATTTCTGAGAATAAAATCAAAATTAAACTTGTAATCCTAAATTATGTAATGAAAAATAAATAAATTTAATAAATATACAAATAAACAAAAATGAAAGGTTTTATGATATAAATGATGTAACTAAAAAAAAAAAAAAAAAAAAAATCAATTCATGAGTTTACATTATGATTAGCGGCAGTACTTAATAAAAATGTATACACATATATTTATACTCATGACAGTTACAATTAAAAACTATATATATATATATATATATATATATATATATATATATATATATATATAACTCTTCTGATATATATCCACTAACTCGGACTGAGGACATTGTTTTTATTCTTAACTTTACCAATCGTATACATTTCGCTGGACTCAACATCGCTTCCATGGCTCGTTGGTGTTTTTTCCTGTTGACACTAGCATACGCCAACTTACGATGAAGGGGATGTGTCTTAATACTGTATTCATGCCATCTATCTAAGATGGTCCTCAGGCTGAAAATTAGGTCAGTATTAGGAACAAGAATACGATCCCTATAGAGAGTATCCGATTCCCTGAAACAGTAACTATTTATAAAGGAGTGGCGGTGGGTATCCATGAGGTAGGCATCACCTGGACGAATCCGGAATCCCTCGCAAGGGCAGAAGGCATATAGAACTATGTCACACGAGGCGGTGCAGGTCTTGGCAGGAATAGTACCTCTCGTCCACCTGCTCCAAGAAGAGCTCAGAAGAGAACATCTGACACAAGATAAGAAAGGAAGGCCTTGCGGTTCTTCCAGTGAATCTTCATTTGCCGATCAGTGGAGAACCTGTAGCAGAGGATACTCCGGCAGGATAAAGTAGAAATATCGAACCAGCGGTGGGACACCTAAAGAAGCTACCCTGGGAAAGTACTCCCCCACCGTCACGATTAGAATCCACATGGGTCCTCCCAGGAGAGAAGGAGCTTAAACAGGGAGACCGCCGGGGAGGAATAAAAGAAGTTGAAGAAGGGTGTGTGAAGCAGCGAAGAGCAGGTTGTTTTTGTAAACCTATTTTTATATTGATGCAACAAGGCCTATCATCGGCATTGTGTTATTTAGTTTCGCAGAAATGCATACCAACACTTTGCTGCAAATATCCTGGAGTGTATTTGCAGGCACGGTAGGGAGGCAAATAAAATAACAGTAACAATAAAGTTCACTAGATATTTTGTCAAACTCATCAATGTGCGGAAATGTTGCTTCCAGATTAGATTCTAACAATATTTATAAATATGAGGTATTATGTTACCTCTAAACCAATTAAATAGTAAATTATAACTGGGCCCATCAAACAACATTACAGCTATTTCGATATAATGCATGCTGCTCGTTGGTATGCAATAATAAACTACACGATGAGGACATAAAATTGCTCTGATGTATTCGGGAAAAAGAACATTATTTATATAATTTTACAAATTATATTTTTCAATTGATTCTTTTCTCTCTGTTTAATTATATGCAATAAAAGACTTTTCAAAAGTCGTATGCGAAATAGGAATAGATGAGATCTAGAAGGAATCGAGAATAAGCCGAGGAGATGAAGGGAATGCTGGAAATACTTCAATACCTCGCGACCTTCCCAAGTACCTCTTGAGTTGTAAAGAGAAGTGCCTGATAAATGCAGCCGTAGACTTCCGGCGGAGCAGATTAATGATGTCTCGGTTCGGATTCCTCAGCATCTGCCTCTCGATTAACGACACTTCCGTACTTGTCCCCAACACTCCTTCAACTATTCAACACTCTTTACTCGAAACAAAGTTCCACAGCCTTGGCCTTTCATAAAATTTCAGACTCGAAATTACTTGCGGCAGACGCTGCGGTAATCTTAATCGGGCATCAAGTGGAGATACATTCCACTCATACATTTATATACTTCAAGAATGGTTCCAATTTTACAATAACTCGATGCACACAGTTTACTTCATTTTTCCCAAGTTTTTAAAATAGAATAGAATAGAAAACAAAAACTTTATTCTGTGACCAAGTCCCTTTAGAATAACAATCGTCAACAAAAAAATAAATTTAATACACATTTTATGTAACATTAAACTTTAATATCGTTTACATAACTAATCCGAGTAGGTAAAATACAAGCTATGAATAAATTTGTATTTTAAAAACTATGGCTAATTAAGTCAAAAAGTTTGCGCTTCATATTTAATCACCTAATTGTGATGATGCTAATGGAGGACATCCTATATCTTCGCACCCTAGCTCAGTCGATATTGACTATGGACGCGTCAAGCGTCATACAATATAGATCGCGATTAAACGACTTAATTGGCTATTAATGAATGTTTCATTCTTCAAGGTCACAAGGTCAAACTGTAACTAAGTTGCAAATCGCTAAGTTCGGTCACTTAAAAGATAGAGAACTTCTTTCAGGAAAGTAAGGAAGAAATAGTTAAGGGTGCAGTCAATCAAAACACCTAAATAAGCGTAACTTATTTATTATGTGCCGACGTTTCGGCCTACAATGTAGGCCATCTTCAGGGCGAATAAAACACGAGGCAGCTAGGCGATCTCTCAGACCCAAGTCAATCAAGTCTCAGACTTGGGTCTGAGAGCTCGCCTAGCTGCCTCGTGTTTTATTCGCCCTGAAGATGGCCTACATTGTAGGCCGAAACGTCGGCACATAATAAATAAGTTACGCTTATATAGGTGTTTTGATTGACTGCACCCCCAACTATTTCATCCTTACATTAGAAGATACAGTCGACCAATTCTTCTCTAACTTCTTTCAGGAAAATTCTTTACGATTCCTGCCTTGATCTTGATCCATCAAAGATATGAACATTGTACAGTTCATTTCAGTATATTTACTGAAATTTCCTTTCAAGTATTCCTTTAACAAGAAATTTGTAAAAATATAAAATAAAAAGAAATGATAAAAATAAGAAATGAAAGCATTAAATTTACTTTGTAGGCGGGAAGGAGATAAACCGAGGAGCGAGAAAGCGGAAGTAGGAAAGGAGAGGCGTTGTCCTGATTAGAGCGAGGACCTCTTCCGGTAGCCGCGGCCGCTCCTTGCAGCGCCGCTCCCTCTCAACTCTAGGTTTTGAATTAGTTTACTAAGTAAATTTGTATAAATGTTAATAATAATAATAAATTTTATAGCCTAATAGCTTTCCTTCAAAGAGGATTCATCAATTGTTGCCAATTTTATACTTTCAAACAATTAAATCTCCTTAGCATAGTGTAAAATGTTTATTGAAAGCCACTTTGTGAAATTTGAATTTGTAGATTCGATCTTGAGGAAAGCAGTTTACTCCGTTTGTCACTTATTTTTGTACCTTATATTAATATTAGAAAAACTTAATTATTATAGAACTTCTTAAATATTTCACTATACTTATCTTAAAACGAAAAAAAACAAACATAACATAACAAAAAACAATGGTAAAACATCAAACACTTTGCTCTCTTAAATACTGTGAAATAACCGATCCATCAACGACTTGGAGTGAGGTTGCTACCTGATTGATGAGCCGGTTTGGACAGTTTATGCCATGTGTGCTGCATCTCATATCTTCTATGTAACTTTGCGACCTGGTTAGGCGAGTTGTTAATTCTTCTTATTTCATTACTGTTATCAATAGCCATTGTGATATTAGTAGCTAAATAAGTATTTCTTATATATATATATATATATATATATATATATATATATATATATATATATATATATATATATATATATATAACTACGCTTATAACTCAAGAACGCCTGGACCGATTTCGATGATTCGCACCAATTAGGACTGGCTCCGGCCAAAGAAGAATACCCAAGAAAATCGGTCCAGGCCTTCTTGAGTTATAAGCGTAGTAATTAACGTCATGGTTCATTAGTAGATAGCGTTGTGTGCATTAAATGCTGGTTCCATTATTGCCAGTAGATGGCGTTGTGTGCATCAACGTTTGACAGCTGGTACGCACACTGGACCAACCCGAATAAAATCACCATTAAATAAATTATATGTAATAACATAAAGCAACAATGTAATATTTTATTTTTTATTCCAACTATATAGTTATTTATCGCTCGAAAGAAATTATTAAAAACTCGAACAGTCCATTAATAGCTACTTAATAATTTTATTATTCTAATATTTCACTTAAACAATTAAAGCGTTTTTGAGATGCCCCTAGAATTACCTATGTATGTCATATTTCAGACGTTAGGGTACTGGAATAATTAAACAAGAGAGATGTAAAGAAAATTCATTTCATTGTGTAAAGGTAATAATAAAAACCTCTGTTGACGCTTTCCTAATTTAATAATAAATTATTTTAAAAATTCCTCCATGTTTATTATTTATTTTAATAGTCTTATCCAGCTTTTATTTCTACAACTTAATTTAGCCATAAATGCAACCTCTGGTCACGAAATAAATACATTTTTGAAACGACCGTTATTCGAAACAATTCCTACAATTACAAAAAAATGAAACTAACAAAAAAAAAAAGGCTTCACTTAATGGTAATTATTAAAATTATATCGAAAATGGAAAGCCAATTGAATAATAAATAAAACTTTAAAATTTGTTGAAGGAATAAATAATTTAAAATTGTACCAGAATAGCAAACCTATCAGGTAGTCGTCTTGGGAAGATATATTGGGATCTGAAAGCTTTGAACAGAAAAAGGTCAGTTCAAACTCGGCAATTGGAAGGTTCAGGAAGGTACAGTACTGAATTGCCCAAGTGTAGGTAAACCCTAATTACGGAACTACCTGAAGATAGTAAGGTGACTACCTGTTTCAAAACTAATAAAAAGAAATCTATGATAAAATACTGCAATAAACATTTCTTTTTTTAATAAAAGATAAGATTCCTTACTTAAATTTACTAATATTGGAGCTCACTTACCTCAAAAGATTTCAATGTTTTTTAATCTTAAAACTTGGTAGATTCTTTAGAATAAAGATAACAGAATATATCGATTCCTTAGTTCGTATATGTGTTAAGTACCGAAAACAAGATTCTACAAGAGTCAAATTTGATTATAATTTAACACAAGAAATACAGTTCAAGTTAAGACACACAATATATTTTTGTAATCTTCACAACTTCTCTATTAATTTTATATCAACATATCATCTATGACTTCCTGATCACAACTTTACAATATTATTAATATGTAAGTCGTGAATTCAACGACTTAACCAATGAGGTGATAAAATAAAACTCTTGTGGATGGAGTTCAGAACTGTAATTAAAAAGAACATATTTACAAATTTATAACTAACTAAATAACTCCAGGTATCTTTAATAACATACCTGAATCAACACAATAGTCGATATTCAGTAATTACACTCAATACTTAATTTCTACAATAGCAGTCTTTACAAAAGCAGTCTATAATGTCTATTATAACCTCGCACACATCTGTCTCTGAAGGTTATCTCAGCTCTGTGCCATATGACTAAGTTTGCCGTCAGTATTCAAACTTACAAATATAACAAAGCCCATTTTTGAAAAATTTGCACTTAACACATTTGTGAACTAAGGCATCGATATGTCCATTGTTAGAAATTATAAACAAAAGAAAAATAGTTCGTTGTGATCCATTCCTTAAGGATCACTTCAAAAGGATCTTTTGAAATCTCTTATGCCTAAGCTAGAAAGGTGATATCTTATGTCCAGGTCTCATTCAATACCAAGATCAACTATGTTTCATGCTAATTAGATATTTTTATGGTATAGAAATAGAAATACGTGTTTTTTTTTTTTTTTTAAATTAACCATGAAAAGTACAAAATGAAATACATGAAAGTAAACATGAAATACGGGATCATGTTAAGTTAGAGATGTGAATTTTGTAAGCAGGCTTTACATTTTAACATAATAATAATTGTATTCATGATTTTGCAAAATAAACCCCTCGATATTACAGTTATTGATATTATATGGTGGATTTCAATAGAAAAGTTGTCGATAGTTCTGTAATTATGCCATTTAATATTTAATAGGACAGCTTATTAAAATCTATCAACAAAGGGATAAGAATTGGCTCAATTCACAAATGCTCTAAGTCATCTTTATAATATGGAGTTCATTTATGGAATTAAAAATTCACTCTCCGTTTAAACTCAACATAGATTTCTATTTAAAATCAACGCGGAAGAAGTCGCAGGCAAAAGCTACTATATATAACTTAATAACTTCGGCCCACGAAACGTAAAAAAAAAAGAGAAATTTGGGAAAGAAACGTCTCACTTGTTAAACACTGACTTTATTTATCAAGTAATCCTCCTTATATAGTATCTGGGAGTTGTTTACACTCAAAGTAGGATTAAGCTCTACCAATACTAGCTCTGGCGCATAACTTATATATATGTGTGTGTGTGTGTGTCTATGTATATTTAAGAAATACCTCGGATATTTCCTCAATGCAAAAAATCGTGGCCTACATGTGACCAGAAAATTCCGGAAAAATTCCGGCAATGTGCGAACAATGTGTAAATAATACTTTAGAATTCATTAAAAGCATCAATATATTCCAGTCAATTTGACATATACGTAAAGGTATATGTGTATGTGTGTGTAATGTAATGTCTGTAGTGTGTGTACAACGTTATAAACTATGTTTGAACTATTAATTTGTGCAATGTTTATATAAATATTATAAATTTTATATTGTATTATATTTTAAATTTTATATAGAAATATGTTTATCGTTTTATTTTAGTATGAATAACCTTATATAAGTATTTATCTTTCTATTACCTGTTTAATATATTAATATGTCTCTGCTATATGTAATATGTTTCTATTATTAATATTCATTGTTTCTGTTATATGTTTAATATGTTAATATGCTTCTACTATATGCAATATGTTTCTATTATTATTATCTATTGTTTCTATTATATGTTTAATAATATGTCTCTGCTATATGTAATATGTTTCTATTATTAATATTCATTGTTTCTGTTATATGTTTAATATGTTAATATGCTTCTACTATATGTAATATGTTTCTATTATTATTATCTATTGTTTCTATTATATGTTTAATAATATGTCTCTGCTATATGTAATATGTTTCTATTATTAATATTCATTGTTTCTGTTATATGTTTAATATGTTAATATGCTTCTACTATATGTAATATGTTTCTTTTATTATTATCTATTGTCTCTATCATATGTTTAATATGTTTCTACTATTATTATTATTATTGTTATTGTATTCTTGTTATTGTATGTTTCTACTATTAGTATCTATTATTATTATTATTATCTATTGTTTCTATTATATGTTTAATATGTTTCTAGGATATGTAATATGTTTCTATTATTATTATCTATTGTTTCTATTAAGTAGTTGTAATTATCTAGATAATGTAAACATGTATATTTTCTAGTTGTGAGGGCAATTATAACCATTTGTAGTTGTTTGCCCTTAAAAATAAAACAAACAAACAACTATGAATGGAGGCGGGCACGGATGTTACCCTATTCCCCACAGCTCCCCCCCCTCCACCACGACCTCTTTGTGCCTACGCCTACCCTTTGTTTGTCTTTCGTCTGTTTTCAGATTCAATTAGACCCGTTTTTGAGTAAGGCCAATCAAAAAGCTGCGACATTTATTTTAATAGTGATGTCAATTTGTGTTAAAGATTACGAAAATAGCGTCAAGTGGTAGAAAACGACAGTGCACATTTACTGAAGTGATGAAAACCAAATATTCCTTTATGAAAGTAGAAAGAGAGCCAACTGTAAATTAATATTCCCACTGAATATCGGACTGATACGCGCGCCTATCGTAATGTTGAATATATTAAGACAGGCCATTTTAATTAAATCGTATTTAATATAATTTTATATTTATAATTTTAAGTAATTACGATCTATATATATATATATATATATATATATATATATATATATATATATGTTAATATATAATAGTTACGATCTATAATTACAATAATTATTATTAAAATGTATAATCGCAATTGGCAATGACACTGCTCAGGTTTGGCCGTGTCTCGTCCCGCTGGTCTAAGGTCTCCCATTCGCTTCGGATGTGTTTTTAGTTTTGGCGGTCCTGATTATCTATTGCAATATATATGCGATGCTAAAAATATTTAACAATAAAATTAAATAACCGCGATTACCTACTGACCATATCCTGCCTGCCATCGCAAAGTATCGGATGTGAAAAAAACACAGTTTTCGTTTTCGACTTATAGCAGTTGCTTTAGGATTGATAATTGATATGAAATTCATATAGAGGCATCTATCAGTCATAAAAACAATGTAAAACGAATGTCATATATTGGTTTGATTATAGGCAGTAATTTTGATTGAACTTTGAAACTGATTTTTTTGGATTATCAAAAGTACCGATTTTCATTTTCGATAGTTGGAAATGGCAGGGACGATATCGATGCCTTAGTTCACAAATGTATTGAGTGCAAATTTTTAAAACATGAGTTTTGTTATATATAAATAATATTGAAAATTGTGATCAGGAAGTCATAGATCATATATTGATATAAAATTATTAGAGAAGCTGTGAAGGTTACAAAAATATATGGTGTGCTTAAACTTGTGCTGAATTTATTGTGTTAAATTATTATCATATTGACTCCTGTAAATCTTGTTTCGGCACTTAACACGTATGTGAAATAAGGCATCGATTTGTTGGAGGTAATGTGTTATATCCAAGTACTTTTTAATGATATTTATCGTTTTATCATAACCAAATTACACAAAATCATTATAAATTGTAACCTGTGTGTTATTCTAATGTATAACCTATATTACTGTAAACTTTTATCCAAATCCATTCAGTAAATTTTTGCCTGAAAGAGTAAGAAACATACCAACTTTCGCATTTATAATAGTGATATTAATAATATTCTTTACAAATATATACTCTAATTTTAGTTAGTACCTGTTTAAATCCTTTTAATGAATCTGTTGAATCATTTTCACTGAAACACTATTTTATTTACACCAAACTATTAAAATAAATTAGATGTGAATTAAAATAAATATTAACTGACACTATTTGTATAACACTTATCACTTAGCACTCACACTATTTGAAGATTATTTCACAAATTCGGAATTTTGAATAAGTAATCTAACGGAGCACCTTCACCAGCCGGCACTATCCGGCATACTAATGAGCGATGTTTTTGAAACAGAGATGGTACCAAAGTGACAGCCAATCAGAATCGAGTAACTCTATTATCCGGCCTAAACAAATCCGCCACTTCCTTTCTAATATTCAGTCAGTTTTCTGCTTTTCTGAAGTCTACATCACACGTTCATAAAATTATCTTAAAATATGTCTTCTCTGAAATAATTACTTTTGGTATGTATCTTTATTCATAAAATATATATAAATATATAATATATATTCAAATTAATTAAGAATGCTGAATTTACTGTATTTTAAATATAAATATATCTACTGCATAATTATAGCTTCATCACTCAATCAAACCATTAAGACAATTAAATATTTTAATTATAACTTATATTATTTTTATTAATATTTTTTAATTTTTAGATATAGCAAATTTTAAAGGTAAAAATATAATACTCATACTTAAACTGAATTGAAGATATAGAAGTAAAAATAATAGGTACCAACATATTTTAAAACTTTTAAGAAATTTATTACCAATGAAATTAATTTTTTTTTATAATATTGTTTGAAGTTTTTAAACAAACATTCTTTGCATTTTAAATAATTTGAGCTTTGCTTCTAGATTTCCTAGATTATATCACGGGTAGTATATTCTATTTTATTATTATATTACTCTAATTTGGTTCTTTTGTAACAACAATTTTATTTTTATTGCAAGCCATGAATTAGTGACTTGGTGTTAAACGAAAAGCTGTACCACTTCAAGAGATTAGGAATGTTGGGTTCAGCGCAATAACGGTTTTGCAGGGAAGTGAATTTGCCGAGAATACGCTCAACAGCTATTTTGCGGCTGTAATGTGTTTATTTTATGAATGTATTTATTTATTAAGTATAGTATAAATTATTGAGTGCCAAGAAATTTTACTTTTAAAAAGTATTAATGATTGATTCACCAAAATGAACACTCAATGTATTCACAGACAAATATACAATTTTATATATAGATATATATATATATATATATATATATATATATATATATATATATATATATAAATTTTAACATCGTGTATCCGTAAGGTAATCATTTATTTATAATTTCTTTTTCTTTTCATTTATTCTTGGAAATATTTAAACTATTTCAGCATTAATAATACCATAAAGATTTCATTATAGCAGTAATAATTTAAATATTAAATGCTTCGGATATCTAGAAATATTTATTAAACATAAATCAATTCATTATGACGATTTTTTCCATATTGTTTAATAGCTTACATACCATACGCAATATTAATCAAATGTAATGTGTTTATTTAAGCATGGTCTGCATGCCCTAATAAACGGTCTCTACAAGGGGGTTACAGGGGAGGAGAAAAAAGAATACATACAATATAATTTCAGGGATACTCAAAAAAGTTTTCAGAATTATGTATTTTAAATTGATGGACTTTCTCCGGCTTTAGTGGCATGAGGTAAATTGATTGCCACAAAGAGTAGTCAATTCAACTTTTTTTACTTTTTTTTTTTTTTTACAATTTTACATGAGTACCTCGCCTGTAAAAGTACAAAGAGAGATCTACGAGTACCGCAACAGCAACTCCTTTATCTTTCCGGATTTGGGCTAATAGTAAATTTAAAGAGAGGTTTCGCCAGTGCCTCCTGGAGCATCCAAAAAGAACATCCTCCTTCGCCACTGGCAACTTTTTGAATAACTGTGTCAAAAACTAGTCTTTCTTCTGAATTTAAAAGTGGAAGGGCTTCTGTTATTTGTTGCATTAAAGAATGCAATGATTATCATTCTCTAATAACCCTTTTGCCTCACATGCTTCTCGAAATGTTGAAAATTCTTGATTTTTGAGCTTTTTGAGATCTTTGAAAAAGGTTGGCCCACGCAAATATGTTTCATATTTATTTCAAATTAAATCATCCCCTATTTCAACGCCTTGCAACCCTTTTTTCGCATTAAAAAGTACCCTATGTCCTTTCTCAGGCTGTAGACTATCTCTGTACCAAATTTCATTTAAATCGGTTCAGTAGTTAGTATTGTTAGGCGTGAAAGTGTACCAGACCGACAGAGCTACTTTTGCATTTATAATATAGCTTTTGCCCGCGGCTACGCTCGCGTGAAATTTAGTCTGCCACATAAAGTTTCGTGACAGATCATTTTAAATAAATAATTTAATTTTTTTTAAACTATAAGTTACTCGTACATCCAAAATTTCAGATGTCTAACTTCAAAACTGACGGATTCCGAACAATCTTTGGACCCCTCTTATATTGAGGGGGAAACCCTTGGGGGTGGAATTATCCAAATTTCTTTCTTTAATTATAAAAAGAACCTATCCGCATATTTCAAGATGCTAAGTTCCTGATTAGCCTATCTACTATATCTGGAGGCAACCCAATAAAAGCGTACCTATATTTATTAGTTTAGAATATTTATTAGTTAATGGCAGTAGGTTTCTAATCAGAAATGTTTGACAAATCAGCCTAATTAAACATCTTTTGTGAATAAACTATAATTTTAAAAAATACCATTGCTTGCTTAGCTTGATGAGAAGAGAAGTGAAGTTATGATAGGATCAGATTAAATCATCCCCTATAATTAACTGCGGCATAACAAAAACCTAAGCTATACTAGTACAATGGCCTGACCTAAGCTGTACCAGTTGAGTGTCAACATTGGGGCTATAACTAACGGTTTGGTTGTTAACTCGAGCGGAAAGGGCATTGTCACCCATTTCAAAAAAATAAATAATGGCGGTTCTACATTTAAAAATATGAGGCGAGCTAGGACAGGTCCAGTCTAATGGGGCCTAGGGGGGTTGATAAAAAATACACGTTGAGTTGATACATTTCATAACCCGGGTGTCCATACATCAGATATATTTCAATATATTGTTACGGGCTACTGGGTATTAAAATGAATTAAACAATTCCTTAATTAAAGATACTAATATTTATTAACACAATGATAAAAAGGATACAATTAAACCATTAACAATTAAATTATTGAGCTAATGTAAATTTATAATAACAATATTCAAAATATTTATTATCTAGGCCTAACCCCTATTTAATTATTACAATAATATAAGAAATTACTAATTCTAGATATCTTAACTAGTTACAATAGTTTCTATGAATATTATAAAATTACACTACAATTTATAACTAATAATTAACACTTACAGTTCACTAGTCCACCGACCGTAAGATTCTTCAAGTATGACAAACTGACACACAGTAACAAACAGAAACAGTTTATTACACTCGCGAGACTGTCACAGTTCACTGACACACTTATTACACTGGCCGGTTAAACACTGACTAGTTTATCACACTGACACTCACTTATCACAGATCTTCTCTGGTCTACTCTCAGGCTAAGACTGACTCGCTCGAGGTGAGGGAAGTATTTAAATAGGCAAGGCCGAACATTCTAGAACACGGAGGGGCCAGACAATTCTGGAATATTCTTAATCCTTTTCCGACAATAGGAGACGATCTAGAACGGTCCTAATCCTATTTTAACGTCTCCCGCTGACGGACTTAAGCCGCTAATCCCCCGCTTCCGCCTTTCTTTGTGCGGCCGTAACAATATATTATCCACCTGGTTTTTTAGCCACTACATTGTTTTGTAGTTCCTTAAGATTATGCTAATTAAAATTTAAAATGTATACTTTGGGTCAAATAAATCGTACTTATCGTCGATTATTGTTATGTCGGCAGACTTACTTGCTTTGATTATATGTAAAATAATTTGACTTAATATATGTAATTAAAAAATACAGGAATTTTCATCTATATCTGCCACTATTTTCAACAACCATTTTGGTGTATTTTTTTAAAGATTATCTATTGTTTTATAACGGAACGTAGCGGAATATAAAGTAATTTAATTGTTTTCAACTAAGAAGTGCTAACTTTTGTTTAAGCCAATGGTTTAAATAGGAATATTGTAGTGGATTATTTAATTTACAGTTTGATAATAATTTTCAGCAATCTGTGATTTACCTGTCCTGAATTTTTTCTCAGTTCTACTTTTGTTTATTAACAAACAAAACTCATTGAAAAGGAAACTACAAAAAACAGAAGAACGTTTAAAATACATGTCAGAAATATTTAATTTTAAGTGAACACTAGATATTTGATATTTTGTAGTAGTTAAAGAAATAGTAGTTCCAGCAATTTATATCAACTATGAAATTCTTATGAATATTAGAACGCTAGGTTTATTATTATTTTTTTCCTTTGCTGATTAAGTTCATTGGTTCGCGATCGATTCGATGTCGGCGCTCATTTTGAAAGCGAAACAGGTTTGAATGCGCTTTATCTTGGGACGCTCTGTAATTTTTTTATTCGAGGTCAGTGAGTGGAGCAAAAACCTAGCTGTCATTTATTCTCGTCAGGTAGCACCACTCTACAGCGACGTGTATTATTATCTCTCGACAAGGGGAGTGTTTTTGATTTTAATTTGAAACAAGTTCAAACTGGGCTTCATCTCGTACTTTATTGGTGAAACTAATAAGTAGAAATAAAAAAGTATATTCTCGCGCGCGCAGGTGTGTGTATTTGTGTACGTGTGTATGTATTTAAGTTAAATGGATTTAAACGAAATGTTATAGAGAAAAGAAAAGGTTCAAATGAGAAGACATCGATAGCACTTTATTCTAAGAATAATCCTCCTTATATAGATTTTAATGTTTGTTGAGGGAGATTTCAGGTCCAATGTCACCCAGGTTTGATCCTGAACTTTATATATATATATATATATAATATATATATATATATATATATATATATATATATATATATATATATATAAATATATATATATATATATATACATATATATATATATACATATATATATATATATGTATATATATATATATATATATATATATATATATATATATATACACCTGTATGCATATACACATACACTTATATCTTTAACTAATTAGCATGAATTCTGTAGTGTTTACTCCTATATATATTTCCGTAACTGATTCAATATGTAATGATATTGGGCTTTGCTAAGGTTGTTGTACATGAATGTACAAAATCAATTCGTAATTAAATATGAAGGTAGTTTTCTAATACCAAGTTATAATGTTGATCCTGACTTATTCTAAACGATAATATTTGAAACTTCATGGAGTTGATAAAAAATAAAAATGGGATTAATATTTTGCAACCTCGGAAAAGTTCCAACCTTTTATATTAAATTTAGCATTTCTTGGTAAGCAATTAGTGAACTTCTGAAGGGGGAGGATAAGAGAACCCAGTGTTTGTTCGCTTTTATCAGCATTCAGCTCTTAGATTTACCAGCACCCAGCCCTTAGATTATTGAACTTTTTTCTTCTCTTTTTTACTCCATTTTATTCGAGGTTTTCTTTAATTTCTCATCTTTGATAAACATTTGATTCCTAATAAGAGAGTGAAAGATTAAATTTACATTCAATCATTTTAGCCACCAAAAGAAAAACTTGATATAAAAGCGTAGGATTCAAGCAACGAGAATTGCGAGACCCGACGTACTATTTTAAGATTTAAAATTACGATGTGTTGTGCCTGTATAATTTACTAAAACGTTGGTAAATAAAACGATAGCATATTTGTATTTGGTTATCTATCCCCTTCACAAAATTGTGTGTAGGAGATGATCAATAATTAACTATAGTTTTGATATGTGTGGAAACCAAGTTACAATGTAAGCACGAAAGATCAAATCAGAAGAGGAGATAGTAGCAGTAGTTGATGGTATTTTCGATGAAGACGTCAGTAGTACATTGTGCAGCAGTACCTCATGTCAGTAGTACATAGTGCAGCAGTAACACACAGCTAGATTTCCAACAAAAGGCTTTTTTGTTAAATCGTTATTTCGGATAAGATATAAAATTATTGGAATGCCGTTGGTTCGCCAGCCTGCCTAAGAAAAGGCGCAATCAGAAGAAGAAGGCAATGGCAACTATCCATTATGAGATTGTTAGGACACGACTTTATCAAGATCTTCACCATTATATTTGAAAAGCTGAGCCTGCGATCCGTCGCCAATTGTTATATCAACTATTATCAATCCAATCACAACAGTCATTTGTTATGTCAACTATTATCAATCCAATCACAACAGTCATTTGTTATGTCAACTATTATCAATCCAATCACAACAGTTAATTTGTTATGTCAACTATTATCAATCCAATCACAACAGTCATTTGTTATGTCAACTATTATCAATCCAATCACAACAGTTAATTTGTCACCAAAATAACCAATATTTTTATTATTATAACTATATTGCTTTATCTAAAAGAACAAGATTGAATTAATAAGAGCAATTTAATGGAACAAGCGGTGCATTTGTGGCAGACCGGGCCGAGTTTTCAACTAGCTCTAAATTAAAATCTATTCATTCTATTTACTTCTTAGGTTTATAAAATAAAAAATATATATTCATTTTTTATAATGTTTTGAGAAAATTATAAAATTTACAGTAAAAGAGAAAAATTCATACTTTACTTTAAAATATAAAACATACTTTAAACCTATTGAGTTGAAGTAAGATTGTAAATAAATTTGTAAGAAATTAATACAGATTGTGATGGTGTTTTTTTAACAAACACAATCAGTCCCTATTTTATAAAAATTGAAATATATATATAAACATTGGAAATTGAAAAAATATCACGTTGAGGACCTCATGGACCGGATGGCAATAACAACACAAGAGCGGGGAATTCGACAATCAAAAGCTCTACCTCAATATTGTCGGTAGGCCGGAGCGGAAATTGAACTTCGTAAGTATTATATCTTTAATCATTTGTAATAAAAGCTCTTTTTAATATTAATGAACATTTTTAGCGATGTTCCGAGTCAATTCCCCATCTTTCAGTCAGAATAGATGGAATAGATATTAGAGTTTCATTTCAAGAAACATTCAAAGCATTTTGACAACGGTCTTGATAACTGAGAGAATATTTGCACCTCCTCATTAGTTTTGTTTTTAAATAATTGTGACTCTATTATTTTGAATATATAGAAATTTTAGATAGATTTGAGAAATAGTTTTCTATTTTTTTTTTTATATTTATTTATATTACAATCAAGCTCTTTACGAGCTTATTAGTAATTTTTTTCTGAATTTAATAATATTAATAACACACTTAAAACATATATAGATAATATAGTTTTATTTTTCACGATTTATGTCTCTAGCTCTGAACGTAAAACACAACTTTATATTAGTTCATGGAGCTTCCTTCTCTTTAGCCTTCTTAGTAGTGCATTGAAGTCGAGGAGATGGGCGGTCTCGGCGTTAATGTGGTCTTGCAGGCGATCCTGATGTGTCTGGGCGAATTTTTTGGATCACTTCCTCCACGGTCGGCACCCGAAGATTTCTGTGGAGATCATCATTCATGATGTACCAAGGTGCATTTACGATGCCCCTTAACACTTTAGATTTTTTTTTTATTAATTTATTGATATTCACAACTGTAATAATGTTACAACAAGTAAATCTGCTAATATGAACAAATGATATGAAAAAAAACTTGTGGAGAAACTCGGTAGCACTACAATGAAGTTCTCTAGTAGAAGGACACGAGGCCATCTTCTTTTCAGACGCCTCGGAGGGTTATCAGGAATAGTATGGAAGGAAGTTGAGAGACTATCTAGTTTGGGCCAAATCAGCAACACATGGGATATTAAGATAATGATGGATGAGTTTGTTTGTAACATAATAAGGAGCATTGAGGATTTTACGAAGGAATTTGGATGGTAAGGATTGGATACGAGATGAATTGGATGGTTTGGTAGAGCCCCAAAGCTCAACTCCGTATGTCCAAATAGGTCTGATAACTGTCATGTAAATGAGTCTTTTGTAATTAATTGGGAGCTTAGAGCGTTTGTCCAGTAAATGTTGAAGTAGGCGAAAACGTCGAGCAGTTTCTTATCTTTTCAGTCTTGTATTAGAATTAATAATATGGAAAATAAACTAATTTCTTGTAAACTGGTGAAGGTTTTTAAAGTAATGTATCTACCCTTTATTGGGATTTCATATTCAATATTTTAATATATGCATTTTTCACAATTACTATTTTCAATTTTATAATTCCTCCAAAACATCTGCAAAAATTAATTTTTGTTTTAATTTACATTAAAAAATATATTCTCTTCAAAATAAAAAAATATATAGTTGGTTGACATCCAAACTTAAATTGAATAGTTTTCAATGAATATAAAGGAAAAATACAAATTCCTTTTAATTTAATGGTAATTTTGAAATATTGCATGCATTTAAATCAGCCTTTTTTTTTAAATTTAAATAATGTAAATTTAATTTACCATTTCTACCGTTCGGATCGAAAACGTTCCAAATGACAAATTACAAGAAAATGAATTGTTAATGTCAAGATTTCTCTTGGAACTTCCGATGGTTGAGCTGAGTTCTTCTTCTTGTAGATTTATTGGGTCGTGTAACCAGCCATTTATTGGGTCGTACAACCAGCCATTTCTTCCATGATTAGAGCCTCTTTAAAAATAAAAAGACCAAGAGAGAAGTTGATTCGGTTTATGTTTTATTATAATTTATAATTATAATTCCGATGTTTTAATTATAATTATAATTAAAATTCCGAAGAAGGAATTTCTTCGATTGAATTTCTTTCTTCATGCCTCACGTAGACAAATAGATTGAAGAGCAATATTTAGATGGAATTAATTCCTCTCAAAAGATATGAGATGAGCTAAATGCATGTATATGGTCGCTAAAGCGTTTCACTTAATTAAAGATAAATGTCAAAGGAAGAAATTTCCTGAGAATTGTAGAGATTAGAACGCCCCATTCATGCATGGCCAGAATTAACGATTCATTTACCGCGGACAGTTGAAGTGCATCCTTTTGCTAAAGCCTGCTCGTGTCAAAGCCAATGCTGCGTGCAACCGTTCGTCACTTGTTTCATTTAACAATTTACAATTTGATATAAATCATGATTGATATTTATTTAATGTTAATTAATCCCTCGGTCCCAAACAATTGTTTTAGCTACAGCAATTATAACTCGAAATATTAACTTCAAGCATCGTTTATACCGAACCAAAGTCACTATAACTGAATAGCGCCCGCAGAATATTATACAAAATGTATCCATACTTTAACAAAAAGTCAAAATTATCTGAAAAAAATAAGAAAATATTATATAAGGGAGTCATTAGGCCCATGATAACTTACGCATACCCAGTCTGGAGTTTAGCTAGCAAAACACACATTAACAAAATACAGATCTTTCAAAACAAATGTCTAAGAATCATAAAAAACTATCCAATATATACTAAAATCACCAAAATGCACAAAGAACTGGACATCCCAACAATACAAAAATTCATACACCAACAAACCCTCAGATTCTTCACCTCATGCCAACTTTCAGACAACACACTCATACAAAAAATAGGAAATTATACAAAAACAACAACTCCAAAATACAGACACAAACGAACAAAACACATACTATTATAAATAATATGCATTTTGTATTATGTTATACATAAATTTTGTCTTAAGTAAATCCTATGTACTCTCTTTTCTGTTGGTTTTTTAAATTTTACCAACAACAAAAACATATTAATCAATAACCGTTGTAATGTGAACTCATTTTCATTGTAAGGGATTATCCCACCAATGTTTTAAAATTTGTACATATTTTAAAATATAATAAAACAAAATATTTAAAAAAAAAAAAAAAAGTCACTATCTTTCTTATCAACGCTATGCAACGACCATAATATACAACACAGTTCCTATAAAAACCTTTTCTTTCAAAAAAGTGTGTTGAGACTTAAATTCAAATTATTCTTTTAAGCTGATTTTTTTTTTTTATATCAATTCTCATTTGACCTCCTCTTGATTACTTAACATCACTGATTCCTGCCAACTCAAACTAAACGGAATTGAATTCTTAAACTGCTCTGTAGGCATTGAATATTTCATACTGTTGTGGAAGGTTTAAAATGCGTACTAAAAGTTTAAAATAATGTGACGAAGTCAAGTAACGGTTTGAGAACTTGAGCCAACTTTAAATTGACCCTCGTTCAAGTTTTAACTACTTTGAATTCTTTTTGGTTACACTCAGCTTTGGTTTTGGAAAATGCGGGATAATACCGTTCAACTAATAGTATTATCAGCTCTATTAAACGGATTACATACTAAACTATTAAACGGATGACATACTAAACTATTAAACGGATTACATACTAAACTATTAAACGGATTACATACTCAACTATGAAACGGATTACATACTAAACTATTAGTGATCACGTAAAACAACTACGTGTTATTTTATACATTAATTCAAAACACAAGACATGTATTTAATAAATTTTAGATTTTTTTTTTTTTTTTTTTTTATTGATATTTACAACTGTAATAACATTACATCAAGTAAATCTGCCGTATGAACAAAGGACATGAACAAAAAAATCACTTGTGGAGAAACTACCCATTGATAGCACTCCAATGAAGTTTTATAGTAGAAGGTCTCGAGGCCATCTTCTTTTCAGACGCCTCGGAGGGTTATCAGGAATATTATAGGAAGCAAGTCGAGAGACTAGCGGATTCAAGTGTGTATGGAGCTTTTCATGGAAGGATAGGTATCTAGTTTGGGCCAAATCAGCAACATATGGGATATTAAGATCATGATGGATGAGTTTGTTTGTGACATAATAAGGAGCATTGAGGATTTTACGAAGGAATTTGGATGGTAAGGATTGGATACGAGATGAATTGGATGGTTTAGTAAAGCCCCAAAGCTCAACTCCGTATGTCCAAGTAGGTCTGATAAATGTCATGTAAATGAGTCTTTTGTAATTAATTGGGAGCTTAGAGCGTTTGTCCAGTAAATTTTGAAGTAGGCGAAAACGTCGAGCAGTTTCTTATCTTTTCAGTCTTGTATTAGAATTAATAATATGGAAAATAAAGTAATTTCTTGTAAACTGGTGAAGGTTTTTAAAGTAATGTATCTACCCTTTATTGGGATTTCATATTCAATATTTTAATATATGCATTTTTCACAATTACTATTTTCAATTTTATAATTCCTCCAAAACATCTGCAAAAATTAATTTTTGTTTTAATTTACATTAAAAAATATATTCTCTTCAAAATAAAAAAATATATAGTTGGTTGACATCCAAACTTAAATTGAATAGTTTTCAATGAATATAAAGGAAAAATACAAATTCCTTTTAATTTAATGGTAATTTTGAAATATTGCATGCATTTAAATCAGCCTTTTTTTTTAAATTTAAATAATGTAAATTTAATTTACCATTTCTACCGTTCGGATCGAAAACGTTCCAAATGACAAATTACAAGAAAATGAATTGTTAATGTCAAGATTTCTCTTGGAACTTCCGATGGTTGAGCTGAGTTCTTCTTCTTGTAGATTTATTGGGTCGTGTAACCAGCCATTTCTTCCATGATTAGAGCCTCTTTAAAAATAAAAAGACCAAGAGAGAAGTTGATTCGGTTTATGTTTTATTATAATTTATAATAAGGAGCTTTGAGGATTTTACGAAGGATTTTGGATTGTAAGGATTGGATGCGAGATGAATTCGATGGTTTAGTAGAGCCCCAAAGCTCAACTCCGTATGTCCAAATAGGTCTGATAACTGTCATGTAAATGAGTCTTTTGTAATTAATTGGTAGCTTTGAACGTTTGTCCAGTAAATGTTGAAGTAGGCGAAATCGTCGAGCAGTTTCTTGTCTTTTCAGTCTTGTATGAGGATTCCAAGTGAGACGTTTGTCCAGATGGAGTCCTAGGTAACGTATCTGTTCGACAGGGATCAGTGGAATGCTATTAAAGGATACAGTATGGCAGGAATTCGTAGGTTTACGACGAAGAGTGAAGGTAATTTGGTGGGATTTGTTAGGATTTATTTTAATTCTCCAATTTTGACACCATTCTTGAAGGTTTGAGATATGGGATTGAAGATATTGGGATGCAACAAATGGATCGTTATTTACTGATAACACACATGTGTCATCAGCGTGCGTAGTGAGGACAGTGCTTGGATGGGTTGGGATGTCAGCTGTATATATTGTGTATAGGATGGGACCCAGGATACTACCTTGAGGAACACCAGCTGGGTAACTGGGTAAAGAGGCAAGAGTAGGAAAAATTATGGTTTACTTTAAAGGTTCTATTACTGAGGTAGGAACTGATAATAAGGAAGTAAGTAGAAGGTAAGAATTTACGGAGTTATTTTAGATTTTAGATTAGATTATTTGAGGTAATGTTTTTATAATTCATGACGAATCTCTCCCGAAACCTCCTAACTGGTTAACCCCGAAAGCTGCTGACTGGTTAACCCCGAAAGCTGCTGATTGGTAACCCCGAAAGCTGCTGACTGGTTATCCCCGAAAGCTGCTGACTGGTTAACCCCGAAAGCTGCTGACTGGTTATCCCCGAAAGCTGCTGACTGGTTAACCCCGAAAGCTGCTGACTGGTTAACCCCGAAAGCTGCTGACTGGTTATCCCCGAAAGCTGCTGACTGGTTAACCCCGAAAGCTGCTGACTGGTTAACCCCGAAAGCTGCTGACTGGTTATCCCCGAAAGCTGCTGACTGGTTAACCCCGAAAGCTGCTGATTGGTTAACCCCTTCCTTGGGACCTTCTTAATAAACTAGCTTTTGCCCGCGACTTCGTCCGTGTTGGTTTTAAATAGAAATTGATGTTGAGTTCAATCGGAGAGTGAAATAAATGAACTCCATATTATAAACAATGACTTAAATCACTTGTGAATTCAGCCAGATTACCAATCTGGCCCTTTGTTGATAAGTTTTAATTAACTGTCCTATTAAATGGCATAATTGCAGAATTATCAATAAGTTTTCTACTGAAATCCACAATTTAATGTCCAAAGCTGTAATGCCTAGGAGTTGATTTTGTAAAATCTTGATTACAAAAATTATTATGTTATAATGCAAAGCCTGCTTACTTATTTTCACATTTCTAATAGTAAAATTTTACGATATTACATGTCGTGTAATACCGTATATTAAACTTTTTGGGATCGATTTTCAAAAACTAAAAAATGTAAAACATGTAGAAGTTAAATACAAAATTTTATGGTGCTCGCTTTAAAGCTAATGTTTTTTTATTACAAATGTTTGTCACCCTTTTCCTGTCTTAGGGGACGAATTTTCAAAAATCCTTTCTTAGTTCGCGTCAGCCTTATAAAATGTACCTACTGTCCAAATTTCAAGTCTGTAGCTTATGCCAGTACAGCGTATTGGCTCTGCTATGGTCTTTTCATTCAGGACGAACTCTTTATGTAAATATATATATTTACATATATATATTTTTATATTTATATATATATATGATAAATTGCAGCTAAACATTGTTCTGATGATATTTGGTGCACTGCATCTATGATTCGGTCTCTTATTTTCTCTCTTGAGTTGATTGACACCGAATAAACTTTCTGATTCAAGGTTCCTCGTACGAAGAAATCCATGTCCAATCCATCGTTGTGGATAATTTATATCCAGCCAAGCTCGAGCAACTCTGCTATAATGAGCTGGACATCCATCAAGTTGGAACCACATTAAAATCCGCTGTTGTCAGGGAATGTCATCTAAATAATTAGAAAAGTCGCTCCCTGTATATATATATATATATATATATATATATATATATATATATATATATATATATTAAATAGTAAGTCCATAAGAGTAACAGTGCAAATTAGGCAGGTTCAACCTGATACCCGAAAGCCGTTCCATCTTGAGAGAGGAACAGAAATATACATTAATCATAGAGAGGTTGAAGTCACAAGTTGAGGAGACAAATGGCATTTCTGACAAAATCACAAAAGAGGCCATTGAGAAATTGTGTGTGAGGTGAGCTGTCACTGAACAGCCACCATTTCACCTCCCCAGATTCGGAACTTCTACTGAAGCCCTTGTTCGCTTCTCTACTTGAGCCCCCTTTACAGGGCTCACTTATATCTTATAAGTTTATAACCAAAGTCGGATTATTAAATTAATTATTTATGAGGGATGGTCGCTGTTTATTGAGATTACTGTTCAATAACCGCCTATGGACTGACATAAGCTAAGCACATTCCTTCCAGAACCTAAACTTGAAACAGAACTTTACTGATGATAATGGATCTGGGAGGTAGCAGCTTGCGATTGCTCCTGCTATTAAAAGCATGTTAAGCCCCCTCCCACAGCTCAGGGAAGGAGAGACCTGCGTGAGATCGATGTTATGGGAACATCAACATCAACAAAAGAGGATAAAAATCAACACGATTCCGGAAGAATGCCGAAAACGTAATTAAAAACAATAAATAAATAAATCAATAGTAAAAGATGTTACAAAATTGATTATATGAGTTGTACCAAACGATGATGTTTTTGATGCCTCATAGTTACATACATCCCATAAATAAATAATCTCATACATGGTATAAATAAATTCTGAGTTCAGTGACTCTAAATTTGATTATTCGGAATAGTAGACATTATATCAATGTTGTGTTTTATTAATGTTTGAAGCAATGGATGTTTTGTATTGATGCCACTGATTAGTTGAGCTTACGTTTGAAATTAAATATAATTATATATTTGTGATTAACGCATAGATATTTTGGCACGACTATTAAAGCTGTTGTAGGGACGTTAGCTGAGTATCGAAGTACCCAAGTGTGGAAAAACAAACACGACTTGATGCAATTGACATCTGCACAATGGAGCATTGAATGCTAAAGTATGAGGAAGGTGTCCGTCCATCTAGACAGGGTGTCCCGAATTTAAACGGCAAAACTTCAGGAACTTATAGGGGACCGAAAAACTAGGACAAAAAGTCCTTTAGAGATTTGCTCGTTTTTGCTTAGTTGGAGAAAATCGCAAAAAAAGAAACAAAACAAGTTTTAATGTTTATACTAATTTATTTACATTTATATTTATGTTATGTTCTTTTTAATGTAAATATTGCTCAAAATGTTGTCCTCTAGCACCAATGCAAGTATAACCTCTAGCACTCACTTGATAAATTGCAGCTTAACATTGTTCTGATGATATTTGGTGCACTGCATCTATGATTTGGTCTCTTAATTGCTCTCTTGAGTTGATTGACACCGAATAAACTTTCTGCTTCAACGTTCCCCATACGAAGAAATCCATGGGTGTCATATCAGGTGATCTGGGTGGCCAAGGTACTACTCCTCCACGTCCAATCCATCGTTGTGGATAATTTATATCCAACCAAGCTCGAGCAACTCTGCTGTAATGAGCTGGACATCCATCGAGTTGGAACCACATTTCAATCCGCTGTTGTAAGGGAATGTCATCTAAATAATTAGAAAAGTCGTTCTCCAAAAAATGTGTAAATGTGATACCATTCAATCTTCCAGGTAAAAAATACGGTCCCACCAGTAATCCGTTCCAAATTCCAAGCCAAACGTTAATAGTAAATTCATGCTGAAACCTATTCTCTCTAACAGATCTGGGATTTTCAAGAGCCCTTACATGATAATTTCTTTGATTAACAATTCCTCCTCTCATTAATAAATTCTGAACTTTTTGAAGATGATATGGGTAGCAATTATCACCTTTCAAAGTTCGCCATAATGCTTGTCGCGATATTGCTAATGCAGCAGATGCTCTTCGGATGGTAGTCTCAGGATTGTTATCGTAGTGGCGTTGGACACAATTTCTTCTCCGATAATCGATAAAAAGAATGACCCAGTCTCTCGTAGTCTATTAAAAGTTAACGAAAGGACTCGTCGATTAGGCACTCTTCTATTTGGAAATCGGCGCGCATACTCCCGCACCGCTTCTAAAGCATTACCGTTACAGAAACCATACACAAAAATCATATCAGCGTATTCAACATTAGAATATGTATGCGGCATTGTGTCTGATGCTATTCACACAAAAATATTTGAGTGACTGACTGAAGACTGATTTAGGAATTATAATCCTAGAAGGAAGCCAAAATGTAAACAAATAAATGAATGTAAAGGATAACATTAAGTGTTTACATATCTCACTGCCGAGCCTGACGAACTTTGAAAGGTGATAATCGCTCGCTACCTGTAACATTTTTGTTTTGTTTCTTTTTTTGTGATTTTCTCTAAAATTAAGCAAAAACGAGCAAATACTAAATACTGCTCTAAAGGACTTTTTGTCTTAGTTTTTCGGTCCCCTATAAGTTTCTGAAGTTTTGCCATTTAAATTCGGGACACCCTGTATACCATAGGCGTTATTGGCCTAATGGTTATACAGCTTTAGGCTCAATGAAACCGAGTAGAAAATGAATGGCATGCTTGACCGGAATAAATACTTACGAACAGTTTTTTTTTGGTCTCAAGACTTTTTGGTAGAACAAAATCTGTTATTAGATAAACATACGCATAAAGTCCAAATGGCGCAAATCAGAAACAAAAACTTTCCACTCAGTGCTCGTACTGTTTGTGCTCAAAATAAGGATGGAATATAATAGCAAGTTTTACGAATTAATTAAATTTTTACAAACTAATTAATGCTGTATAAAAGGTAATCAAAATGAACAAACAGTAAAAAGAAAATAAGTTACATAGAACAATAAAATTAAAAAGGAAAGTCAATACAAAATATAGGGCAACTTCTATCAAGAACCCAAAGGAAACGCCACCAATCAGATAAATTTAAGAAAATTAATCAAAAGTAATTTAACATATTAGGTAGTTTCTTTCGTGTGGGAGGTAAATTTATTGGTATTCGTCGATATGCTATAATTTTAAGTGTACAATTTTACTTATGAAGAACAATATCACACCATGCCTTCAGCAATTTTCATCGCCTCCCTTCTGTATGATTTTTTTTCTCTGCATTTTTTACTAAAGAAAAGACTTTTCCTTAGCGTCAAATTGTGTTGGTAACATTGACGGCTGTAGGGAATATAACCAAGGCAAATATATACGTACACCTTTCTGACGTTATTATGTTAAAGCGAGCTTTTGTTTACGAAGGAGAAAAAATGTTTTTATTAGTATATCGGTGAAAAGTACATACAATATGTTTTGAGTTTTTTATTTTTTAATTTGTATTGTAAACTATAGATAGATATTTAAAAGAAATATTAAAATTTGTCTGTATGAGATGAAAATAGTTGACTGGATGATCTAATGTAAAGGAGATAGTTGGGGGGTGCAGTCAATAAGAACACAGAATAAGTAATGAACTTATATTATGTGCCGATGTTTCGACCTACAGTGTAGGTCATCTTCAGGGCGATTTTGGAGAGCGAGGCCGTTAGATTTAACGGCTGGCTAGTACTGGGAGTACTAGCCAGCCGTTAAATCTAACGGCCTCGCTCTCCAAAATCGCCCTGAAGATGACCTACACTGTAGGTCGAAACGTCGGCACATAATATAAGTTCATTACTTATTCTGTGTTCTTATTGACTGCACCCCCAACTATCTCCTTTACATTAAAATTTGTCATTTTGAAATAAACCCGTAACCTTTTTTATTATTTTTTTATTTATTTTAGATTTCCCAAGTATGGCGGTTAAATATACCAACCCGGGGTCGAGGGGGGAGTTTTCATCAAGTCACCAACTTATTTGTCTGAAGATTAGTCAAGAAAATGAGAAAAATATATTCTAAGTTCCGATTATTTCGAAGTTTTAAAGTGAAAACCGAAAAACTGAGCTGAAAGATTCCATTACATGTACACGTACATTTAAAAAAACTGAACATTCAACTAAAACGCGAAATTAAGAAATTTAGCAGGGCAAACTATGACATTTATATGAAATACTCTTGACAGGCGATGGAAGAATAACAGGAGACACTTAAAACGTCGTGAGATATCATCAGCCCTTAGAAAAGATTAGACGTTCTCTTGGGATGTGTCGGATGAAGAAAAATCTGAGCTCTTTGCCTACCATCTTTCTTCCGAATTTAAAAAAAACTTACTGACTTGAGAAGACAGAACACAAAATTTCTCTTGAAAAATACACATTCTCAATGAAACTCCACAAAAAAAATAGTGCCATTAATGAAAGACGACTTTACGTTTCCTGAAATTGAGATGTGATTTTCAATTTGTTTTCTTGATTTACTAATTATCGAAAATAGGAATCCGAAAGGGAATAATGTGGTTAGTGAGAATAATATTATCTGCTCTTGTGGCTCTCTCTTTCTATCTTTCTTCTCCATTCGTTATTGAGAGAGTGAACGAGGTTATACATATTTATTAGTTTCCGTTCCTGAGAAGAAGAAGCTATTTCGCAATTGTCCCTTCTGAAGCAAAAGCAGGAGCTAGTGGGAGCGACATCGGCCAATGCCCGTAGTTCTCCCGAGAGCCCTCTTCCATTTTCTTTTCCTCGGAGATGTCAAGCTGAAGGGCCTTATCCCATGTCGTATTTGCGCCATTCCTGTATTTCTGCTCCAGCTTCGGCGTATCCAAGTTTCTAGAAAAAGATATTGCATTTTTTCTAAATCTTTTTTAGAAATATAAACATAAAAACTTAGTGCCTCAAAACTCCCGATCCGGACAATTGTGACTAGGCACTCAACAAAAGCCACTACTCTTATCGACGACTAGGGTACTTGTGACCCTGAAAAATAAATTAGCACCTATGCAACTAAAACCTTATCAAATATTTACGAGTACAAGGGGATTATGTTTACTGCCATTATATATATATATATATATATATATATATATATATATATATATATATATATATATATATATATATATATATATAATGGATTATAATTACCAACAAACGTAGAGCAATAAAATAATAAGAATTTCTTAGTTAATATAATTGATTAAATAAATAATAAATTAAATAAAGATGAACAACTACGTTTAAACATTTTATTTATTTCAGGATTGAAATAAAATGAAGCGTAGCCTAATTAATTGGGAGGTGTTGAGTACTTGGGTAAAATGAAGCGTAGCCTAATTAATTGGGAGGTGTTGGGTACTTGGGTAAAATGAAGCGTAGCCTAATTAATTGGGAGGTGTTGGGTACTTGGGTCAAATGAAGCGTGGCCTGATTAATTGGGAGGTGTTGAGTACTTGGGTAAAATGAAGCGTAGCCTAATTAATTGGGAGGTGTTGGGTACTTGGGTAAAATGAAGCGTAGCCTAATTAATTGGAAGGTGTTGGGTACTTGGGTAAAATGAAGCGTAGCCTAATTAATTGGGAGGTGTTGGCTACTTGGGTAAAATGAAGCGTAGCCTAATTAATTGGGAGGTGTTGGGTACTTGGGTAAAATGAAGCGTAGCCTAATTAATTGGGATGTGTTGGGTACTTGGGTAAAATGTAGCGTAGCCTAATTAATTGGGAGGTGTTGGGTACTTGGGTAAAATGAAGCGTAGCCTGATTAATTGGGAGGTGTGGGGTACTTGGGTAAAATGAAGCGTAGCCTAATTAATTGGGAGGTGTGGGGTACTTGGGTAAAATGAAGCGTAGCCTAATTAATTGGTAGGTGTTGGGTACTTGGGTAAAATTAAGCGTAGCCTAATTAATTGGGAGGTGTTGGGTACTTGGGTAAAATGTAGCGTAGCCTAATTAATTGGGAGGTGTTGGGTACTTGGGTAAAATGAAGCGTAGCCTAATTAATTGGGAAGTGTTGGGTACTTGGGTAAAATGAAGCGTAGCCTAATTAATTGGGAGGTGTTGGGTACTTGGGTAAAATGAAGCGTAGCCTAATTAATTGGGAGGTGTTGGCTACTTGGGTAAAATGAAGCGTAGCCTAATTAATTGGGAGGTGTTGGGTACTAGGGTAAAATGAAGCGTAGCCTAATTAATTAGGATGTGTTGGGTACTTGGGTAAAATGAAGCGTAGCCTAATTAATTGGGAGGTGTTGGGTACTTGGGTAAAATGAAGCGTAGCCTAATTAATTGGGAGGTGTTGGGTACTTGGGTAAAATGAAGCGTAGCCTAATTAATTGGGAGGTGTTGGGTAAAATAAGCAGTAAGGTAATTTAAAGAAATATTTAATAAAGAAAAGTATCTTAATACTATCCTTACCACGTACACGGATGCTACGTGTCTACTATCTGCAAAATTGGTGTCAAAACTGGGGGATTAAAATAAATTCCCACAAATCTCATAAAATCACTTTTACCCTCCGTCATAAACCAACGACTTCCTGTCCTCCTGTATCGTTTAACAACATCACAATGATTCCTGTAGAACAGGTCCGGTGCTTAACTCATACTAGACTGAAACGACAAGAAACAGCTCGCTGTTTCAGGCTACTTCAACATTTACTAGACAGACGCTCTAAGCTCCCGATTAACTACAAAACACTCATATACATGACAATCATTTGACCCATAACCATCATAACCACAATCATGAATAGAGCTTAGGGGCTACACCAAACCATCGAATTCAATCCTTACAATCCAAAATCCTTCGTAAAATCCTCAATCCTCCTAACTTTGTTACTAACAAAGTAATCCATACTGACCTTAATGTCCCGTTTGTAGCTGATTTGGCCCGAATCCGATATCAATCTTTTCATGACAAACTTCTCAAACCCATTAGTTTCCAACCTCGCAACCTCTTCAATTCCTGATAATACTCCGAGGCGTCTGAAAAGAAGATGGCCTCGTGACCTTTTAAGTTGAACTACCACCATACTTATTTGAGTGCTACCACCGGGTAGGTTCTCTACTTGCCTTTATGTCGGGACATGATTCATCTTTCATTATATTTACTGGATGTATTCTGTATACAGTTGTAAATTTCAATAAGTATATTTTTTTAAAATAATATTTACTATAATTTAGGACTTAAGATCTTTGCAATGGAAGTACATTTTAATAAAAAATAAATATTAAACCTTGGATTTTCTTCTTTTTCTAGCGAGGATGTTGAGGATTTTTGGGAAATTGAAAATTTGCAAAACCTACAACCATGTTCCTCATTAAGTTCATAACTCAAAATATGAAAATCTATACTCCAACTGTCATTTTATAACAATTCATTAATCTTATTAAATTATAAATGTGAAAGTTTGTATGTTTGTCTCTCTTTCACGCAAAAACTACTGAACTGATTTGGATGAAACTTTACAGTAATATAATTTATACATCAGAATAACACATAGGCTATAGCAAGCGCGGTTTTATGGAGGGGGGCGCATGGGGACACGTGCCCCCCCCCCGACAGTTTTTAGGAACTGTAGAGAATCCATTATAGTACATAATTAAAGAAAAATCACATGATCATAGTTGTTAAAATAAAAGAAAGAAAATGAGTGAAACCATTTGTTTAGATATCCTACTAATCTTACTAATATTATAAATGTGAAAGTTTGTATGTTTGTCTCTCTTTTACGCAAAAACTACTAAACGGATTTGGATAAAACTTATTGAGTAAAATAGGTTATATATCATAGGCTACAGCAAGGGCTGATTTATGTAGAGGCACGGGGGCATGTGCCCCCCCCTTTATAGTACATAATTAAAGGCAAATCAGGAACTTGAAATTTGTAGATAGGTTCATTGTATAGTTTAAGAAAGAAATTTGGATATTTCCACCCCAAGGGTTTCCCCTTTAATATAATAGGGGTTCAAATGATGTATAGAATCCCTCAGTTTTGAAGTTAGACATCTGAAATTTTGGATGTAGGAGTAACTTATATTTTTAAAAAATAATTAAATTATTTATTTAAAATGATCTGTCACGAAACTTTATATGGCAGACCAAATTCTACGCGAGCGGAGCCGTGGGCATAAGCTAGTCATTCATATATTTACAATTTATCAAACAACTGTTCACATTAACTTTTCCAGATATCCAATCCTAGTTTTCAACCAAAAATGAACTGATGGTGAATGCTGGAACGGAACGTCACAAGTTTGGGTTATAGCGGCAATGTATAATAGGAAAACAAATATACAACATAGTAATAAAAAATAGTCATTAATCTTGTTAATATTGGCGTTCAACAAAGTTGGTTTCCTTTCTAATCTTTATATGCTACGCTTCTAATAGTTAATGAAAAATTGATACGAAAATACAAGATTGATGTATCGCAAAAGTATTACAACCACAAGCTCGATATTAATATAATTCTACTAATAATTCAGTATAAAATAAAAACATATATATTTCAATATTTCAAAGCAGCATTAGCGATTAAAGATTTCATTTTTAATATAGTGTTGATAAGGAGGCTTCCAATCTTGGCAGATTTAACTCACAACTTTAAATGAATTACGTCTTAGAAAGATGTATGCTGCATAGATATATATATTTTTTTATAAATACAGATAAAATGGTACTAATAAAAGGAAATCTATAATTGTCAGGTAACGTAAGACATATTTTTTAAAAATTCCAATTCATTCTGATACGAGGCGGGCAAATGATATTGAAGATCCTGAAGGAGTGACGTATTGGAATGTAGCAGCTAATGGGAAGGCTGTCCAATCGAACAGCTCGTGCTGCCATCTGTCAGCCATGGCGGCTGAACATCAACCACGATTGAGTCGTCGGAATGAAAGACCCACTAAAACGGCAAGTAAATATATATTGGTTCAACGTGTCTCTGTTTAACATAGTGTTCTACCATATAAAACATCATGACACCATTTGTACAACTTCTATGTCATTACTATGAAACATCCTTTATTCGAAAATTGTATTATATTATAATAGTTTGTACCATATACTCATTCCAGTATTAGCTTGTATTTACTCCGTGCCAAGCCATATATTCTCAGTTGACTGGTTGTTGTCTCTCAGGTGAAGGCACCATCTTTAAAAGTGGAGTGCGAAGCGAGAAGGATTATATATTTGACTGTAGAGTATTAACTTAGTTGTATTAAAAAGTAAAAGACGATGAAGGTTATGGTCAGATAAAACTTTTAAAGAAATGTTGAGTTAATATAATAATAATATATAAGGATGATAAACATTAGCTGTTTGGAGGCGATGGTGCAGATAATGGTCAGCTGTTTGGAGGTGATGGTGCAAATAATGATCAGCTGTTTGGAGGCGATGGTGCAGATAATGGTCAGCTGTTTGGAGGTGATGGTGCAGATAATGGTCAGCTGTTTGGAGGTGATGGTGCAGATAATGGTCAGCTGTTTGGAGGTGATGGTGCAGATAATGACCAGCTGTTTGGAGGTGATGGTGCAGATAATGATCAGCTGTTTGGAGGTGATGGTGCAGATAATGGTCAGCTGTTTGGAGGTGATGGTGCAGATAATGGTCAGCTGTTTGGAGGTGATGGTGCAGACAATGGTCACCTGTTTGGAGGTGATGGTGCAGATAATCATATCCACATCAGAACCATCGCATGAGCTACTAATACAAAACAAGACGTACGCTCATGAACGTACAAATAATAATATTCTTGTTCCTTGTCGGTCTATGGTTCCAAGAGGTCTTTTATGGCTTTAGATTTTAAGGCCGCTTACTACAAAGTGTGGCGGGGTTTTCTCCCTAATAAACTAAAAGAAGCAGATGTTAATGGAAGAATGTTGTACTACGTTGAGGTGATGGTGCAGATAATGGTCAGCTGTTTGGAGGTGATGGTGCAGCTAATACTGCTAATACTGCTGTAAAATGGGATGCCAACCAAGATGTTTAAGCAGCAGCATATAAGGCATACGTACAACCAGTCACAGAATACGCTGCAGAAGTGACTGTCCTGGCCTCAGACACCAACCTTAATAAACCTAGAAGTGGTGTAAAACAATGTTCTTCGAATCAAACTGGCATTGAACCTCTAAATATAGAGAAATTAAAGCTGAAATTTTGGGAAAGAGCCAGAAGAATTGATGCATGCTACTGGAACCGGTACAAAAGGGCCTCATCCCGCCTTAATACCCAAAAATCACAAATTGTTCATGCGGAGGAAATAATATCCAAATACGGTCTACTTAGTCCAGCAGCTGCACTGAAGGCACATCACAGTCTTATCTTCTCTACCAAATTTCAAGCTATGTTTACTTAGCCACGCCGCATCAAATACGCTCAGCAACCCTCACGAACTGAAAGGTGGAAACATTTGCTGAACTGTACGGTCGGGACAGCTGTCTTCACATATATACTAATGGTTCAGCGACAATGAACTGCACAGGGGCTGGCTACTTTAGCTCAGTCTTCGAGTGCTCTGTAACTGCGGGGTCCAAAGCAAACAATTACGACGGCGAAATAACAGCAATAATCAGGGCAGTAGAAGAACTCGCCAAAATCGAAACCGTCTACAGAAAAGTAGTTTTCATAGTCGATTCGCAAGCCGCCATAAGAGCTGCCGGAAAGCTGTACCTAATATGATTGTTAAAGGCTGGGAGTTTACACTGCAGTGGATACCAAGTCACGTAGGAGTAGTGGGAAACAATCGAGGATACCAACTTGCCAAGCAAGGCGCAGCACTACCCCGACCTGACAACCCCGCGACGCTAACCTCAGCCAAGAATAAAATCGAAACAATTGCAATCTATACAAGGAACCTACTCTACAACGCTAGCAGAGTGGAAAAATGGGATTGCCTTTCAGATGAGCAGCTCCCCCCAGAACATTGAGGAGTTTTTAAAAAGATGTTTTATGGTAATATAGTGTTACGGGCGCCGGCAGGAAGGCGGAAGCGGGGGATTAGCGGCTTAACTCCGTCAGCGGGAGACGTTTAAATAGGATTAGGACGGTTCTAGATCGTCTTCTTTTGTCAGCAAAGGATTAAGAATATTCCAGAATTATCTGGCCCCTTCGAGTTCTAGAATGTTCGGCTTTGCCTATAAAAAGACTTCCGTCACCTCGAGTCAGTCAGTCTTAGCCTGAGAGTAGACCAGTGAAGATCTGTGATAAGTGTAATAAGTGAGTGTCAGTGTGATAAACTAGTCAGTGTTGAACCGGCCCGTGTAATAAGTGTATCAGTGAACTGTGACAGTCTCGCGATTGTAATAAACTGTTTCTGTTTGTTACTGCGTGTCAGTTTGTGATACTTGAAGAATCTTACGGTCGGTGGACTAGTGAACTGTAAGTGTTAATTATTAGTTATAAATTGTAGTGTAATATATTCATAGAAACTATTGTAACTAGTTAAGCTATATAGAATTAGTAACATCTTATATTATTGTAATAATTAAATAGGAGTTAGGCCTAGATAATAAATATTTAGAATACTGTTATTATAAATTTATATTAGTTCAATAATTTAATTGTTAATAGTTTAATTGTATCCTTTTTATCATTTTGTTAATAAATATTAGTATCTTTAATTAAGGGATTGTTTAATTCATTTTAATACCCAGTAGCCCGTAACAAATTGGTGTCAGGTGTGGGGTAATTGTGTAACTGCTATTATTTTGCATTTGGTCTTGTATTTTGTAATTATTGGGCTACTGTATGAAGAATGGCTTCTAAAAGTGTTAAGTTAATTGATTTAAAAGTTGCCGATTTGAAACGTGAATTGGAGGAACGTGATCTTGATTGTTCCGGAACTAAAAGTGTACTGCAAGAGCGCTTGCGTCAATTTTTTGTAGATTTAGGGGAAAATCCAGATGACGTTCTATTTGAAACTGATTTAAGCAAGTTGTCTGCAACTTTTAAAAATGAATTAGGTACTGTTAAAAATGAGTTAAGCAATGTAGAAAATAAGCTAGGTAATGAATTAAGCAGTGTAAAAAATGAATTAGGTACTGTTAAAAGTGATTTATTAGATACATTAGAGTCTAAGTTAGGCACATTAGAGACTAAGCTGATGGAAAATGTTGAGAATAAGTTAGCTAATGTAGATAATAAGTTAGCCGATGTAAATAATAAAGTGGCTAATGTAGAATCCAGGTTAGGGGAAGAACTGAACTCAATTAAAGACGAACTTAGGCTAAGAGTCGAGGCTCTCGAGGGACGTATGAGCAACCCACCGAAGAACGACACTGACCTTTCCTCCGAGGGCAGCCTTCATAAAACCATTATGCCCGCCAATTCAGGGACGCCACCAACTCACAACACCATTCCAGTGTTCGACGGAAAGACGCCGTGGGAGGACTACATGACTCTCTTCGAGACTGCGGCTTCGATCCACGGGTGGTCAAAAGAGACCCAAGCTTCAGCTTTGTGCCTGGCCTTGCGTGGAGACGCCTTGGGAGTACTGCAGGGGATGCCACTGTCAGAGCGGTCTAACTACGGGGAGCTGATTAGAAGACTGGAGATGCGTTTCGGCCATCGCCACATGGACCAGCTATATCGCTCACAGCTGAGAAGCAGGATCCAGAAGACCAACGAGACGCTGCAGGAATTTGAAGCGGATATCGCCCGGCTGGTGAGGAATGCCTACCCATCGGTCACCGATGATGTCTACGAGAGCCTGGCTGTCGACAAATTCCTGGATGGACTTCGGGACCCCGAGACGCAACAAGCAGTGAAGCTCGCCCGGCCAAAAACATTGGGAGACGCATTATCTCAGGCCATGGAGTTCGAGGCTGTCAGGCAGTCAGTACGGGGCCACGCACGTGTTCGAGCAGCAGAAGCGGAGCCTAATGTGGTCCCTAGCGTCGAAGACATAGTGAGAAAGGTTTTGGAGGCTCTCAGGACCCGTAAGAAGGAGGTACGTTGTTGGAGCTGCGGCCAACTTGGACACCCTAGAAGCAAGTGTCCATCCAAGAAGCGAGAAAAGCCACAGGAACGAAGTAGGGCTGATGGGGAGGAACAACTATCAGCCCGCTACGTCAGAGGCCCGAGGAAGACCAGTAGAGTTGCGTCATTAGGGAGCAGAACGAACAGCTTCTACGTTGATGGGAAGGTGAACGGGCAGCTGCGAAGTCTGCTACTGGATACCGGCGCAACCAAGACAATCTTGAGCTCAAAGACAGTTCCTGCTGAGAAGATGTTGCCATCGATTTGGACATTACGGACTGCCACAGGAGAGCCAGTGAAGGTCTACGGGGAGACAGTTGCCTACTTCATCATCGGGGGTCAACATCTGAAGCACCGCGCTCTCGTGGCAGATATTGATGAAGATGTCATACTAGGCATGGACTTGATGATCACATGCGGGATCAAGCTGGATATGGCAAGAGGGGTGATGACGCTGGGAGACGAAGAAGTCATCCTGCGGCAGGGAAAGGACATCTACGCACGAGTGCGCTTACTAGAAGACACCACTTTACCTTCTCGGAGCCAAATCATAACACAGGGGACGGTCGAAGGACATCTACCTGAGGGTCAATGTGTGCTTCTTGAACCTGGAAAACAAGAAGAACAGGATATCGGACGCGGCGTACTGGTGGCTAGGTCTCTCATCAAGGTCGGACGTACCACTCCGATTCGGCTAATGAACCTGAACAGCTTCCCAGTAACGCTGAACAAAGGAACACCGGTAGGAGAATGTACAACCGCTACCTCAGTGGTTCGTCAGCTGCAACGTCATCCCACCGAGCTGCGAGGACTGCCGGAAGAACTAACAGGATTTGTGGACGAATCCTGCCGGGAACTCTCGCCTGAACAGAGCGAGGAAGTGAACAAGATGATTATCCGATGGCAGGACGTCTTCGAGATCAGCCCAGGGCCACGGGGTAGAACGGATATCGTCCAGCACAGAATTGACACCGGGGATGCTAAGCCCATCCGACAGGTCCCGCGGAGGCTGCCGTTAGCCAAACGGGAGGACGCCGAGAAGATCATCAAGGAGATGGCGACTGATGGTGTCATTGAGCCTTCGAGTAGCCCCTGGATGTCTCCTGTTGTACTGGTGAAAAAGAAGGACGGCACAACGAGATTCTGCGTGGACTACCGCCTTCTGAACAACGTCACCAAGAAAGACAGCTATCCGCTCCCCAGGATTGATGATACGCTGGACACCCTAGAGGGGTGTGAACTTTTCTCTACCTTGGATCTCCGCAGTGGATATTGGCAGGTTGGATTGAAACCTGAAGATAAAGAGAAGACAGCGTTCTCGATTGGGACTGGACTCTGGCAATTTACGGTAATGCCATTCGGGCTTTGCAATGCTCCTGCAACATTTGAGAGGCTGATGGAAAGCGTGTTAAGAGGTCTCTCTTGGGAAATTTGCCTGGTATACTTAGATGACATCATTGTGCTGGGAAAGTCCTTCGCTCACCATCTGAAGAATCTGGAGAAGGTCTTCGAACGACTGCGTGCAGCGAACCTTAAATTGAACCCGAAGAAGTGTCATCTCTTCCGAAGGCAAGTCAACTATCTGGGGCATGTTGTGTCGGACAACGGAGTTGCCGTTGACCCAGAGAAGATTGCAGCGATCACCGACTGGCCAGTACCTCGAGATAAGCACCAAGTAAGAAGTTTTCTCGGCCTCTGCACCTACTACAGGAGGTACGTCAAAGGATTTGCAAACATTGCAAAACCTCTTACCAGGCTCACCGAGGAAAAACGGACTTTCCTTTGGGATCACGAATGTCAGGCATCCTTTGAGGAGTTGAAGAAGAAGTTGAGTAGTGCTCCTATTCTGAGCTATCCACGTCCCGAGGGCAAGTTCATACTTGACACAGACGCTAGCAACACCGCTATTGGAAGCGTCCTCTCTCAGCTCCAAGATGGAGAAGAAAGGGTTATTGGATATTTCAGTAAAGCGCTCTCAGCTCCGGAACGCAACTACTGTGTCACAAGGAAGGAGCTTCTGGCAGTGGTGAAATCTATAGAACATTTCCACAAATATCTATACGGCAGAAGATTCCTCCTGAGAACGGACCACGCGGCTCTAATGTGGCTGCTACGATTCAAGTCACCAGAAGGACAAGTGGCGAGGTGGATAGAGCGCCTTCAAGAATATGACTTTGAATCTGCTCATCGTGCTGGAACGAGTCACAGAAATGCGGATGCGCTCTCTAGGAGACCTTGTGACGAAAAATGCGGGCATTGTTCTCGACAAGAAGAGAAGCAGGCAGCAGTGTTGAGGACAACAGTGGTCATGGACAGTTGGCAGGATGCAGAGGTGTCAAAGGAGCAGGACAGGGACCCGGACTTGAAACAAATGAAGCAGTGGAAACTATCAGGGCAAGGAAGACCAACCTGGCAGGATGTTGCTCCAATGTCGAAGAATGTAAAGACTTACTGGGCCCAATGGGACTCCATTCTAGTGGACAACGGGCTGCTGAAACGGGCATTGGAGAACACGGAAGGAGATCAGCGCAGACTTCAGCTCATCGTTCCAAAGAGTAAAGTGCCCGAAGTACTCAGGGAACTTCATGACGGAGTATCTGGCGGCCACCTTGGAGTTCACCGTACATTGGAAAAGGTACGTGAACGCTTTTACTGGGCAAACCTTAAGGACGATGTGTTGGACTGGTGCAGGCGTTGTGCGACTTGTGCGGCTTCTAACGGACCCATAAGAAGAAAGAAGGCCCCAATGAGGAAGTACAACGTGGGAGCACCGTTTGAGAGAATAGCAATTGACATCGCTGGCCCTTTCCCTGTGACGGATGAAGGTAACCGGTATATTCTCGTGGCCATGGACTACTTTTCCAAGTGGGTGGAAGCTTACGCCCTTCCGAATCAGGAGGCAGTCACGGTTGCGGACGTACTGGTGAAGCAGCTCGTCAGTAGGTTTGGGGTGCCCATGGAACTTCACTCTGACCAGGGACGAAACTTCGAGTCTGCAGTCTTCTCCGGGATGTGCGAAGCACTGGGAATACGGAAGACCAGGACGACATCTCTTCACCCTCAATCCGATGGCATGGTGGAGCGCATGAACAGGACTATGGGTCGATATTTGTCGAAAGTGGTCTCCGACCATCAGCGAGACTGGGACCAGTATCTTCACCTGTTCCTGCTGGCCTACCGCAGTTCAGTCAGTGAAGCAACGGGGCAGACTCCCGCAAATGTGGTGTTCGGCAGAGAACTTCGGTTGCCTTGTGATCTGAAATTCGGTTTCAAGCCTGACGAGGAAATTGCCGGAGAGGAGTACGTCACGGATCTACGGAAGCGAATGGATAATATCCACGAGAAGGTTCGCACAAACATCCAGGGGGCAAGTGACAGAATGAAGGAGCGCTACGACATCAGGGCTGAGAAAGGTGGCTACCAACCTGGAGACTTGGTCTGGCTACATGATCCTCGAAGAAGGCGAGGCTACTCACCTAAACTGCAGAACTCCTGGGACGGCCCGTATGAGATCGTCAAGAGGATCAATGACGTCATATATAGGATCAGGAAGCAGCCGAAAGGAAAACCCAAGGTAGTCCATTTCAATAGACTGGCCCCGTACAAAGGAGACCACGGCCCGAAAGAAGACCAGCAGGTCAGGTACCTAAACAACGTCAAGACAAATAACTCAGTTGCTCATACTAAAGTACCAGGGACCCGTGGAGTAACTCAGGTAATCTACAGAGATATCTTCTCGTTACCAGTGGAGTATTCTCTGGCCCATTGCGTTGCCGAAGATCTGAGGACTTCTCGAGGGATTGCAACGGTCTTCAGGAAGAAGTTCGGCGGAACTGAGGAGCTGGAACGCCAAGGACCAAGTGTCGGGAAGGCACTCCACCAGCCGCACGAAGGACGACACCTGTTTTACTTGGTTACCAAGCGTGCCTCTGATCAGAAGCCGACATATGACGCACTGCGGCGAAGCCTCGATGACCTTCGGAGTAAGCTTCTGAGACTGCGTGTCACTAAGCTCGCTATTCCGAAGTTGGGCTGTGGATACGACGGCTTGGAATGGAGGATTGTCAGGGACATGATCGAGCAGACATTCGCCAACTCTGAAATTGCCATATTGGTGTGCACGTTCAACCCCTGGAAAGAAGGTGCGTCTCCATCAGTAGAAGCTCATAAATGCCCGATTTCTCCGGACTTGCTCTGGGGCAGAGCACTTTTAAGGAGGGGGCAGTGTTACGGGCGCCGGCAGGAAGGCGGAAGCGGGGGATTAGCGGCTTAACTCCGTCAGCGGGAGACGTTTAAATAGGATTAGGACGGTTCTAGATCGTCTTCTTTTGTCAGCAAAGGATTAAGAATATTCCAGAATTATCTGGCCCCTTCGAGTTCTAGAATGTTCGGCTTTGCCTATAAAAAGACTTCCGTCACCTCGAGTCAGTCAGTCTTAGCCTGAGAGTAGACCAGTGAAGATCTGTGATAAGTGTAATAAGTGAGTGTCAGTGTGATAAACTAGTCAGTGTTGAACCGGCCCGTGTAATAAGTGTATCAGTGAACTGTGACAGTCTCGCGATTGTAATAAACTGTTTCTGTTTGTTACTGCGTGTCAGTTTGTGATACTTGAAGAATCTTACGGTCGGTGGACTAGTGAACTGTAAGTGTTAATTATTAGTTATAAATTGTAGTGTAATATATTCATAGAAACTATTGTAACTAGTTAAGCTATATAGAATTAGTAACATCTTATATTATTGTAATAATTAAATAGGAGTTAGGCCTAGATAATAAATATTTAGAATACTGTTATTATAAATTTATATTAGTTCAATAATTTAATTGTTAATAGTTTAATTGTATCCTTTTTATCATTTTGTTAATAAATATTAGTATCTTTAATTAAGGGATTGTTTAATTCATTTTAATACCCAGTAGCCCGTAACAATAGTAATAATCTCATACTGCAGAGAAATTTTAGTGCACTCCATCGCGTGTAGGTAATATCGGTCCTCGATTAGGGTTAAGGTGTCGCTCAGTAGCGTTTAAGGCAAAGTACGTTTTCATGTAACCACGCTGCGTAAATGTTAAGCTGACTCCAATTAAACTTCACATTAAGGATTTAATATATAATATACGTTTGTTCATTTAACGCCACTTTATGCTGCTATGGCTAATCTGACAAATTTAATATAAATACTCAGAATAATAATATGTTTACAGAAACTATCTGTAAATAAGTCGATAATAATTCTTATCTTTAGCAGATAAGTGAGGAGGAGTGAGTAACGCCAATCGTCGTCCGACTGAAATAAGTTAATGTGAAGTCAGAGCGGGTCTTGTTTCGGGCAAAGTTTAATTTGTTCAACTTCTCGGCATCGAGGGTGCCAATGAATCTTTTTTCCTCGGCCGAGTTGTTCATTTCCAGGATTAAATTATATTGTACAGTTCTTTATAAATATTCATATTCATTTTTTTTTTTATGAGACTAATACTTTGATCGAGTTTTTCTAAAATTACAATATTCAAAACGAATCGACGATTCCGGGTCAAGATCTAATTTTCTAAAGCTAAAGTATATTGATCAAGTTGCATGTTTATTCATAGTGGAAGTGGCCAGGAGCATTTGAAAGTCGTCGGGTCGCCAGGAGCGATCTCTTCATCTTTATTAAATCAGGACTACCTTCTGTTAATTGAACCGCTCATCTTTAGTCTCATTAAAGGAAAACATTTTCAAAAACAGAACTAATGAAAGTTATTGTCTGCAATCACTCATCAACGAATATGCGAAAGGACTTGTAAAACTGTTTTACTTAACGGCGATTGAGTTTCTAACAACTTTAAGTTTATTGGTAATGACTGTTGTACTAGACCAAATGGGGTCTTATGAAGTTGATTTAGGATGTTTAGGGTTGATGATGGTCGATGGTGGGGGTTGATAGAGGAGGGTGGTCGATGGAGGGAGTGGGTGTTTGATGGGGGGAAGAAGGTATGTATATAGCGATTTATGATTTCCGTATCTAGCTTATTTAATAATAAATAATCCGTGGAAAAGTTCTTGCCGCAGCAACAGAAGAGAGGAAGTAGTCATCACGAGACTAAGTATGACACACGGATATTTGATTGAGAAAGATGCACCACTAAGGTGCGTAAGTTGCAGGGTGCAACTATCACCCACATCTTGGAAGAATGCCCCCTGTATGAAACATATTTTCATGGCTTGGGGATTGATAGGAAAACCTCGACTATCCTGGGAAATAACGCCCCAAATATAGACAAAGTGATAACCTTTCTTAAAGAAAATAATATTTTCAGTAAAATATAATAATTATAGGTTAAATGGAAATAAAAGTTAAACCAAAAAATAATAAAGAACTAAATATTGAACCAAAAGAAGAAAGAGGCTGATGACCATAGATGTTGTGCGTCTATAAGCAATAA